>JAWDGP010006506.1:12500-504140 GCA_033675545.1 Elysia crispata
GGAATACCCTGAAACTTAAGGAATTTCTGATAATGTATGTGTCTTTGGAAGGACAGAGTAGGAGCAAGATAGAAACCTCCTCAACCTTATGAAAGTAAGCCACGAGAGAGGGCTAATGCTCAACAGCAATCAAGCAGTCACAAATAGCTTTTTACGGACTGATTTGGAATGAAAAAGGGGTCCCCCAAGACAGTGAGAGATTCGATAACATCAGAGAGAAGTCAGCCCCAGTAAAAGAGCTTCAGCAATTTATGGGAAAGATTCAGTACATGAACCCCATTATTCCTAAGCTGAGTTCCCACACAGACTCTCTGATTAAATTGCTGCAAAAGGACACAGCTTGGCAGTGGACTGAGACTCATAACCAGGCGTTATAAAATATAAGGAGCTTGGTGCACAAAGAGGTTGACTCTAACCTACTACAATCCTATCAAGGCAACTGTTTTTGAAGCCAAAAACTCGTTTACAAGGATAAAGGCAGCCATTTTGCTAGATGAAAAATCAATAGCGTTTGTATCAAATCTATGGCTGATACAGAATAGAGGTACGCAAACAGTGAGAGATAACTTCTATCTGTAGTATATGTACTGAACAGGTTCAATACATCTATACATTTATATCAATGGAAGACGCATTCTCATCCACAGTGACCACAAACCTCTAAAAAATATTCAGCACAAGAATTTGAGCCAGACCCCCATCCATGCCTTTTTTTTAAATTGCAATATTCAGTACAAGAAGGAACAGAAATGATTTTTGCAGTTAGGCTGAGACTTTGGCCAACCCTAGTGACGACGATGTTGGAGACAATATCATTGTGCTGGAGGAAACTAGATTCAATGTGATGGACATGTCCCGTGACCCAACCCCCACAAGCACAAAGCCTACAGCTACGAACTCTTCACCCGTAGTGGCCGCACAGTCAGGCGCCAAAACGTGTTGAATAGACATTCAAAATAGTAGGTAGAAACTCATTGGGGAGCTAGATAACATGGAGTCTTCAGAGAAGAAACCCTCCTTGTAGCAAGTGTTACGGCCCTGAACTTCTGACATTCTAAGGGGGCCGGGCCACACCCAGGTCATGACTCCCAGGTGTCTCCCTGTTATCTTTTTTTTTTTTTTTTTTTTTTTTTTTTTTTTCACAGCGCCAGGATTCGAACCCACACCCTCACCTATTGATGGATTGCTGATCCCGGCGCTATACCAATTCGCCAACTGGTCCTGCGATGGTTAGAGCATTTTTAATTCTTATGAAGGAACTTCTCATTTCTCCAAATCCACCGGGAACTGTTTTCGGCTATTTCCGCTAGTAACTTTAGAGCTTTTGTTCTTTTGTTGTCCGAAGGTCGTAGACTGATGACCCTACGAATCCTCTGGCACCAACCTCAACGGGCATCACCACAGCTTTGTAGCCGGCATTTTCTAGCTCTTTGGTCAGGTTTCAATACTTCTCTCTTTTGTAGATGTGGGCCTCTTCCATTCTGTTTTCGTATGGTACTGTTAGCTCCACCATTATCAATTGTTGTGTGGAAGCTGAATGGATCACGATATCAGGCCTTAATCTCGTTTCTTTGATTATACTGGGATGACTGTCCCATTCTGGAAGATCAGCTGAAACATCCCAGTCATCACAACCGTCTAAAATGCATTTTATCTGGTTTGTTGTCCTCACCGGCCTTCCGTGCCATGACTTAGCGCCTCCCTCTGTTGTGAATATCAACGCGTTAGTATTAGGGAGGGTAGTCTCTCCTTTAGCCGTGCTTATGATTGCGGCAAGTTCCTGAAGGACTCTGCTATGGCTCCATGTGTGTATCGCCCCTGTGAGAGGGTGATTTTGCAAGAGCTCAAGACATGCTCTGTGGTCTGCCTGCCTTGGCATAGCGGACAAGTGGGGTCCTCTTTCTTTCCCCACCATACCAGATTTGCGTTTGAGGGCAGGAGATCCGTACACTGATCTGATGAGAAAGCTGATCCTAAGTGGCGCCATGTGCCAGATCTCATTCCATGTGAGGGATTTCTGCAGGCATTATCCCAATTAGTCCATTGTCCCTGTTGAGGTTGCTGGACTGCTTTCTGAACCCTCCAGGAATATTCATTGAGCCGTATCTCATTGATGACCATGTCTCTTTTCTCTTTCCCTTCTGCTTTTGACCACCACTTTATTGTAGATGATCCTAACCCTTTGCGGTCAGTCTGAGTTTGCCCAAACACTTCTTTAATCTTAAGGCACTCTTTAGCTTCGTCTACGGTTTCGACAACTTTCCATTTCCTACCCGTTTTTATGGTCGGTTGCACTGTCTTCACAACTGGGTCCTCGGAGTCCTCTATCATAGAGAGTAGCCTGGCTTTGCCACATTTATACTCTTCCAAGATGGATTTTAGTGGGAGTCTCAGCTTTGCTTTACGGCAGTCCATTGCCACATCTGTTAGACCCGGATGTACCCCTAACCATCTCCTGGTGAATTTATTGATCTTAGCTTTTTTATGTATTAAAGCGATTTTTAAATGCTTTTATTCACCACAACCAATAGTGAGATATCAAGGACAAACAACTCTTTTAATTAAAACTTATTTTCATTTAATACGATGTCATGACAGCCGTATCTTTAATGTTTATTCATGAACATCTTTAACCTTGTATCAATTTCTTCATTTTTTTCTAAAGAAGGGGGGATGTCATGAGAATCGCATTTGGCACTAGGCCTATTTTCAACGGTAAATAATACCTGGCAACTTGTAATATCACTCTGGACTAAGACAGAGAATAAAGGTAGTCCTAATCCCGTGAAACAGTGGTTTGTTACTTTTCTTGTGTTGAGTTATATCTTTACATTATCTTCACAATGATAAAAGCACAGTGCTTGGATGTTGAGTTATATCTTTACAAAATTATCTTCCCAATGATAAAAGCATAGTGCTTGGATGTTGAGTCATATATTTACAACATTATCTTCCCGATGAGAAAAACATAGTGCTTGGATATTGAGTTAGATCTTTACAACATTATCTTCCCAATTATAAAAGCCCAGCGCTTGGAAAGCAATGTATCGTGACTTTTGCTATACGCAAAGTAACAATATTATTTCCATGAATTTTGATTTGAGTATAACACATGTATTCTTTTCAAATTTCATTATCTTTTCCTAAAGTAACTGTCTTTTTTGTCTCTTTTTTATGTTGCTTTAAATTTTCTTTTAATTCGTTTTTGGATGCTCAGGAGAATATTGAAAACAAATTAATCAAAGCCAAAATGGGGTGATAACTTACCCAAATTGACAAGCAGGACAATTAAAGAGGGAAAGCATGTATGCAAATCAATTACGCCAGTGTTCATCCAGTTTTCATCCATCCAATACATTGTTTCTCTCCTTGTTTGCCTTTCCATAAACATGATACCTATACTGCTCTAGCTGTGAAGGCTATTCCAATGCGTCCATTGTGTTATCCAATTCTCACTTAATTGACACACCATAATTATAGTCAAAGCAACTTATTGCTTAATAACAAAGACTTGGTTAAAAAAAAAATTAGTCTCATCAGTTAAGTAACTGAATCTAGTTTGTTGTCCAAAAAGATTATACATGAGAGCAATCTTGGGTGCTTTTATTTTCATGAAGTTGAACACTTCAATTTATAGACACAAGCCAGAGTGATGCTAGGCATTGAAAAAAATTAATTATAATAATAAATCGAGGAAGAAGGAGCGGGAGGAGAACCTGTGGGAAATCTTTCTATAGTAGCCCATAGATTGTAATAGGATTTTGAAAAGTCACTGCAAACCATATCTAAGTCGATTGCCTTTCTCTCTCTAAATTTATCTGGTTTAGACTTTGATGTAAATTTAGGTTCTCAGTTCACAAATGAATCCAAATTTGACAATACACTAAGAAAAGGAGAAATTTAGTGTAGGGAGATTAGTGATACCAACTATTTTATTTTTTTTTTGTATTTTACATAAATGTCATCTCTTACTTAAACAGAACCAGGATTTGTGTAAAAATATGTTTTTTTTTTAAAGCTTTCGAGCATTTTTTGTATGAATTTATTTTTGGATATTGTTTGCAGTTTGCAAAGAACCAGGGCACCTTAAGTTATTGAAAATTAAAAAAATTCAGAGTAAGTTTGTTCAGTGAAATGATTGTTAAAAAGTTAAATAAAAAAAATTCCAGGGTTTTTCCGCTTTTGACGGAGGTAAGGTTATATTGAGTCCAAGGTCGTTGGATGCACTATGGCTACATTACCAATTACATACAGTAATAAAAGACAACAAAATTATTTTGTTAAATTCATATTATGCAGGTTTTTTTAAAAAGTTTCCAAGCATTGTTTGTGTGAATTTATTTTGGGGTATTGTTTACATTATACTAAAGAACTAATATACCTTAAATCATTGAATAAAAAAAAATTTCAAGGAGGCTTGTTCTAAGTTTGTTCAGTGAAATGTTTGTTAAAAAGGTTAAAATGGAAAAAAAAAACAGCAAAGTTATTTTGAGTCCGAGGTCGTGAGATGCACTGTGGTCACTTTACAAATTACATACAGTAATGAAAAAAAATATTATTTTGTCAAATTCATATTGTGCAGGCCAAAGAGAAATAAGATATAAAATCTATATGCAGATGAGCCACAACAGTTTATAAAGAAAATCAGCAAATGCGTTTTGTTTATCAGTATAACAAGTATTTGGATGAATTAAATTGATTTAAGAAGAGATAAAAGCACAGCATGCACAACTTCTTTAAAAAGAAGTTCCATGATCCTAAACCCTTTGAGTATTCTTAGATATGAAGCTCCTTGTTAATCACTAAAGAAAGCAACACCTGGAAACATATTTGCAAGTATTAATTTTGTATTAAAAATAATAAAGCAAAAAAAAAAAAAAGCCTAACTTTCAGAGGGCATCCTCCATCTCTTTTCGTTTCTTAGATTTAATTTAGATTTGATCTTAGACTGTAGTACAGTGGATCAACATTGAATTAATATTTTAGATTATTGGATTCTCTTTGATAATTTTTTTACAACATCAAAGTATCTGATAACTCTTGTATAATTTATATTTTTTCTACCTGGACATTTTCACATTATGTCTTTTTCTTGGTAATTTTTTTCACATATAACTTGTTTTTATTTTATCTTTTTTGAGGTTCATATTTATCATATGCATGTGCAGTGAGAAATTATTGGGAAAGTACACACAAAATTCATTAATAAAAGAAAAAAAAGTTAATGCTATACTTTTCAAGCAGCAGGAGGCTGTATATATTTTTCAGGACTCACTTCAGGTACGAAAACCTTTCCAGAAAGTGTAAAGCTAACATTTATAAATAAATATACTTAAAAATGAAATCTTATGAAATTTGATTTTTCTGTACTCTGTTTGAAGAGAACAGAGTGCCCATTCATTTGATGGCAATTGAGCAGCAGCTTTTTTAAGTTTGCAATATGGTACCAACTTACAAGTAGCATGGGAAAAATGAATTAAACCAGAGCTTCTACTTAGAAGCACTCACTCAAATTTACATAGCTTGATAGGCACAAATCATTTTCTTTAGTGACACAAACCTGTACAACATCCTTAAGCACATCAAATGCTTGAGGTGTCACATTTAGCTGCAATGTGTCCATAGAATCAATCATAAAATATAGACACTGGTCATTCTTGGCTCCAATCTCATCATTTTCATACGTTGTTCCTTCAGTAGCTCCAACAACATGATTCCCTTTTCCAAAATCATGGTCTCCATTGAAGCCTGAAGAGCAAACAAAAAGGAGAAGAGATTGAAAGGTAACATAACCATTTAATTTTTAGGAAGGTTTAATCAAGGTGTACAATAATATAATTTACTCATATTATAAAATATTGCAGAAAGATCTTGCAATAAACGAAAACCATAAAAATATAATGAGACATCTTCTTCTTCTTCTACTACTACTACTACTACTACTAGTAGTAGTAGTAGTAGTAGTAGTAGTAGTAGTAGTAATAGTAGTTGTTGTACTCGTAGTAGTAGCAGCGGTAGTAGTAGTAGTAGTAGTAGTAGTAGTAGTAGTAGTAGTAGTAGTAGTAGTAGTAGTAGTAGTAGTAGTAGTAGTAGTAGTAGTAGTAGTAGTAGTAGTAGTAGTAGTAGTAGTAGTAGTAGTAGTAGTAGTAGTAGTAGTAGTAGTAGTAGCCGTCGACCAAGCCAAAGAGTGCCTTAAGATTAAAGAAGTGAAAGGGCAAACTCAAACTGACCGCAAAGGACTGGTTATCTACAGCAACATGGTGGTCAAATATAGAAGGGAAAGAGAAAAGAGACATGGCCATCAATGAGATACGGCTCAATGAAGATCCCATGAGGGTCCAGAAAGCAGTCCAGCAACCACAACAGGGACAATGGACTAATTGGGATAATGCCTGCAGAAATCCCTCACATGGAATGACATCTGGCACATAGCGCCACTTTGGATCTGCTTTCTCATCAGATCAGTGTACGATCTCCTGCCCTCAAACGCAAATCTGGTATGGTGGGGAAGAAAGAGGACCCCACTTGTCCGCTATGCCAAGGCAGACAGACCACAGAGCATGTCTTGAGCTCTTGCAAAATCATCCTCTCATAGGGACGATACACATGAAGGCATAATAGAGTGCTTCAAGAACTTTCTGCAATCATAAGCATGGCTAAAGCAGAGACTACCCTCCCTACATCCAATGCAGTGATATTCACAATAGAGGGAAGTGCTAAGACATGGCACGGAAGGTCGAGGAGGACAACAAACCAGAGACAATGCCTACTAGACTGTTGTGACGACGGAGATGTTTCAGCAGACCTTCCAGAATGGGACAGTCACCTCAGTATAGTTAAAGAAACAATACTAAGGCCTGATATCGTGATCCATTCAGCTTCCACATAACAACTGATCATGGTGAAGCTAACGATTCCATACAAAAACAGAATGGAAGAGGCCCCACATCTACAAGCCAAAACATTTAAAAAAGTGACAGATCTTACAAAAAGTTCCTTACTAATATACACATTTTATACAGTCTGCATGCGCCATAAATTATGCATATGCAGGTGAGAAGCTTCGCCCAAAACATGCAAATTGCTCTTCCCTTAGGAGCTGAAAAGAATATTTCATACCATCACACCAAAAAAAAAAAAAAAAAAAATCCAGCATACAAAGCTCTGTCTTTAGTATTTACATTGAAATAGGTTAACAATTATGCTTAAGAGCATGAAATGTGACTTCCCAGATTGCACAATAAAAAGCCAATTAAAACAAAAATGAATCACTGAAAAGGAACAATGTAGACAAATATCCATTCATTTGACAAAACCAAGTCTACAACACCTTTGCGATCTCTAAATCTAAGAATTAAAATAATAGAAGTAGATGGAAGTCTGAGGCATTTATTTTGTATGTGCTATTGTGTTTGCCGCAGTAATTGCAACAAGATGCTTCTGTTCAACTGTTTCTGGACCTTTATAATCTACATTAGTTTTTCTCAGAAACTTTTTTCTTTTAAATTTCAATCATCTCAATATATATTAGCAGGTAAATGGGCAAGAAAACAGAATGAGATAAAAGTTAAAATTATTGACTGTGAAGCTTAATTGTAACTATACCAATTCCATAGGCCAATAAAGGAACAAATAAAATGTTGCTTGAACAAGGCTTTCACTTAGGCACAACACAATAATAACACACAATGACAGGAAGCAAGGGCAAACCAGATGAGATTAATGAGACAAGTAATGAGATGCCGTTTTTTTCCCATTGGCTTATGGAGTCCTTAATAAATGTTATATTAAATGCTTATAAGTTTTTCTCTCTATCTCATCCATTCATCAATGAGGAACCAAAAAGATTTTCTGATCAGGCCTAGAAAGGTGACTGTCATTGCTTATCATTGCATTTCTAATAGATGCATCTCTGTGTACGTTCCAGAGCATTATTGCATCAACAAATACATCGTGCGACACATAAAGACAATGATCTCTGTTGTTCCAGCAACAAATTCTTGACACCAAAAGTAAGCCAAAAGGGCCAACATGTGGTGTGAAATAAAAGAGGGAGCAAATGTTGCTATAACACCATGTTGAGTAAATGAAGAAGGAACTTAATAATCTGAGGAATAAACACATCACTTTCAGCAAAGATAATTGAATAGGCTAAAAAGAACTCTCTATCCATATTGTGTTTGTGTTGCTGCAAAGCAAACCAAAATGTATGCAGTAAGTCGAGGCTGTGGCATTATATAGTGGGATTTAGAAAAAAACTTTGAAGCTCATATACACTGAAATTCGATCACAAAATTGAAACAATAAAAACAGCAACAAAAGCTAAAGAAAAGCTTTTTTTTGTCAGAATTTAACACAGTTGCACTGTTGTTGAACAATATCTAAGAAAGCTTTACAATAACAAGGCTATAACTGATGACCAATTGAAAAAAATATTCTTTTCCACACAGCAGGGTCTTTAAGAAGCAAAACGAACTGTGCTTTCTTGGGTTGGGCTAATAACTTAGTGTAAGATTTGTACAAAATCATTTGATGTGAACAACACAGATAAAATGAGGTAGAGATGACACATCTTCAGAAATGAGTCATGCATTTACATACACTAAAAGCCATTACTTTCTCTATCATTGATATCATTTTCAGACTCTAAATACTTTACCAGTCTTTCTACTATGAAAAAAGCAAAAACACACAACTAAAATCATATAACAGTTTAGTCCTGCTAAATTTGCAGTTTTATATCCCTCCCTCGTCATGAATTTTATTGAGATATTAATTCATTTTGAAGAAATATAAAAAGTAGTTTGAGTGAGGAAACAAATTTAAAATGCCAAAAGTAAAAGAAAAACAAAATTATTACTGATTTTGTTTTTGCAAAGCAATGCAGTTATAGTATTAACAATTATGAAAGAGAAAATCTATTTCACAATGGACTTGAATTCCAAGGCTATGAGCATGTGTGAGTGTGCACTTCATTCTGTGTCTATCTCTCTCTCACTTGCTCACTTTCTCTCGCATTATCTCTCATCTTACTGCCCACCAGGTAATATATGCACAGGCCCTCGAGATGTGAGGAATACTGGTTTATCCAAAGACATGTCAATGCCATCATCATTTTCATTGCCAATTTCATCTTCTGTGTTGCTGACATCAGCATCACTGCTGCTGTTGCTTGAGAAAATGTTACCAAGGCCAGCTGTCATGCTGGAGATGAAGCCATCAGGCTCTGAGTCTGATTCTCCTTGCACACTGCTATGGTGGGAGTCTATAAATGTTTGTGGACATCATTGAAACATGATGAAAGTGTAAATATATTAACAGTTGTATCATTGCATTTGTCCATAAATATACAAATATGTAAAATACAAGATGATCACAGACATATGGTGTGTCAATTAGTAATTTTATGTGAATTTGTTGGAAGAAATTTATGTGAGTTTGTTGAGTGAATTAAATGAATGATTGGAAGAAAATAAAACAATGAATAATGCATTTGAATGTGTCACATTTGTAAAATTTGAAAATTCGAAGAAATTCATCAGTGTTTCATTCAGTGCATGAAATTACCATTGACGTCCACATGTACATACCCAAGGAGGTGAAAAAATTCATCCGAGTAAGCATTAATAAGAAAGGAAAAGAGTTTAAGATTTAAGATGCTGCTATTCCTGACACAGTAAATAACCTTTTATGATATTAACTTACCGTCTACAGGCAAGGTATTTTTGGAAAAAAATTCTCATTTTGCATTGCAAAACGGAAAAAGAGGAAAAAAAATGAAAAGTTGAATATGAATACTTGTTCAATTGTTCTACTTTGACACAACTCTGCATCATCTCCAAGATCTCATTGTTGAGCAGGTTATATTTCCTATTGAATGTATCATTTTATACATATAATATACGGTTTTATAATATCTCAGATATGTGCAAAGTTGTTGGAACTGCAGATTTCCCAGTGTGCTTAATCATGTGAAGCATTGAAAATTGGTCTATACCCCGAGGCTCACACAGATATTAAGATAATAGATATAGATAGACAATTACGTCCAGGTAAAATATTAACAGATGTTAAGCTCTGTAAAGCAATGTATGTTTATTTTAAATATGATAGGGAGAGGCGTCACACAATGAACTTGGTCAATGCTTTTTTGTTGACTAATCATATCAACTCTTTATGAAATCATGCATGAAATATTCCAGATAATCTTTGATAAGCAACAGGCATTATGCATCTGAGGACATATAGATCATGATAGACATTTACATCAGCCCTCACAAGATGATGTTCTCAAATTATAGCAACACAAGTAACTGGATCATCTTGCAAGTTGGGATTGCTATGGGATGCCTGATATCCCCAATACTTATTGCTTATTTAATTTGTAAAAGTGATATAAGTCATATTAAAAACAACAGAAGGAAACAATGGTTGGTCCAGTACACTTCCTCTACCAACAATCATAAATTAATTTCATAATTCATGGTTCTAATTCTGTTCAGTCTACCAGACGGGGAAAGGGCAGAGGCATGATTGGCTACCTAATTGCTGCCCATGCCAACTGTAAGTGAATGGTAAAAGAGAGCCCCGACTCACTTGGCATAGTCTCACTCTTATCTTGCCAGCTAGTGCCAGGCCCAGTGTGTATCAATTACACAGTATGGCTTACAGTACATTGGACGGGGCTAGATCTAGCGCATCTAGAGCATCATTGCAGGAAGACAAAGCATGGATATGTATGCGCATGTGTGTTCACAAGAGTGAAGAGGGAGATAGAAGATAAAGCTTTGTGCATCTAGGCACCGTCTATCTAGAATATTGTGTACTGTAAGCCTATGATGCTTGGTTCATTCCAAAATTCTCACACTGCTTGAAAAAATCCACTAACACAGAACCCATCCGTTATTATCACAATGATAAACTTTATTGAAGAATTGGAAAATTGAGTCTCAGAGGTTCAAGTCTACTAGGTTTAAGCCCTGGCCCCTTGACCTTGTTATATCCGAAGTCAACTATAAAATGAAGACTCCCACTATTTTCATTGTTTCAAAATCGACAGTAATTTCTCATTAAATGAGATTGCTTAAAGGTCAAATATTTGCTGTAACTGGTTCTAAACTCAAACCATCTACACCCTATGTCTTTTTTTTGGAACATAGGATAATTGATCTTCAGAGTTTGAAAGAGTTCAATCTAGAAATCTCATGTTTCCAATCACAATTAATAAAAATCCAAAATTAACTCACCAAAGCTGTGCACACTGCCTTGACGGACACGGCGAAGTGATTTGTGCCTTATGACAGTCATGTCAGTCAATGATGTATTGGAGCCATCAGCCTCTGTTTCTGAGCTGCTGGATTTAATACGAGCATGATGCATCATCTGTTGGACCTCAGTCTGTAGTGTCTCTGGCACAGTCAGGTCACTTTCCTCATACACACAAACCATAGGGAAACTTTCAGCTCCTACCACCTGCATCATTTTAATGATCAGTGAGACTGCTGACATTTGAAAATTCAGGTACATATTAGCATTGTCATTCACTGAAAATTAAAATATTCATTTTTGAATTTTGGAATGCATCTAAACTTTTTTATATTCCAACACATAAGTTAGATTTATTTTTTCTACATGTTCAAACATCATTTTTAATGGTAAGAAAAAGTTTAACCAACACTGAAAGCAAAACTATTGGCCATTTAAACATTTTTTCATTTTTTTTTTGGTGGAATCATCAGAAATTATGGGACATTAAGTTTGTAGTAATTTGTTACTGAATAAAGACAGATGTCTCTCAATATTGATCTTGGTCTAATGTTTACATATATACATAACATCATAAAGTGCGCTACAAAAGCTAAGCTGAAGAAACTTTCAAGTATTTCGCATATGTCACAAGAAAGGAAAAAAAGACATGGTTGAAGTAGTTGATGAAAACCTTGTTTTGTAAATGACTTTTGTGGGAAAGATTAATATTGACCATTGAGTATCTTGAGAAATTCAAAAAAAAAAAAAAAAGAAAAGAATCAGCATTGCAAATTTTATACAAATACACTGATAAACTAATACATTTTTCAGATTTTTTAAATAACTCACTTTGATCAGAACTTCCCATGGCCTGTACAAGCCCTCTTTCTCCATAACAGGCTCAATCAGAGGTTCCCAAACTGACACCTTCTCATTAAAAAACTTCATGGACAGAGACAGCTCAGCCTCAATATGCAACTGTATTAGGGAAAAAAGTGCAGAGGATCTTCACTCTGGGCACTATCAATTACTTGCAAGCTATTCATATTATTGATACACAATGTGTTGACGTATACTTTCTTGAGAGTAGCCCAGATATATTACCCTCCCCGAATAAATTCCTTGAGATGTTGACATATTAACTCCATCTACCTTTCTACGTTTCAAATGATGAAAACTGCATGCTTATCTTCTTGTCATTGCATTCAATTCGTCCTAAAGACAATTCAATTGTTCATAAGCAATTGCCTGAAGACCTGAGGAAACTTATCATGTCATAGAGTAACTTAAAACCAGCGTTCCAAAATATAACATTTTTAAGTTTTGAAAAAGATAAAAATTTGGACATTTAAACCTAAACCAAAACCAATGCCAAAAAAAAAAAAAATAACTGACAATACAGATTTGAATGACTTATTGCAAATTGTCTGCAAATTTAAGCACAGAAAAGAATATAATATTTGGAAGCCCATCATGAAATATCTTAAAAGAACCCACTTTCTTTGACCAATCCTCCATTTTAACATCTGTCATGAGTTGCACACAAAGAATGGGCACAAGAAGATCCACTGTCTCAATCTCAAAATATACACAAAAGGATTTGATGTCCAAATTCAAAGTTTCTTTCACAGACTCTGAATGGATGATGCTATATCTGATATCACTATCAGCTGAAATCAGTAAAGAAAAGTCAGTTCAGATGCGTATGTAAACTTAGCAACATTCCAAATATCAACTTTCTCCACAGTATTTTTATTTATATTTGTCGATTTCCATTCACCTCAACTATCTACACACAAAGCGCACTCAATCATCAGCAACACAACACAAGCATCTTCAGCTTAACAATAACCAACCAAATTTATAAAACCTGCTTGAATGATATTGAAAAATTTTGCTTTTTTCACATCTTAAAGAGAGGTTTAGTTTAAAAAAAAAAACAATAGTAAATATGTACATCTAAATTAATGAAATAAAACAATTACTTAAAAAAATTAAAAAAGAAAGAAAAAAACTGACTTAAAATGACATGAATTTTCTGCTATAGCACAGGCTGACAAATGGAGAAAAAAACAAGAGAAAAACATAATGTTATATCGGGATTTAAGAAAAAAAAGGTACCCCTTGAGCAAAAACTCTCTTTTAGCCAGTCATCTTGAGTGGCTTGAGAGATTTCCCACAAGTTTTGGTTGCCTGTGTTTGGCAAGTCATCAGGCTGTGTTATTTCAGTCTGGATGAAAGAACCCGAAAAAAACTTTAAGGAAAGTCTCTCTCTAAACAGCCCTAAAATCAATGTTCCTTTCACCATTTCTTAAGATAATATTTCCTCCAATTATTTACAACATCAAATTTTGTTACCAAACCTGAAAAAAAAATTTGTTTTCTTGTAAAAAAAGGTTTTCTTTAAGAATTTTCAAACCACAGTGATCAAAACAACATTGCAACAGGAATATAATAGTTAAAAAAATTAGATCTATCAGCAAAAAGAACCGCAGCAACTTTAACTGACGTGCAGCCTGTCAAAGTTGAAGATATATCTAGCTCCATCATATTTAAAAACAAAGAGGCATAAGAAGAAAAAAGGTTTGTGCAAGTCTTCAGCTACACTAATTTAATTGTAACCTTGTTTAGTATAAAATAAAAGTATATTATTCTCTTAGACAGTTTTTACTTATTCTCTTAGAAAGTTCTCATTTTCCCTATATCTTTGCTTCCAAATCTCACATTTGCTCCTTTTATATACCACTTGCCTGAAATGATTATTATGACCTTCCAAATTAAAAAAAAAGTTATGAAAAGGTCGGATAGTTCAATCTCATAATGAAGAATTGGTGATGGATATTTGTTCTGCAAAATGAATTCACATAGTTTTTATGTGTAAAGGACCAGCTAGAAGTCTTTACAGTTTTGCTGTGAAATGTTGAAAAATATTGAGGTGACAAGATTCATAAAATCTTTTTTGTAAATGCACATAACGCATTTAAACCCTAATGAGAAAACATACGGAAACATTTAATAAAATTGCACCTAAAAACAATGCAGGCATCTTTGATAAATAGCTGACCATTCATTATTGCCCTTTGTGTTCGAAATGTAATAAACAAACTAATCCATGTTTTAAAGCTAAATGACAGCAAAGATTGGAGGGAATGTATAGAAAAGGTTATAGATAGCACTCAAAATTCCAGTCCATCAGTAAGTCTCCAAAACAGATTAAATAATAAAAAAAAATAAGATTACCTAACAGACTTACTATGTTCATGCACAGACTATTTATGATATTGAAAACACCTAGACCTGGTAGGCTACAAGCAACCTAACCTTAATATCAGAGCAAAGCATGACTGTGAGTAAGTTGATCCTTTCATTAGTTAGTAAATTTTTTACAACATTCAGAATCACATCCTTTGAATCATCATTAAAAAGAAGAAATGGACACATCATCAGAAGAAAACTATGCATTTCAAGAGATAAAAAAAATGAATATTAAATTAGAGGATATCTTCCAACTTTTCACAATATCAGTGCAAAAAAAACCCTTCAAACTGAGTAATTCACTCAGAAAAAAAATATGATGCATTATGACAGACAAGGTTAAATAAACAGTTTAATAAATTCATAGCGGTGAAGTGCATGTACAATTATTACATTACAAACTCTACAACAAGCTTGTTAACATTATTCTTAAAAGAATCTACTTATTCACAAGATAATTCAGTGTAGGTATAGATGATATTAACGTAGAAAAGGCTTTATTTTCTTAATTTCCCAATTAAACTGCCCAAAGATAAGTTTATTGAAAAGTACAATTTATTGTTGCCAGCAACAAGGTTATTTTTATCATGTATTTTACAAACCACACTAAGTGTTATATAGATCAAAATAAAAGAAAATAGAATTACTTTATAAAAAGGTAAGTATATAATTCTAAACATAACTATGAAATGCAAAGATAAAATTTAATTTTTCTGTACTTTGTGAAAAAAAAACAATTGACAGAGCTTGTCACGTAAACAATGAAATTGATCCCGGTTTAGTAAGAGCATGTGTAAAAGCCTGGATCAAGTCTTGGCAATTGTAATCAAACTGACACTGAACTTAATCATTATCTGGCATGTGAGAGCTTTTCTTATGAACAGATATTGTTTATAACCATTTAAATTTTGTGTTAAGGAATTTGGAATATAATTTGTTCATAGTGATAATGGTCAAAAGGAGCAAGGCAAATATTTTAATGTTTATTTCTCAAATTTGTAACTTTGGTGTCCAAAAAAAAAAAACAAACAAAACAAAACAAAAAAAGCAACAACAAGTTCATTTAATAAGAATAATGCTGTTTGAATATCAAATTTTTAAATCTCACAAATAAAATAGTTTAGAATCAAGAAATATATTCATATTTTTTTTGGTTTAAACCAGCTGTCCAAATGCTTTTTTCAAATCTGTCAGTTTTATGAATCAAGACTTGATCAATATCTCCCGATGGACAACAATATCTAATACATTGGTCTGCTTAAGATATAGCCATTATGACTATTTTAAACTTACAAAACTGTTAGATGATTGCATCACATTCAAAATGTCACATAGCAGGTGCATAGTTGATGGCGAAACAAAGAATTGCACTGAGCTAATCGTGGCAGTGACATCAACTTGGCAAGTCTTGATCGTGGTCATCTGGCTTAATTGGGCCGTGCATGGCAGCATTACCTTGATAATGGACGAAATGCATTTAAGAAAAAGGGATATAAAAAGTTTGAAAAGATGGGCGCCAGAAGCATAAACTTTAACACAATTGAAATATCAGCATCTGAAAATTAAAGCAAAGGCGCATTCAGAAGATTTTAAGCTTAAACGTTTGAACAAAAATAAGTCAGGTTCTGGATAGAGGAAAAAAAAAGCTTAGACTAGTCAATTTTCTCCCAAATGTTGGCCAGTAAACCAAGGACATGTGTAACAAAGAGCATTCTCATAAAACTTTTTTATTCAAAAGCAGACAACTAGCCTAGATACCAACAAGTGACAATATTTCTTAACATGCAAGTAGCCATCTTATTTACATAAAATATTCACCTCTGAAAAGAGCATATTCTAGAAAATATTTGAACCTCTTATATTTTCAACCTTTTCCTCTTTATACATGCTAGGCATTAAAGAAAAAAAAATAAAACCAATTAAGCAGCAAAAGATTGCCATAAAATGGCTAATGCTTTTGACAAATTAAAAGTATCTTTTTTTTTAACAGTTTACAACACTGCCTTTTCCATATTACTAAAATGATTTTCTTTGAATCTCACAGAAGCTAGAAAGATAGTTACATATTAACAATTTTTTACATAGAGCATTTTCACCAAATGCCTGTTATTTGGATTGTAACAACCATGAACAAAAAAATAAAAAGATAATTATACAACTTCTACTCATTACAAAAAGTGAAGAAGATAATTTGCAAAATATTAAAAAAATCCTCAAAACCAATAAGGAATATAAACACAATTTTAAAATCAGGATTTATATCAGTGAAAGAGATAAGTTGCTATTCGAGCCTATAAAATATCTTCATATTAAAAGTATTGAAACTAATATTCCAAGTTTTCACACAGAAATAATTTTTTTTTACACGGTTGAACCCACTAGTATGCTGGTCTTGCTTTGGGCAGTTGCCTTATACAAGAGTTTGAGGTCAGTAGCTTTGGCCCAGATCTTTTGCTTGATTGTGTCACTGCTGAACTCAAATGCCACATCCGACTGCCAAGAAGTTATGAAAAAAACAACACAAACAGAAACAAAACAAAATAAGAGAAATGCAGTTTTAATTTTCAAGGAAATCAGAAAATTTAATAACATTTGTTTGAAGAAATTTATTGCCTAAGATTTTTTGTAACTATACTGTTCAGCCAATTGTAGTTACAAAATGATAAATCAGCTTGGGGCTGTTGATTTTGTTAACTTTGCATTTCAAATAAATTTAGATGATGCCTTTAGATTCCCTTATGATGATTCTTTTGAGAGACAGGTGAATAATGCAAATGAAGCTTCTACAGGAAACAATCCTTCTATTTGAGTTCACTCTCATAGAATTGATAGTTCAACTTTTTCATTAAATCCTCATAATGTAGACATGTTAACACTTAAAGGATGGGTGACAAGAAGACTCGAGTAAGAACCACTGTGCAGAAAGGACCAGAAACAGCAGTCCATTTATTTATCATATCCAGGTTTTCTTTAAAAAAAGGCAAAAAAAAAGTTTTTCTTTCCTGACCTACTTGAATAGTTTGTTTTCACAGAAAAAAGCTGCGGTTTTCATAGAATGGTCTAAGTCTGGACCTAGACTCAAAAGCCATGCAGAAGAGGTGGTCGTGGCAGAGTAACAGTACTAACACCTGTGCCTAGGCCTAGTTGATCAACTTCTTCAAGGCCAGATAATGATGATTGGGTACAGATTTGGAGATATTGGCAAAGACAGCCCCTCCAGTCTTTAACAATTATTATCCTTTGCATAAACATCTTCATTTCTAAGCAAACAAGAATTTCTTCAAAAATGTATTGGAAGCTCCAGTCCCCAAGGGTGAGATAAAGAGACAGCATGACCAATGTGGTAGAAACTTTAATGGTGAGCCTGGCCCTTAGGGATATCAGGTTTTAAAAACAATGATGTAATGGGACAAACATCGATCACTGCAAGATATTTTAAAATATAAAACATTAAAAAAGGGGAGTAAAAGACTTGTAAAATAGCACAAAAATATATTAACTTGGATTTAATTGTGTCTACCATACTCACATGTAGAACAGCCACTTGACTGTTAAGGTCAGTGGGATCAGCAAATAAAATAACCTCTGGCTCCTTCAACCTCGCATATAAGGTAAAACTACGAAGAGGAAGAGAGGTAGAGATGGGTGATTGGGAATGGGTCGGTGAGTGGGGATAGGCCGAATTATCTGCACCTGTTGGATGTTGTCCTGATGTGCTGGCTAGAGGCTGTCGTGTATGCTGGAAAATGGAACAGCCACATTCAAGGGAATTAATGATGAAGTCAGAAGTCATGAGAAGTCACAAATATGTTGCTGTTTAAATTAATACATTAAGGTAAAGAAATAGTTTAATCTTAATTTAACGTGCTTGTAAAAATTTTCTTCTAATTTTGGGAGAGGCACAATTTCTACTTATTTCCTTAGTTTTCTTCTATTTCTTTTCCCCTTGGAAAATATGATTACTTATAAACAAACTTTACTCAAATATTATAAGGCTTTAAAGCTAAGAAACCCTTTCTAACTAACAAGTAACCATACACATCCAACAAGAAATCAATATTTCATTATCCAAACCATAAAACTTTTTGTTTATGTAAGTGTTCACTATTTTGCAATATCATAATGACATACAAGAAGGCTTACCTTAGAAGGAGATGATGATGGGTTTGTCTGGTTAGCAGTTTTCAGTGCTCCACTGAAAAACTTCATCAAGGCTATCATATAGGGGATTTGCACATTGAGACATAACTTGTCCACTGTCAAATCTGCTGTTTTAGCAAATAAAAAAAGTTTTCACAAAACTATCTGTATAATTGCAAAAACGAGTAAGACACTTTTGCATTCACTGAAAATCAAATTATAATAGCATAAGTATACGAAGAATATCAGAGATTTAATTTTGTTTGAATTGCAAGGAAAGGGGAATTTTACGTACAACATTTTCTAGTGTTGCTTCCTGAACAATTTATTAGAATTAGCTCCAAGAGAAAAAAAAAACTTTAGACGAGTCGAGATATCGTAGCGTTGCATAACAAAAAATTCAAGAAAAAAGCATTAATTCGAACTCATTTATTGTTTCAGTATTTAAAATAATCACTTCCTCACATCTTATAATAAGAGATAGCAAATGAGAATATGCTATCCAATGTCAATATATATATATTACTTTTTCTTTCCAACCCAGCTTTGAAAAATTTTTTTTTCAATTGTGGGTCTTTATGAAAAGGATAAGAAGGAAAAAAAAACCAGCATTAGAAAAATGAATATTTGAAAATTGAATACCAAGACAGGTAATAAAATAAAGACAGATAGAGAGGGGAAAGTTACAAAAAGAAATAGAGTGGTATAATAACAGGCCTAGGGATATGGAGAAAAAGATATCCATTTTATGGTTGCATAAATTGTGATTTGGAAATGCTGTGGCACCTTTCCAATAGATGCTTTTTGTTTTCTTCTGAGCACTCACTCACTGGAGGCCAGAAATGTAGTCAAGAAGAGAGTCATGTTATTCACTTACGGTACAGCAGACCCTGCATATAGCAAAATAGCCAGGTCTAGAAATTATGCTCATTGAGTCCTATGTATTGTAGGATAAAAGGTTGCCATTCCTTTGTTTTGAAATAAGAAGATAAAAAGTATACGGTCATGGGCCAAAATTTCCCTAACAAGAAAATATCTGAAAAGAGAGGTGACAAAATAAAGCTTAATTATCTGAAGCATGATTTTTTCCCCTACTTTTTGTACATTTTTTTCACAAAAGGCTCTCTTCCTTTCTTTCACTATTGTCCCTGTTTCCCATTCAAAGCATTCTATTTGACACACGCACACACAAGAATATACTGTGGCTGCAAGTGGGCATTTTTAAGATTCTCTATCAGGCAGCACAAACTTGACAGGAACATTTACGAAGCCAGAGAGGTATCAGTGAAAGATCAAGTAGGAAGGAACATAAAGGGAAACTCAACATCACAATTCGAAAGAACATTTCAATTCTTTTACACAGATGTCGTCCTGATAACTAGTCTGGAGTAATCTGCAAGAAATAATTTACCATCTTATGTAACACGCTAACCAACCTAGAGATCACCGGGACATAAAAGCAGTAGAATCACGGAAACGTGTCTGGATGTAACCAAATGAAAAAGATGCTTTCGGAACTGTAATGGTTTTTACCCACCTTTGCTTAATTCACTATCATCGAAGTTCTGTGTCACACGTCACATTTTTATTTTCCCGACTAACGCGCCCTGACGATGTAAACAACGCAAGGCGATTTACCTATGTCAGAGGGGAAATCACATGCTAGTCATGGCATAACACATGATTAGTGTATGTAAGTCGCCTACGAAACCTCAAGGCAAACGGCGTGGTCCAGTGGGAAAACAGCGGTCGTAAGTGGGGAGATCTCGCATAAGTTTACACTAATCTAGAAATGATAAGTGACACTTATGTACAACTGAGTCAGTCAGTTACAGGAGGAAATCAGGCAACCGATGTGCATAAATAAGGAAAAAAAGCAAGTAATTTAATAATGAACTACAAGAATTGTTATGAGCTGGGGTCATAACGACCTCAAAACATAAAGATGGTGAGTTTATTTCAGGCATCTTTAGTCGCCAAAAGATTGATGGGGCGTATAGAATGATGCATAATCTAAAAGAATTCAACAAAAATGTCGAATAAACAAAAATTAAAGATGAAAACTTTCAAATTGGCTTTAAATCTCGTGTTAAAAAATTGTAGGATGACCAGCACAGATCTTGTTTCTGCATCTGTGTACAAATTGCTAGGGAGGACGTAAATTATCTGAAATTCCTATGGCAAGGACAACTCTATGAATAGACATGTAAGGGTTTGGCACAATGCTCAAGATGTTTTACAAAATTCACAAAGCCAGTCTATGCAAACTTAGACATGTTGCGCCATATTTTAACCGGCTATCTAGATGACTCCCCGTTTCTGCGTCAAAACTAGTAAATATGCTATTTTAACATTTGATAAGCTAGGTTTTGTAGTCCAACCAAATAAGTCCGTACTATGGCCGGCGCAAGAAACAACATTTAGGATTATAATCAACTCAAAAGAGATGGCAGGTGAAAATTAGCCCTCACTGAGTGCTGTGTAGCGATCTCTAACAATCGCAACAACAAATGAGAGATATTGTTGGACTGCTTGGTCTCATGGTTTACCGGGAACCAGTTTTAAGACATTCCCATGGGCCCTTTACATTACGAACAGCTGCAGTTGTGTATAAACACTGGTAAAACTTCATTTTGTCCTATTATAAGGCCAGATTCGAACATTATCATATCGACGGATGCTAGCTTGACGGGATTCGAACAGGCGGTGCATGTTCACACCAGGAAGCAAATTATATGCATATTAATGCGTAAGAACTTCATGCCGCTTTCTTTGGTCAGAAGACTTTTGCAAAAGAATTAAAAAATAAACATGCTCAGGTTTATGTGGATAGACTGCAGCAACGGCATGCCTCAATAAGCTGGGATCAAGTAGGTCAGAAAAATTGAATGCAATTCAACAAGATGGGATCAAGTAGGTCAGAAAAATTGAATATACTTACTAAAGTAGTTTGGTGGTCGTGTAATACAAAAAATCTTTGGTTGGCTGTAGCGCGAATTACTGCTTTTGAAAACCATGAAGCTTATCATGAAAGTAGACATATCAATCTAGACATAAATTAAAAAACTCGATTGAGAATAACTAAGCACTGCCTTAGGTGTGCTAAAAATCGATTAATTATATAGTTTGAAAATAAGTTGGAACAATAGATAAGAGTGCTCAACTGTGGGAGCTTCTCATAGTTATAGAAGATTTTATAAGGTAAAATCTATCCTTTCTTTTTCGATTAGCATGACTGCAATGGTTTTCTAAGCTTTTCCACCATTTTCCTTGTTACCGGACTCCTGCAAAAAATAGAACAAGGCGAGGCAAATGGCTTTCTAGTAGCACCACTATGACCGACACAAAAGTTTTTTTCCAGTGATACTCAAAGCTGCTCGTGACCAAGCCAATTCTGCTTTCAGCGAGAAGGCATCTGCTTACGTTACCAAGTCACCCCAACCGTCGAAATCCACTGCCCAAAATTTAAGACTGATGTTATGTACGGTATCAGAAGTAGATTTACAGGAGCACGGATTTTCAGGCAAGGCTACCGATGTCATCACGGCCTCATGGAGACCAAATACGAAAAAGGTCTACAATGTTTACATTATCAAGTAGAGAGGATATGCAAATAGGAATAAGCGCCTTTAGCTTGGCCTATTAATTTCCTTTCTGAATTACTTTCAAACAAAGCCTCATACTCATATTCATGCTGTGCAAGATCTGACCTTTAATATCTCACCATAGAAAACTTCGGTAGTCTTGACTGTGTCCAACGCTTTGTGAAAGGACGTTTTGGAAACAACCCAACTTTGCTGTCTGCGAGCAAAATTTCTACCTGGGACCCCTAAGTAGTGATAGATTTTTTAGAATAATGGTTTCCAGGTCACACTCTAAAACTCAAAGAGCTGACGCTAAAACTTTTTTCTTAACTATTTTGTCACGACAATGATCGCAAACGATTCATGCTCTGGATATAGACAACATGGCCGTCTCAAAGTCAAATGAAAGATATGTGTTTTTCGGCAATAAAATCCTTAAGCCTTCGCATTGCGGTCATGAAAGAATATTTAAACAGAACAAAAGTTATCAGAGAAATAAACCCACTTTGCTAAAAATATTCATCAATCACCAGAGCCCTTACAAACCAGTCACTAAGGGCAATATTCGTAGGTGGATAAAACTTATTTAAGTGGCAGGCATCAATGTGGAAACATTTACAGCCAACAGCACGCGCGCTGCTAGCATATCTAATGTAAGTAATCAAGGTGTACTAATAAAAGCAATACATGTACTTACTGCTGCTGGATGGTTTCGAGAAAGCACCTTTGTAAAATTTTGCAAAATAGCAACTAGTTCCAACTTTAGCCAGAAATTTAACCCAAGAAATGGATCATCGTCTTAATATGCCTCATTCACGTTAAAAGTATTCTATCAATGTAATATTGTACACCCTTTTCTACATCTCTACTCTTGTAAATACAAATATAGTCATTCACTGCGATGCTTATAACCTAAAGTTCTGTACATACCATGCAACATTACAGATACCGATACTTATACTCACAAACAATTTTCATTATCTACAAAGAATATTTTCAACTCTGATGAAACATTTGAATTGTGAACAATGATTAATCTTGTCTGTTTCTTTAGACAAAATGTGCCAGTTGTTGCTCATCTCATGTCACCATGGAGTGGAATAACAACAGTAAGTTGAAATAATAGAAACAATCGTGGCATATCTGTAAGATACTAGTAATGATTGTTTCCAATTTTGACGATCTGCCATCAGGAACAGAGTGGTAATATAATTATGCCCTCTCTATCCCTCCCAGCATTAAAACATTTGTCTATATGTCCAAAATTTTATGATCGATGCATAATGTAGTAACAAGGTTTTCAGCTAGATTGACATACAACAGTGACGGGCTCAAGTGTGACTAGGAACGGCGAGTGTGTATTTCATATTACCTCTCCGTTCCTGACAACCGACCGTCAAAATTGGAAACAATCATCACCTTACAGGTAAGCTTGGATTGTTTATACAAATACTGTATGTATTAGGAATCTTGTTGAGCTACACATTGGCATGAGAGAGACCAACCCCTCGCCCCCTACCCACATTATCCTAGGACGTTTAGTTTGTATACAATCGAATCATTAGTAAAAAAAATGGCACAGCTTCTTTATAGAAACTCTGTGGACTTTTCATTAAAACAATCAATCCAAATTGCACAAACGCTTCCTCTCATTGTCACATACAACAGAAATTAATTGATAAACATTGTTTAAAACTAGAGTTTGGTGAATTATATGAATATTGGCATCTCTGAGTATTTTCAGTGCCCACAATGGTTAGGCACAGAACCTCGATACGGGGACCTAGCCTGTCAGAGCCAGTTATTGAGGGGTGATAAATCTTCACTTGCGAGTCTGACGTATATTTATTATATGTATAAATGTACCATGCTCCTTAATTGTCGAGCCTAGTTTTTATTGTTATTTGACAAACAAGTATATATATATATTTATAAACACACTTATATACATAGATAGCTTTTAAGTCGCAAAATATATTCATCAAAAAGTCAAATTTTATGTTTTCACAACATTTGATAGTTCATGACGTAAAAGAACCAACTAACCCTCTTTTGTAATGTTAACAAGGCTAAATGATTTTCACCAAGCTCTCTAGATGGGAAGCGAGCGCCAGATATGCATTTTTAAAAATAAACAGTATGTGTTTGAAACTTATCTGCAATCCTTTATTATCATGATGCTGCTGACAATGCAGGCAGGATGGGAATCCATATACTGTCAATAAGCCGCCCTGTACACCTGACACTTTAGTTAAAGCTAATAGGGAGCAAGTTCTACATTTGCCCTGAACTATATCTAATGCTATTCCTATTCTGAAGCATCCTTTAAATTAATTATAATAAGCATAAGATCAGCATTCAACAAATTTAGCAAGGGCAATGACTAGACCAAATATAACATTAACTGTAATTACCCGTTTGGTTCCCATCACTGTTCCTTTTATACGCAAGAGTCACTAGTGGTTGTTGATCCTCTGTATTGTCAGATTTGGTAGAACACGCAAGGATGCTGTTTAAACATATTAAATAGGATATAAAGAAAAAAGTCTCATTATAGATGCAAAAAAGACATTATGAGCATACTATTTTCATTATCTGTAAACTGCCTCTAATGCATCACTTATAAGATGTGTTTATTCATATCACTATTATCAATGCTGCTTATTGCTTACATAAAGATATTCTCGAATCTGCATATTCGACAATTATTTCCTTGCTTAATGGAAATATCATAAAAAAGATTGGTAGTAACCCCAGGAAGTGGGAGTTCCATCCTTATTCTAAGACTTTGCAAAGTCCTCTGAATGATGCTATATCATTTAAAAATTTCCAATCATTCTGTATGGTAAAAAAAAGGAACAGAAAATAATTAGAAACCTTTTGACTGCAAAGTCACTGTCTGGCCAAATGTTGGTAACTGTCAATGTCTTCAAGCACACATTACTTTCGATTTCTCTTTTGTTGTCAAATACTGCAGCAATATCAATGTTTTCCATGTCCATGAAACAAAGGCCACTGCACATTGCCACCTGTATAAGCAAATGGATGCCAAATTAATATGATATTATGACAAGAAATATCTGTAGTGAATCAATACAGAAATTGAGAATGGTGAATGATTACAAATTTTTTTTCTACCATTTCTTGGATTAAAAAAACAACAACTCAGTTAAGACTTTTCTCCAATTTGACTATTTCCATAGGAATAGTTGGCAAAATTTGTAGAATTCCAAACTATTTATAGGTCTATTTAAAAGTTCATTATCATATACATGTAGGTTTAAATAAATGCGCAGCTTTTAATTCCCGAGAAACAGTGCACCATTATGTACTTTTTGCGTGCATCGCAAATCTTCTTATATGTATTGAAAAGATATTAAAACAAAACAAACAAACAAAAAAAAAAAAAACCCAATAGAATTTGTCAATTTCATCTGTTACATTTTTTAAATGAAATTTAGTAGGCAACCTCTCGGCTCATATCATATTAAATGAGAAAAGCCAATCAAAATCCAACAAAAAAAAAGTATGGAACAGAGATGGGGGTGATGGGTCCTTGGTTGTCTAGTTATATATATGTATATTTGTCTCGTTTGGGGTAACCCCCTACCCCCCCATTTCTACCAAGTAAATACTAAAACTTGCTTTTGCGATAAGCACTTGCCAATACTGCAGTAAATATATATATATATATATATATATATATATATATAGAGAGAGAGAGAGAGAGAGAGAGAGAGAGAGAGAGAGAGTGGAGGGGGGGCATCTTGATTTATTGTTTTGCCATGGTGGAATCGTTGGAGAGTTGGCACAGCGATTCAGAGACGGTATGCAAAAAAAAAACAACAAAAAACAAAAAAAAAAAACCAATTAAATTTAATCATCAGGATTGTCTGCATAAACTTATAAACTTATGGATTGGTGGCTTGTAATGATTTTGTGCAGTCAAATTAGGTTAATTTTTTTTTATATAAGAAACTTACTTCAGTTATTACACAATCTTAATATGAAATTTTTAAAATTTATTTCAAATATCCGAAAATGATATATTGTCGATTTTTTCCCCTCATTGGAAATAATGAAGCACACACGGCTGAAATATGAAGAGGTTAAATCAACTTTGTCTCGTTTGGGGTAACCCCCTACCCCCCCCCCCCCCATTTCTACCAAGTAAATACTAAAACTTGCTTTTGCGATAAGCACTTGCCAATACTGCAGTAAATGCACAAGTCATTTATCCCATAAGAAGGAAAGTTGAGAATGCAATGTTTGAAAAGGAAAAGAAATGTGCCAAAAACAGTGAGGCTCTGTTGACATCTTTAAATGGGCATCAAAGACTGCTCTGTGTGTTTCTAACCCACGAATCAATTTATTAAATGTATTAAAGATAAACCACACCCTGTTGGGGAGCGTAAAATTTCAGACCAGGCGATAATCGCACGGCAACCTGTACCATCTTGATAATAAAGTACATGTATATGGAATGCAAAACAAATTGCTTTGCTTCCAATTCATTAAATGATTAAGATTTCCTTTACAAGTTTTGTGGACTATAAAACTCAGTGACATATCCCCATGTCACTCCTGCCTGACAGCTTCCAAAAAACAGCAGAAGCTTAAATCTATTGAAAAAGACCATAATTTTGTTTAAAAGAAAGCAAGGGAATGTTAACAAATTTTTACAAGTATGTCTGAGCTACCGTCTTGCAAGTAAACACCACTCTAGTTGTAGCACCATACTTGCAAATATTGTTAGGGATCACACTCAGACATCACAGTATGTGTAAGGAAGACGCACATGCTCTGTACAAGATCAGCTCATTACCCAGTAAAATTGATGACAGACCAGGAGATCAGAGATAGGGAATTGTTTGTAAACAAAACCTCATGCACTGAAATATTTTCCTCTTTAGTGCAAAGCTCAGTTTCTCAAACATAACCATTGGGCAAAAGGGTTATTAAATAAAAGCAGTTATAGAAAGTGATAGGCTGCAAAGCACACCTACCCTAATACCCCTCACAAAACACAAACAGTTAGAAGAACAGAAAATAACACAATAAAATAGCCTAATATATATATATATATATATATATATATATATATATATATATAAATATAGAAGATCTTACCTTAAATTTCCATGCATACTACACTTGTGTTTCAAGCGGATACCCGAAGAGAGCGGAGGACCGGCGACAGCTTTGTCCTCCGCTTGAAACACAAGTGTAGTATGCATGGAAATTTAAGGTAAGATCTTCTATATTTATGTATTGCTCCCACAGTTGAGCACTCTCATCAATTATTCCACCTTATCTTCAAACTTTATATATATATATATATATATATATATATATATATATATATATATATATATATATTAAGCTCTTAAAATGAAGTAAGTGAACTGATAAACATCTAGAAATATGAATTTCATTCAAATCCACCCTTTCTCTGGCCAGTAGACATTTTCTCTGTCTTCCATTAATTTAAAAAACAAGTTTAAAAAACTAATGCATATATAAAAATTAGATTACTACATGTGCGAATTTTTATTGGCGGTTGTATTGCTACGTGATAAGGTGAACTCTGTGCCCAAATTTTAATTTAGTAACCCCGAACAGACTAACACTCTACTAGGTAACCAGCTGGCAGACAGCAGTGTAAGTTAGAGGATGATCAGAGGAATTTTAGCCCTGAACTGAAGCTACGAGAAGCATTTTTTTCTGGGACATATATACAGAAAGCAAAGAAAGGATTGTTAATAAACCTTTTGTGTTTTGTCAAACGGGAATAGAATAATGTTAGAGGAGATGAGAATAACTAAAATGCTTGGACCTATACTAAAATAAGAAAGTCAATGAAAGTTTTTGGAGCTGAATATAGCAAAAATCTAAGTGATAAATATACCGTTTGATAACTCCTTTGCCTTTTAAAAAAATATACATACAATTCTATTTTGAGAGAAGTCCATTAAAACCAGTACCATCTGTCTAGGAGGCCTGTTCATAGGTTACGTAACATTATTCAGATGGACCATCATCTGGCTAGCTAACAGCCACTTGCGCGAGGTTTAAACAGTTGATACTTACATGCTTAGCAGTACACACTGTGCTTTCACTGGACTCTTCAGCCATTTTCTAATCGGATTACATTCATTCTTCCTTGGATAATATTTCTCATCTTATTCTTTGTTATTCGCCCTCGGATTGCACTTTGTTCTATTGTAGCAGATGCTTTCAAAGTGGAACATTCCAAGAATTCTTTTTTGTGCTTTGGTGTGGATTTTAAAAAGTTATTTTCGCCTAAATGTGTGCACGCTGATAGAGTGTGACCCGTGGCACCAAATATCATACAATGTAGGCCTAATATAAATAAATATATATATACATTGATAATCACTGCGATATCACTTTATAGAGAGGGAGTGTGCTGAAGTGGGAGCCAAAATTTTTATAAAAGCCTTTTTAACTAAAATCTCTGATACTTAAAGTGCCCTCAATACTTTAACCTTAAGTTTAATATTTCATTATATGATGTATCGGTGTCATTATTAATATCCTTAACTGTTTATTATTTAGGGGAAGAAAGTACACTGTTATAAACTGTAAAAGCGGCTATGCCAGTCAGAAGGGGAAAGAAAGGGAAACGGTCATAATGTAATTATGGCTTTCCGAAGGACCCAACTGAATGTCATAAATGGGTTTCGAGTCTCCCTAACAAAGTTGAGAAAGTGACTGAACATATTGGAGTATGTAGACGACACTGGTGCGCTGATACGCCCCCGGAACCACACCATGCCTCTTCCTATCTAGAAGCTATAAATCGCAGAAAGCTAACATATCCCTCCGACGACTCCCTCAATCTGGTCCTCCTAGGCTTTTATTTCTTCGTTACAGTCAATTTCAACGACTGTGGCAAAAGACTCCTTAAAATCTGGTCTACCTTCCCGGAGAAATTTTCACTGGATGTTAATGTTTCGTGTCAAGCACTAAGCAGGCTAGCAAACATTTTCTTAAAACGGTACTATATCAAGGAATCCCGAAAATCAGAAGACAACACAGATCACAGCCAGAGGAAGATAATGAAGCTGTCTTCCTTGTCGGCAAGTCAGTTGTAATCCCAACATCACCAGCCAATGACTGCAATTACTCTTGAAGTCGATTATATTCACCAAATAAGTAAGTCTTTCTTAGATTATGGTGTTTAGGCGTCAATTAATCGCTTCACACCCCCGCCCCCACACACACACACACCTATATCTGTCTGTATCTCTTTCGCTCTATCTCTCTCTCTCTCTCTCTCTCTCTCATTCAGTCTGTCTCTCGCTCTAAGCCTCTACATATCAAGTTTGTCTTTGTTTCTTCTTTGAATATCATTATACCATTTTGTCTCTCACATTCTGTCATTCCTTGTTTTGCTCTTGACATGTCACTCCAGAGCCGGTATTTAATGTACTGTACCACTGTGTTATCAAATATTGAAGAAGTGTAATGTTCATCTGAGTTTCAAAGTGTAAATATTTGAATGCATTAGAAGTTATGATGAGAAGGGACGGAGAGTGTGTGTGTGTGAGAGAGAGAGAGAGAGAGAGAGAGAGAGAGAGAGAGAGAGAGAGAGAGAGAGAGAGAGAGAGAGAGAGAGAGAGAGAGAGAGAGAGAGAGAGAGAGAGAGAAGCCCGGAAGGGTTAAGAGTCGGACTGAGCTAGACAGATGAAAGTGAGACGGCCATTGAGAGCGCACATGGCTAGCACCTATTACCATATATCTAGCGCCCCCCTCCTCCGTTTCCGCATACACATGGACCTTTTTTTCTCTTTCACCCCCCCCCCCCCCCCCCTCTCTCTCTCTTTCTCTCTCTCTCTCATTCAGTCTGTCTCTTGCTATAAGTTTCTACATAATAAGTTTGTCTTTGTTCCTTCTCTGAATATCAATATATCTTTTTTGTCTTTCACATTCTGTCATTCCTTGCTTTGCTCTTGACGTGTCACTCCAGTGACACGTCAAGAGGAGAGGGGGCAGAAGGGTTATAAGTTGGGTTGAGCTAGAGAAATGAAAGAAAGAGAGACGGCCAGATATAGAGCACACATGGCTAGCACCTAATATCGTCTATCTAGCGCCGCCTTCTCCCCCCCCTCTTTTTTTTTTTTTCACACACATAGAGCTCTGTCTGTCTGTATCTCTTTCGCCCAATCTCTCTCACTCATTCATTATTTTATCTCTCGCTGTAAGATTCTACGTACCTATTATGTTTGTTTTTGTTCCTTGGTCGAATTCTACAAAATTATAATCTCTCTCTCTCTCTCTCTCTCTCTCTCTCTCTCTCTCTCTCTCTCTCTCTCTCTCTCTCTCTCTCTCTCTCTCTCTCTCTCTCTCTCTTCATTTGCTTCTTCCGACTTGATACAACTAAAAACTCTCCTCATTATCTGATGTACGTGTTCTTGGCGTGTCATTCCAGTGCCGGTATTTAATCTTCCGTACCACTGTATTATCAAATCTCGAAACGGCGTCCATGTGCATCTGAGTTTCGAAGTATTTGAATGTATAGCCTACGTGTTCTTAGAAGTTATGTTGAAGAGGAAAGGAGGGAGGGAGGGAGAGAGAGAGAGAGAGAGAGAGAGAGAGAGAGAGAGAGAGAGAGAGAGAGAGAGAGAGAGAGAGAGAGAGAGACAGACAGACAGAGACAGAGATTATAATTTTGTAGGCCTAGGGTGTCGAGCTATCACCAGTAGCTAATTTTGATCTGCATACATCAGATGCCTCTCAAAGGTGGTGCAGATGGAAACAAAATTCTATAACATTATCTACAAGCAACCAATGTTACAAACGAAAAGCAAAAAGTTACGATCATGCTCCATTGCGCAGGCGAAGAAATCCAAGACATTTTTGAGACCATTAGTGGTGATAGCAACGAAAACATGACACTGAAACCGGCACTACAAGACTATCTATTTTGAACCAAGAAAGAATAGAACTTTCGAAAGATACAAATTTCGTCAAAAGGAACAAAAGCCCGATTCCTGTGAAAAGTTCATCACAGACTTGGAACACATGCCAAGAGGTGTGATTTTGGTGATAATTTAGAAAATATGATCAAAGATCAGTTTATGCAGAAATGTAAGTCACAAAATCTCAGAACAAGTTTATTGAGAGACCCGCACGAAAAACTGGAACAGTTGATCAGTGTTGCTAGGGCTCACGACAAAGCTTACATGCAAGCAAATATTATGAAAGAAGAGACAATTAATCACATGTCTGAAATGCATCATCATTCAAAATCAAGCAAAAACTCAGATTTCAGACCAACAAATGATGCCAAAGCTAAATTCAGTTCAAATGCACACCAACAGAAATAAGAATGTACACAATGCGGTCAACGTACTCATACAGGCAAAGACTGTTGGGCTCTGAACGAAACTTGCTTTGCATGTAACAAGGTCGGACACCTGCAATCGCTGTGCAAAACTAAACCGAAACAAGAGTACTAAAAACAGAGATTTAAAAAAAAACAACAAAAAAGCAGGCCTAATTTTCATCAGAAATCTGGCTACGCAAATAAGTCATGAGTGCACACACTTGAAGCCTTGCTTGAAACAAGAGAACCACATACTCAATAAGAAACAACGTCGTTCCTGAGACTCGTTAATTTCTGTGCAAAATTCTTGCCCCATATAGCATCTATTACTGAACCACTGCCAAAGCTGACCAAAAAGAATAAACCTTTTGTAAGGGTCAAGAACAACAAAATGCATTTGACAAGATAAAACAGTTGTTAACGAAGACCAAAACTCTGTCTTACTTTGACCTGCAACGGAAAACAAGGCTTATTATCGATTCCAGCCCGGTTGGTTTAGGCGCAGTTCTGACACAGATGACACCAAATGGTGAATACTGTCCAATCACTTTTGCTAGCTGTGCTCTGACAGACGTCGAGAAACGATAATTTCAGACAAAGAAATAAGCGCTCGCTGTGGTATGGAGGAATCGAACATTTCCACATCTACCTGTTTGGAACACACTTCGAGTTGGTAAAAGATCCAAAGAATTGGAGAAAATATACTACACAACATCCAAACCACCAGCAAGAATTGAAAAATAGGTACTGCATTTAGCACCATACAACTTCACCGTGATATACAGACCAGGCTGAACAAATGTTGCTGACCCATTGTCCAGACTCCTACCAACTGTCTCGTTGCCTTCGTATGACGACACAGAAGGTTACATCCACATGTTGGAGACAAATTCTTTACCAGTTGCATATATACAAGACCAGCTCAAAGCTGAAACTTATAAGGACGAAGAATTACAGAGAGTAAATTATACAGTTTTCAACAACAATTGGTGAAAAGAAAACATTGACAAAGGATTCTTTAAATATCAAGGAAAAACTTTCAACGTATGATAGTGTAATTTTAAGACAAACTAGAATAGTGATTCCATAAGATTTGAGAAAACAAACAATAAATTTAGCTCATGAAGGTCATCAGGGCATAATGAAAACTAAACAGGTAATGAGAACAAAGGTGTGGTGGCCAGGGATGGAGAAGGACACTGAAGAATATAAAATCTTGTCATGCATGTCAAACTGCACAAAATGGTAAATGCAGTTATCCTGAACCAGTAAAATCAACAACATTGTCTGCCAAACCTTGGCAACATGTGGCAATAGATCTTTATGGTCCTTTCCCATCTGGTAAAAACTTTTGGTGCTCATTGATTATTATTCGCGATGGCCTGAGATGTCAATTCTGCACTCTACAACAACATTTACTATCATTCAAACACTGAATGTGATATTTTCCAGACATGGTTATCCAAAAACCATCACTAGTGACAATGAACCTCAGTTTACGTCCAAGGACTTTCAGCAGTATTTGCTTGAAATCAATGTGAAACATAAGAAAATCGCTCCATATTGGCCACAACCCAACGGAGAAGTGGAAAGATTTAATAGAGTGTTGATGAATGTGTGCAGAACAGCCAAAGCAGAACGTAAAGATTGGAAGAAAGAGATTCCAAAGTTTTTGCTTCAATACAGGTAAAAAAATCATTGTACTATTGGGATTAGCCCTGCCGAACTTTTACTAGGTGACAGTTGAGAACAAAAATGTTAAACACTGGACAAGTTGTAAACAGACAAACACTGGATAGGCAAGTGAAAATGACAGACAAGAAAAACAAAGATAGAACAAAGTGCTATGCTGACAGTTAAAACAATGGTAAACCAATTGACATTGCAGAGAGTGATAAAGTATTGCTAAAACAAGCGAAGACAAACAAGTTGTCATTACCTTTTGAACCATTTTTTTTACCAAGTGATTGAGAAAAAGGGTAACAGTGTGATCTTGTAAAGTAATGACGGTGTCACAAAACAAAGAAATGTAACTTTTGTAAAGAAATACAATGATAGTAGACAGAAAGAATTGACACCCAGAAGCATAGAACAGTCTGATGAAACAAACTTGCAAAGTCAAGACATGACTGAGACTGAACACAACCAGACAATTGACTTGACTGTTGCCAGTGAGCTTTTGTAAAGAAATACAATGATAGTAGACAGAAAGAATTGACACCCAGAAGCATAGAACAGTCTGATGAAACAAACTTGCAAAGTCAAGACATGACTGAGACTGAACACAACCAGACAATTGACTTGACTGTTGCCAGTGAGAATGAGTGGACAAGTAAAACTTTAGTAAGAAAGAAAGGGATTGGTGACTACGTTGACAGAGAAGAAAAGACAAAAGACACTAACATGAGTGACAAACCTGAAACCACTATAAGAAGATCAGGGTAAAAAAAAAGAAGAAAACACCTGCTTATTGAAAGACAATGCATTTGATTTAAGTGAAATAGGACTTAGAGCTTAATGTGTGATGTCATACTGACAAAATTGTCTAATTCCATGTATTGTTTATTTTAGATTATGCAATTTGAATTTAATTAAAGTGTTTGTTCTAAGATTAAGAATTGTCTTATCTCAAAAGATCAGCAAGTACGTAAAATGATTGGATCTATAGAGTCAATAATTATACTTGTGACTGCAATCATTGATTGATTTTTATTTTTATTCTGTTTACATTTTAAAACACAAACAATCAGATCTATATAATTAATAACATGGAGTGAGAATTTTGAACGGATATATAGGAATGTTTATTTACCGATGGTACTTTCTATTTAGTTCACTAGTTTAAAACTAAAGTTCTAGTTGGAGTTGTTTTGCAAGGTTTTACAAGCACATTAATGATATAATTTTAGCATGCAAATTTGTCATGTTGTATTACTTTGGTTCATCCTGTTTAATTGTCTGGTTAAAAATTGTCTATCAATATTGTGTTGAAGAAGAAGATGTACCATTTGAAAGAAAAGGATGAAAGAACCATTTGAAAGAAAAGGAGGGGCGTAGTGTATGGATGATATTAAGTAAGAAAGACAACTGTGTTTGGTTTACTGCATATGATGAAGATTGGCTGAGTTATGACACTTCAGACTGTTGTGAACTCTTGATGGAAAGAAGTTAGAAGAAAAAAGATTAAAGGTGGCAATCGGATAGGAGGCACATGTTTTGTTGTTGAAACAAATGGTGTTTGTAATGTCTAAGAAAGAAGATATGTTATCAAAGAAGGTTGTTTTTCTTCAAAATTTTTACCTAGACGACTTCACAAGTTTTGCAATGATGGATAGATTTAGAAAAATCCACCTCTTCCAAAATTGATGTGACAAAAGGAGCCAGACAATCAAGCTGATTCCGAATTAAAATATCTGATGAAGATTCAGAGACTCACAGTGGTTCTCACTGCTTAGACTTGGGAGAATCATCAGTGCAAACAGATCTAGCTGGTCTTGGTAATTTTTTTTTTCATGAAAGTATTGTCAAAAACCTATACTCTGAAAATGCGTGTTTTCTAATTTATTTTTCTGCATATGATCAAAATTTTAGTGCACTTGGGTTAAATTTTGTACCTTTTTTTTCTGCAGTATCTATTATTTTACTGTAAAACAGGGTAAAAAAGTCAAGACTTTGGGGACATAATTACATCTATTTGGAAAATGCCTGCAAACAGTTTTAATGTGACACTTTGATAGAAAAAGAACTTATGGATTCACTTCATAAACCTTGAAAAAAAATTATTCAAAATATGAGACATTTTTAATGGTAAACTTACACACATTGGATTGTCTTTAAATCAATGGTGATGATCAATAATGCTAATCAGAATAGAGGTAATTATCAGATATCAACCATTTACACTATATAAAAATAAATTATATATGGTATGGTTTTGCAGCTTATCAGAAATAAAAGCCCAGTATTGAAGGTTTGCTCAGGCGAATGTTCAAAGGGTATCTTACCTCTGAAAGGTGGAACAGAGAATCAGTATTACAGCTGGGCAACCAACTGTAACTGTGCTGTAATAGCAAGTTTAAAGCTTTACGAAAATTGATTTAAGATTATCAGAAAATTATTATGGAGCCTTGAATTTAAGTAAGACATTCAATCGAAGATAAAGACATTCCATGCTGGTTAAAAAACCGGTACAAATAACACGTTTGTGTACATATGCAAGACAGAGGGACAAGAAATCAAAAGGCAGAAATATGCCGCCAAAAGATGCTATCTTTGGTTGCTGTCAGGGACAGATTCCACAGCAGTTGCATATCTACCTCATTTCCATTATCTGAGTATAAAGTGACACTCAGACCATCAAATTTTAAGGCCAGCAGCATTTCTGTCTTCTGCTCTGTTGTGTGTGATGATGGCAACTCCGTATTGATGTTATCTGCTGCTTGGGGCCCTACAGGGGGTGGAGCTTCTTCTACCATTAACCCTGGTTTGTTCTCTAAGGTTGAAGACTCGTATACATCTGTGAGACACACAACAGTTTATTATTTAAGCATGCTCTTAAGGTAAACGTGAGCAACACAGGATAATTAAATATATTGATTCTTTGAAATTGGCAAAAGCTAACTGAGTTCAAATGAATGCTCATTTATACTTATAGATTTTTCTTTCAAACCTTAAGCCAATGTAAGAAATGTTATGATTATTTACTTTTTTGATCATTTCGTATAACTCATCCATAATAGGGTGAGGCCTTTTTCGCATCTCCAGAAAGCAATCTAAGGAAGAGCAGATGAGAAAAAATGAAGCCCTAAACTCACCTATTTACCTATTCAATCCATCAAGAATGTTCACAAAGATATCAAAAAAGGATCTTCTAACCCTTAAGATCCCCATGGTGCTGGATTGCTTCATTCATTTGCAATGCGGCCCACACCTGTTGCGGGCAGGCTAAAAATTCTCTGAGGATAGAGCCCCCAGTCCCTGAGTATTTTAGGTTCAACGCCGTAGAATTCCTATAAAAACTGCAAAAATAACTAGCCGCCTCAATATTTTTGTTTCTTAGCCATTTCTTCCTCAGTATTTCGAAGTGCATATTTATTGTCGCTAACCTCTTTTTGACAAAATAATTTAGAGCACTTGAACTGAAAGTCAACACAGGATCACTGAAATCTGTGAGAATAGATCGATATCTAGATCTAGCACGCTTATGGCCTCAAATGGACATAGTTTGCTTGATTGTTTTGAGGTAGACGGATCAGACGTAAAATTATCTGATAACAGACATGTTCAAATGAACAAATGGGGAAGACAACTACATAGAAGAAATGCGTTCAGTGGCACAGTTATACAGTGAATAGCAGCAGTAGTAGTAGAAGTTAACAGAAGTAGATCCATCTCAAGAGGAGAAATGGTGGCCCTGGAGTAATAGTGTGGAAAGATAGGACCTTTCCACATAAAAGATACTCCAAAACTGACCTGAGTAGTAATCAAGCAAGCTCATGCCTTTAAAGATATGACATTAAGTTCCGCCCATTGCCGACTTCCACCCCTTAAAGCCACCATTCACACCGTGGTTGCGCGAGGCGCAGGGGTCAGATTTCACCAGTCCAGCGCTGAGCCACTGCGAGTGTGGGAAAACCGCATGAAAAACCCGAGTATGGAGGATGTGTGTGGTATGTAAAAACATAGCGCAGAATGCCTTGCACATATATCTTGTGCAACGCCTAGCGTCCCCTCTGTGTGTATGGTGGGTCAAAGCTATTGAAGGAGACTAACCTAACCATACTCACACTGTTACAGTCAGCCAATTACACCACACTCCTCCCCCTTCCTTGGCAATAAAACCCCTTTGTAGTCAAAGAGATGAAACATTGTTTCACCCTGTCCAGTACTTTTAGAGTACACCATTCCTCTCAAAACGTATCGTGGGTATACTCTCCCCTCCCTCATATCCTCACAATATTCCTTCTCTATGAGGTGCCGCCCAACCCCTCATGTTCTCACAAGATACCTCTTGCAATATGCAGGTATTATTGAGACATCTTCATCATTCCCAACTCCCCATGTCCTCACAGGATCCCTCCAGCATTAGGTAGGTATCACTGGGACCCCCACATGCTCAAATCCTCAAAAATAACGTCAGGTTTACCCCCCCCCCTCCCTTACCCTCCTTCCCCCCGACTAAACTAGCCACCAAGCCCAGATACAAAGGGGTATATCTACTATAGCCCAAACGCATATCCACCCCTTGTGGGGTCAAATCTGGGAGTCTATTTCTAGTAACAGTCTCCCATTTGGCAATTGCAAAAAATCCTACCTTCTGATGCTCAGTGAAGCCAGGTCCCTATTCAGGCCCTCCTAAAACACGACTCCACTGACCCTCCCGTACCATAACCCTGCTGGTCAGATCTTCCCATTTACGCTTGAGGAGCCTGAAACCTCCCTATACTAGAAGTACCACAGGTCTATCCCTCGGTGCACAAGAGTCGCTCCTGCTGAGGAACAGGCATGGTGGTCCCTGTTTTGATATAAAATTCAACCACCACACTTTTTCAATGACAACCATTTATAGCCGTTGGCACAGCCAAAACAGACGGTCTATGCCAACCCTCAGTGCAATTTTGTTAATCTTACCCTGGCCTCGTCTCGCTACAACCATCTTCCCCCAACCCCATTCTCGTTCGAAATCCCATACCCACACACCACAGTATCCCTAAGGTTCTCACACTGCTTCCCTCAACTGAAACGCTTTAGGTTGACGTGAAATGGTTTACAGTTTTGGCCTGTACCGTCCATCGTCATCCAACACACCTTTGACAAAATACACACGATTGGATTGACTGGCATCAGGCCATATGACCCATTTTTGCTTAAGCTTTTCTCCTGATTTAGGTCTACATCTCCCATCCTCTTTAGTCAGCCCCAGCCTTTCAATCTTATTTGGACACTCCCCCTTAGATGAAATGTTTAAACTAATTTCACTTCCATTTTCTTCCCGGAGAAGGAGGCAGACAGGGAGATATTGATCGTTGACGCCCTTTCTCCAGCTCCCTCACCCTGCCCTCCAACGACTGTAAGCATACGTCCATAGAATCGATCTTCCCTTCCACTTTAGCAAGATGGAGATCCCTCTTAATTACGTTACGCTCAAGTTTATCCAACCTTTTCTCCAACCCCTTCACCTTCTGTACTAAGGCAAATACCGTCTCGTTAGATATTCTAACGCACCCTCGACCCCTCTATTTATTACCTAAGAGTTGTGTGCCCTCCGGCTATAATCCCTACCCTCCCGCTCAACATACTCTGGTGAGAAAGCCCCTCAGGTGTTTTGCTGAGGGTAGCGACTCTCATGCCCATTCCGATTATTCTCCCTCTCCCTGTATAAGTGATAGTCACTATCCTCATCAACCTGAGGGTTGTTCCTCTGACCATCACTGTAACAAAGCCTTCCCCTAGATGCTGAAGCTACATGCTGGAGCCACAAGGTTCTACAGCCCCATGCATCCCTCTTTCCCCACGTCTAATGCGGAAACTGATATCCTGAAGACGGTCTGCCCACTGGTATAACGATTCCTTTCTGGGCATTATCTAACCTTAACCAAGCCGCCTCAGTCTTGTTCCTTGTCAAAATCAAACCTTCGGCAGATGACGTCACATATATCCCTGTAACCTAACCCCCCCCCCCCAAGTCTCCTGACATCGATTTACCACCAAATTTAGCGCCGGTCCTCTCAATGTTGATTGGAAGAATTTCCCCTTTTCATCTTCATTCAGTGATAGGGAGTGACACACAAATTAAACTGATATAAATAGGAAGATCGATCTGAACTACCATCATATTGAAGATGTTTAGAGGCTGCCCCCATCCAGATTGGCTTCCTAAGATTATGCCTCCTTTGATCCCTGTAATAATCCTCCCTAACTCCTTCCCATATCGTGCCTATGTGACTGATCGTACTCAAATTTTGTACTGCTCAGGTATCATAATCGTTATCCCGGTCTGATGAATACCTATCCCCGCTTCTATTGACATCCTCATGAGATTACCCTTTTGTAACAAGCGAACCCCCTTCCCATATCGTGACCGGCAATGCCTATGTGACTGATCGTACTCAAATTTTGTACTGCTCAGGTATCATAATCGTTATCCCGGTCTGATGAATACCTATCCCCGCTTCTATTGACATCCTCAGGAGATTATCCTTTTGTAACAAGCGAACCCACCTCAACCCGATTCTTATTTCCTTGGGAAAAATTTGAATTCCTTCCTGGGAAACATTGCTGTTATACATTACTTTCATGACTGCAGATATGTCATCCCTAGGCAGGGAGCGGGCTATGGTCCACCTTAATATTTACAGTATAGATGATCTAGAGTTTTTATATTTCCTGCATCTTTTATGACTTCAAAAATTTGTTCGGAAATATCAAATTTGTACCCTTTAAAAAATTTGTCATACAAAAAACTAGTTATCAAGATAGCAGAATAAAAATTGTTGCAACTAACAAATCTAAATAAAAATTTTATGTGGCCAAGATTTTAGAATGATTGATTGATAATTTTTTTTTAAAAGACCAAAAACTTCAGTTTAGAGGGAATAGAAAGAGCAAAGAAGCTCAGCCCCAAGAAAGTTAAACACAGGTAGAACATGTCAGCATTCTATATGAAAGAATTCTTTTGACTTGAATGATGTAGAGTGCCATAATATTTTATGGACAGCAAATTTTATAGGACTGTCAGTTCGCATGTCTCCCAGACAAATACTTTGAATGTGTTTAGTGAAGATGTAATTGCTTTTATTCGCTCTCGAAATGCATTAACCAAAACACTTGAGAATTCCAAACATAAAATTTATTGAATGTAAGAAAAAAATATAAAGACATAAACTATTTGTAATAAGAATGGCTCTTTAAAACATTGCACTCACCTGAGTTTAGAAGAGGTGATCCCTCAGTGATATTATACCTAAATACACCCAACATGAGCTTCAGGTCTTCCTGCAGGATATGCACCTGTAGCGCAACGGAAAACACCACATTTATTTTATAACTTAAATAAGAATGAATGGAAGATATTGCAAAATAAAAAAAAAAAGAATTTTAATTCATTCTCTGTGAAAAAATACATGCTTTGCTGTTCAATAGCATACAGAAAGTTTGTACAAGTCATGGTATATCATAACTATCGAAGGATGTATCTGTTTAAAAGAATGAATTAATTTTTCATCTCATAGAAATCTCTATCAAGCACTATCACACATGTAATAAGTACACATTAATCTATATCATATAATTTTATTTTGTTTGTTTCTTCAGTGTATTAATACTGCATAATAGTATTAATACCTCAATGTGTTGAGTAAAACGAAACCACATTTTTTACAAATTAGCAATTTTAACAGTGTTACCATTGCTGCTACTGCTGCTCCTCTCACTCCCACTACCACGCCCACTGCCACTGCAGCTACTACTACAACTACTACTTCTGCTACTACTACTACTACTACTACTACTACTACTACTACTACTACTACTACTACTACTACTACTACTACTACTACTACTACTACTACTACTACTACTACTATTGCTACTGCTGCCGCTGCTGCTACTACTACTCTACCTATTTTTTTTACGGTGCCTCACAACTTCTACTACTGCTAGTCGCGAAACACCGTAAAAAAGAACAAAATTAAGTAGAGTGCAGCTCCAAAATTTACAAAACAAAACAAAATATGTAACACGTAAGCTTTCGGCTTTACGCCTTATGTGAATATCCTTATGTAATTTCTTGTTCTCATTTTTGGGTCTGACAACGGCGTAAAGCCGAAAGTTTTAACATAACCAGGAAAATCCTGAGTATTACAGTGTTACTTGTAAAAAAGTAAAATAAAATATAACGATAAGTACGGGCATATCATTATACACCTGTACTAGATTTGGGCATCCTGGCAGTTATGCTTTAAATTTACATTAAGTATAACCACGATAATCGTGGCTAAATAAACAGTAGAAGTGTGACTTGGAAAAAGGTAAAATACAACATCACAGTAAGTACGGGCATATTATTAGGTCTACCTGAAAACAATGGTAACTATGCAATCGAAATATTATACTGGAACCCTACTGAGAAAGTCAGCTCCCGTGTTGTCTTTGACTTTATTGTGTTCTACTTTAAAAACAAAACTCAGAGACAATATCCAACAAATGATACGAAGGTTATCAATTTAGAAACTCTAAGGAATTCGAGGGATCCGTGGTCTGTCTGAAGCGTGAACTGCTTGCCAGAAAGATAGAAAGCAAATTTTTTTATACCCCAAACAATCTCTAGATATTCTCTCTGCATCACAGAATATCTCTTCTCTCTTTCTAGAAGCTTTCTGCTTGAATAAGCGACAGAAAAAATTGTCCATCCTTATTCTGTAACAGGGTGGCACCTAACCCTATATCAGATACGTCGGTTCTCAAAACAAACTCTTTATTAACGTCAGGGAGCATCAGTATGGATTTGCTAATTACAACTTGCTTTAATGCAGCTCTTTAGTACGCTCTTTCCTGGGGCTCTCCGCACACAACTTTGTTAGGCTGACAATAGCAGCAAAGTTGGGTATGAATGGTAGATAATAACCAACTAAACCTAAGGAGGATCTAATATCTTTCTTGATGGCTGGTCTCGGGAGGTCTTCCACTTTCTTGGTGGTCGGCCCCGGGGCGTCTTCCACTTTCTCAACATTGCAGTCCTGAGGTCCAACCGTTCCCCTTCCAAGGCGGTGTCCTAGGAAGTCGACTTATGTTGCTGCTAGTTCACACTTTTTTGGTCTCGCGACTAGGTTGGCCGCTGTTAATCGCTTAAAGAGTTCACCCAAGACTTGTAAATGTTCCTCCAACGACTTGGTATGCACCAGCAGATCATCGATGCGGTCTACCACGCTGTCCATTTCCTCCATTAGTGGTCGCACTGCGTTTACACTATCGAACGGCATCCACAGGAACTTGCAGTGTTGACCCATCGTCACGAAAGCAGTCTTGTGAACATCTGATAACCCTTGGTCAAGACGAGCTTGGAAAAGTACTTGTCTTTGCTCATACCATGGAAAGATTCGGCTGGCTAAGGAACGGATTGAGGGTTGGTGACTGTAATCTTGTTGAGACGTCAGAAATGAATACAAATACGATTACTCCTGTTTTTCTTCTTCAGGACGACCAAAGGCGATGCGCACGGTGAATCACTCTTGTGTATGATTCCTAGGTCCTTTATCTGCTGTAACTCTTTTTGAGTGAAGGCCGCAGGGCGAAAAGAACAGGATACCGTGTCTGACGTACAGGCACGTCGGAAGTCAGATCGATCCGATTGTTCAGCCAGATTAGTGTCGCCTGGACAATCTGAAAATATCTCGCTGAACATGAACATCAACATCAGCTCTCGATTCAGACGTGAGGGCTTCATCGAACTTGATATCCGCAGCATCTTCCTCTTGTTCCCAAGTACCAAACTCAGGTAAATCTTTGGAGGCTAACCGGTCAACATGTCTTGATTTTGTCCAATATCTGCCTCGTAGTCCTCAACCATGGCCACACATAACGGAACATTGAGATCCTCTCGCGTCTGGCTCGAAACCTCGGGTACTCTTGAATTAGTTTCATCATCTCTTGAGAGATATTCCTGGAGAAGATTTCTTGCATAATCTTCTCCTCTCTATTGATCTTGCCTTTGTAATCATTAAGACCCACTGCGTTGATAATATCATATTGTTCTTTCTACTGTACCAACAGCTTGTTTTTGTCAATCGGGAAAAGGACTAACACATTGAGTACATCTTGTTTGGTTCATGTTTTTCACACACACACACATAATATATATATATATATATATATATATATATATATATATATATATAGAGAGAGAGAGAGAGAGAGAGAGAGAGAGAGAGAGGTTGGCGAAAAATGAGGACCATCTATCCGAGCATTTCTAGATCCTTTGACACTTCAAATTTGGCATAAAGCTTTAAATTACCCTAAAGATTGGAGTGGTAGTATTATTTTTCACCAAAACAGTGTTTTCCGAAAATTAAAGGCAAAAATAATTATGATTATTATTTTCTTAAAAGAAAAAGGCGAATGTGCGAACTACATGTACAAATGTACTTCCTATAAGCATAGCTGGGCAGTGATGGCAAGAATGAAATTGAAAGTATGCATACAATGTAGGCGGCAATAAATCTAAAACCGTCTTACTTAGCTCTTACACTATAAGTATAACATGTAGATCTAGATCTACATGTTATGCTTATAGTGTAAGAAGTAAGTAAAAAATCTAAAAAAATTGCTTTGACCTAGGTTCTAGAACTAGGGCCTAAATATTTACAACAGCTATATTCAAATCAAAAGGTTAAGATCTACATCTAGATAGATCTAGATTTTAATTTTAGGCTTAGAACAAGAATAATTAACTATTATAAAATGAAATATAATTACACAGTCCATATCATGCAGGTTCAAATAATTGCGCAGCCAAGAACTCCTGCAAGGCAGTGCACTTTTATGTGTTTATTTGAAAATTCACAGCTTTCTAATAAGCGTGTGAAAGGATCTAAAAACAAACTGGGAAAGTAGAGAATTAGTCGATTTCACTATTCTAAAAGGATTTAAGTTCTTCATCTAAATTTTCATAATGGATTATCTTTTTCAAGATGTCCTTTTTGTGATGAAATTAATTGGATGTTAATGCAGATTAATAAACATGAAAACAACCTTTATTATCAATCTACATTCTAGAAGATCTACAGTTCTAGGGGACCCATACCTTAATGCAACAGATAAGTAACCCAAATGCTCATACAGTTCAGCATGAATCTATTTCAGTTTTTTTGTTTTATTAAAGTTCTTAATACTTCCAAATGTGTATAAAATGTATTGAGAAAATAGTTTGGCATTAAAATTTAAAAACATAGAAAAGAACGCCTTCATACACATGAAAAATGAATCAGATTAAAAGAAAAAAATGACAGCTGTAAAACTCACTGACCTTAACCTTTTTTAGATGACCAAAAATGTTCTTTTTTGTCTCATTGACGAGAGGATTCATGGCCAATTTTATGTCTGTCTTGAAATTTAAAGGCTCTAAAATTGTGTGTAAAAGCTCTGTTGTGTCTTCTGTTGAATTTAAGCGTGCTCTGTAGGAAAATAAAAATAAAATGACTCATATTTTTTTTTTATTTTCTCTGCAACTAAACTTCCCATTGAATAAGATTACTTTTTAATTTTTTTCCCTCTTTTTGTAAACATTACATTAACAAATAAAACAATGCTGCAGTAAATCAGTGACAATAAATTGCAGTCATCACGGAAAAACCAAACAGCTGAAGCTTCAAACTCTAATGAATCTAGTGGATGGCCCTAAGTCAATATTTCCTTTAATTCTTCTTTTTGGTAAGTAAAAAAATGGCCCCTCTGAGTAGGTCCTGCAAGGTAATTTTTTTTTTTTAATTTTGAATTTTAAAAGCAACCAATGCAAATTAAATAAAATTTTGCATGGGAAAGCAATGATCACTTGTGTTCCTGTGACTTGTCCGTCATGAAATTCCTCTACTTAGGATTTTTAAAGAAATCTAAAGCAGAGAGGACAATTTAGTTTACAAAGCATGTAAAGGAGCTTAATATTTTATAAAAAAAAATTATAAATTTATTCTTTAATCAGAAACACAAGACTCCATCAAGTGCATTCATCCTTCAGTAAATACAAGACATATGTTTGAAGGGAATAATAAAGTCAAAAGTTTTTAATTTTAGATTGTGGTTCTAGGCCTTTATAATTTCTGCTAGGAGTTATGTAGGCTTCTGAATGATCTTTGTTTTCAAACATCTTGCTCATGAACATAATATTTACAGCACTACATATCTGTTTTTAGATTTTACAAAAATATCCAGGACTGCAGGTCTTACCTCTTTACCTGAACTTCACTTAGATCTATGCAAATACAGTTCCATTCTTGTTGAACAAAAGCACCTGCTGAGGTGGCCTGTGGCAAGCTTTCTGAGCTTTCAAACTGCAGTATTCTTCCAATGGTGGACATGGAAGAAGAAGAGGCTACAGTAGGATCCTGTTGAATTGAAGTTGCAGTTGCACACACGAAAGAGTTGCCAACACTGAGCTTTCCAAGCTGAATTATGAGCAGATCACTTGATGTAAAATGATGAGGTAGCAGCAGGGTTGGATTTTTCAGGGTCACATCGAGAGTTGCTCGCAATTTGTGAGTGTCAACTTTGCCTACCTGAAAATGAAACACAACGAAGGCAAAAAGGCAAATGAAAGGAAAGACAGAGCTACGAATTTTGAAATGAAATCATCATGTAGAGATTCCTGAAAGCTTTGGTTTGTCTATTTTTAATTCATTAAATGACATGATTCATGTGTTTAATACAAAATTTGATTAAGTTCCAAAAACTGTGAAGAGGAGAAAAGAAAAATGTGAACGGGATAGTTTGCTGTTCCATTGGAAGGGGAGACGATTCTTCCATAAAGCACCTTCAAAAATTTGACAAGGAAATCAAAAATCCCTTCTCTTGGTTTTACAGGAGGGTAGGGCTTAATCGTTAATGTGGAATCGACCTGTGGAATCTCAAAACCACTATGTTTCAAGGTTTTATGCTATGAATGATATTATTTTGTAATCAAAATAAAAAGGAAGAATATGCCTTTTCGTATGCAAGCTGTCTAGAAAGGATCAAGGATTTAATTCTTAAGAACATTGCTTTGAATCATATGATCAACCATGACAACTTTTGCATCAATTATGAGGAAGAAAAAAAAAAGAAATATTGTTCTCAAAATTTTTCAACATCAATCATCTTCTAGAGCTGTGCCTACACTAAATGAAATAGACTTAAGAAAATTCATTAAATACCTGTTTGGTAATAGTATCAGCTTTCTGTCTTGTCACATCTACTATCTCTTGACTAATGAAAGGCTCAAAAAATCGCTGAAATTTAAATAAACATGAAAGAAAATTAATGAAATTTTGGCTTAATCATGTCATGAAAAGTCTGTCTATAAACATCCTCTTAGTTTCTTGCCTTCTCATCCCATCTATGTTTCTGTGCCTGTTTTGTAACTAATTAAAATCTTTCCAAGGTGAACTATTTTTTCAAGCAATAGTTTCATATTTCTGAAATAGTCTTTTGAATGAAAACCAAGAAAATTCTCTCTTACATCAACATACTTGTAAAAGCCAATCCTTATTTCTTTTATTCATTGTTTTAAATCTGCACTAACCGTAATTTCCCAGAAGAACTTGCCAAGCACTGCTACCTGCACCTGACCCATGTGAAGTTTTACACTGTAATCCAGACCAAGATCCCTGCCTGAGCTTTTTGAATTGTTGTCCTGAGTAAGCTCGTTTGACTTATTGTACTTGATTAGCTGGATAGACAATAGAGACTCAACCATTGAGTAATTATCTAGAGCATCGAACAAAAAAACCAAATCATGTTAACGTTGACCATGATGCATAACTCTATATTCCTTCAAAAAGGTTTGATGAAAACATGCAAAATATGCACTATTTTCATCAAATAATGAGAGATAAAGTTTCATAAAGAGATAAACAAAATAGAACACATATGTATGTCATTTGAATAAAGAATAGGAGCATACCATTTCAATTTGGTTGAAATGAAAATGTATATTGAAGCAAAGTATCAGATATTTGTGCAAAATCTAGGGATAGACATCAGGTGGATAAAAATCATTTACGGCCACCCATAGTTACGCAGATGTTTATCATATTTTTTCTAGAAACAGTCATCTCTACTCATCATAAAATTGCCCTCGCAAAAACTCCTAATAAATCACATAATGGAGAAAACATATTTCTACATGTTCCTTTATAGCAGCTATTTGAATACAATAATGACTTTGCTGCTCTATGGAATCCATCCTGCCAGTAGGCCAATGGTAGAATTACATATCTGTACAAGTGCACTACTTGAAATGGGTATCTACTGCCCTTGACAAACACATGTCTATGATTTTTATAAAAGCCATGGAAAAGTTCCATATTTTTGTATATATACAATGATATGATAAAGCAATTTCTTTTTAAAGAACAGTTAATCTTTCTTTCATCTCATAAGGTTGAAACTGAATTATGCAAATTTAGATGACTTGAATAAATTTTAATTTTGTGTTGCAAATTGCATTTTGAAATAATTTTATATTGAAATATTTCTTCCTCGAATCTGAAATTAAACAAACAAACAAACCCAGACACTTTGAAGATTTATTATTATATTTTCTTCGGATTTGTTTTACATCAATTATTGGTTTAAGTTTTCCACAGAAGAGATAAAAATACTTATTATTTTGGCCCTACTTTCCTCCCATCAGCATGAGGTTTAAAAAAAAAATAAATTGAAGTCTACTATATTTTGAAATTTAAGTATTTCAATAAAATTACGCAACTCCAATAACAACGAATTTAAAATTTTATTATTATTTTGATAAAAAATATGAAGTTATGTATTTTGTGCAACAAAATGTACCTTTCCCTAATTATTTCATACAAAAAAGATAAAAAGAATAGTTCCCTAAAAGATGCATATCGTTATCCTGTGATAGTCATAATAAAATTATGGGCTCACCTTAAGATCAAAGAGACTGTCATCTTGAAGGATTAATATCTGTCAGAAAATGATCAAAGTACTTTTTTAAACTGTAATGCACAAAAGACAATAGGCCTAAAACAGACACTTTGAATGCAGAGAGCTTTTTGAAACAAGTAATCAGGGACTTTAAAAGTACTTTGATGACAGCAGTAAGAAAAGCATATTAAGAACAAAACATTAACACTTACAACAGTTAATTCATACAACAGGTTTTATCAAAATAAATACATGTATAACATTAGTTGTCATATCCTGATTTTATCCGTTCCCCCTGACCGCTAATTTTGATAAACGATGCATGCAGGTCCTGTATTTTTTTTGGCCTGCGGAGCATGGAAATTTTGTTTACATTTTGAGGTTGTCATCATTAAAGGCAATGATTGTCTATTTTGTGACGTTTAACTTTAAGCAAACTATGAACAATGTGATAAAAATAAATACAACTATGATACATAATTATCTTTCATGCTTACATACAAGAGAGTAGCTACAATACAACTATGATACATAATTATCTTTCATGCTTACATACAAGAGAGTAGCTACAAATGTCTGAAACTTAACACGGAAGGAAAAGCAAATAGGGAGGGAGAGGGCAAAGGGGAAAGCAAAAGGCCATGTGTTTCTGGAGTCTACCTCTGACACCCATTTGTTACATATTCTAATATAAACTTCATCTTAAGTCTATCACTCCCATCTTGTTATCTATCACCAGACTCCGCTTTTTTTTGTTTGTTGTTTTAAGACTGGAATTTGAGCAAGGAAATTGTGATAGAACAGAAAAAAGGACATCCATCAACCGATCAGAGACAATCACTGAATCAGGTCTAATTGCTATCCCCTCAGAGGACTTATTCAAATAGCTAAAGAGCAGACAAAAGTAATGATCTGTTTCAGCATTCACACCATCACATGCCTAATTACAGCAGTAGGGTGAGAATATTTCTACATGAAGCCAGTATCCTACATCAACCATCCTCTCTCTAATCCCTATACAGTACATCTCGGACTCAACGGACTGGTTCAGTCTTGTTTAAATGTTCGTTGAATGAATGCAAGCTTTGTTGGAACCAAGTTGTGGAGGCGCCACAAAGGAAGTAACGAACCAAACTTAAATTATCTCCCTTGTTTCTTTTACCAATTAATCATGTGTCTCTATAGCCACTTTTTACCCTTCCCACCCACTGTCCAAGTCACTGCGGCTTTGGCTCTTTGATCCCGTGCCTGTTTTCGTCATTCATCGCCTACCACCCCCTGCCCTATTTCCCTTCTCTTTTTATTATTCATGTATTTTCCCTGCAAGTCAATACAATGTACTTTGTTGTACTCTACCCCTGGTATTACATGGCATAATAATGTAGTCTATACACTGCGCCGTCTAACCTTATACACTGCATGTACATGTACTTCTTGTCAGGCGAAAGCAGGTCTTTAGATTGAATTTCAACTATATTTCTGAGAAGAGGAGTATTCTATTTTGGATTGTTTAACGGTATGTTCATTAGAATAATGGAAATTTAACTTGAAAAGAAGATCCAGATTTCGATATGAATCAGGATTTGTTCATTTTCAAATTTTATTAATAACTGAAACAAAAAAATATATCTAGGTTGTCAGACTGTCGACTTATACATGAATATTTGTCTCAGTATAACCTTTCTTTACACCTTGACATTGAAGTAGATTGACTAACAGTAACAGGGTCACCATAACTTGACAAATGACATTGTAATGCATGGTGCTGTTATTTGATCTATTGGTCCAACTCACTTCCTCGCCCTGTATAGGTACATACTTTTTTTTTTTTTTTATAGCGGATCGACTTAGAACACCATACACACCGTGGTTGCGTGAGGCGCAGGGTTAGATTTCACGAGTCCAGCAGTAGAGCCACTGCGTGTGTAGGAAAACCGCATGAAAAACCCGGGTATAGATCTATAGAGGGCGTGTCGCGTTAGGTCTACCGAGGCGGCAGAATATCAAGCTCTGCCTGACATTTTCTGGTGCGCCGCCTGACGGTGACAGGCTCAGCCGGGCCATGAAAAAAAATGACTTAAAAATTTCGGATTTTGACAAAAAAAAGTTTCGTATTCCTCGTCGAATATTAGTGCAGATAGGCACTAAATAATACATAAATGTTACATAGAACAGGAGGCTTAAAAAATAAAATCAAGAAAAAGCCCTATCTGGATCAATGGCTCATGTGGGAGTATTGCTGTGATTGGCTTTCCCCCTTTTCCCCACTTTATCTTGCTTTCATCCTATTATCACTTAACTAGACAGACTAATTTTTGCACGAATAAGTGCGACTGAGTCAACTAGTTGATGTTATGTGTCGCGACATGTCGCTCAGTGTATTGACCCCGTGAGCTCAAAATTTCCGAAACCCTACGCACCATCCCTTGTTTTCCCACTGCGTATGTGGGAAAACCGCATGAAAACCGCGGCTATAGAGAGTGAGTGTGGTATTTAAAAGACACAGAGCAGAATTATCATGTGCAACGCCTAGCAGTAGCACCTCCTCTGTGTTTATGGTCTACCTTAGATCTATATTGATATTGCTTTATTTAGCTGTATAATGCTTTTATTTCAAGCCAAAGAACTTAGTCTTAATTGTTGAACATATTTACAGATTATGATCGTGTCAAGGAAGTTTTGCAAAAGAGATAAAAATGACAGAAGACGGATAAAAGCAGCGATTCCGCACTTGTTCACCAGAGGAGGGAGGAAATTCCAGCATGTTTATCGTCCGCCTCAAAACATATTTGGAACGATGGATGAAACTAGCGGGAGTACCAAAGACATACGAGGCTCTCAAAGACTTTTTTGTGAAAGAGAAATTCCTAGACTCCGATTTGTCTACGTATATCTACGAGAAAGGAAACTAGCTGACCTTGCAGAAGTGGCGAGATTAGCTGAGCTGTTCCTCACGGCCCGCAAGAGACAAAATAATGAGCGACCGAGTGAGACAAAGTGCTATTAATGGGCAAAACAAACTCATAGTCATATGCCACATTTGTAGAAAGCCTGGTCACACTACCCAGAGTTGTAGAAATAAAGCGACTCAAGGTAGAGGATTTTATCACTAAGGAGAGTTGACTCACTTGAGGAAGGACTTTCCGAAGCTGAGATTGAATACCAGTAAGGCCACTTCATCCAAGATTGCGGGGTCGGTAGCCATGCGGGTTGTGGAAACCCAAAAAATCAGCATTCGGAGAGGATGCGGGAAAAGCGGACACCAGGTTTGTCGTCAGAACCGAAATCCAAGACGGGTTGCTACAGTTGGCAAGTGGAAAGAGACTTCCAGCCGTGATAGACTGTGGAGCCTGTGGTGGTAAGGAGAGCCAGGAAGCTGAAATTATCGATCGTCAAGGGCCTTGGTGGTGACAAGACAATCGGCGTATTATATACTGTTAAGGAACACAGGTTGTGAGAGCGTCGTAGTGTGTCGTGGGTTGGTTCATGATGATCATCTAACAGGAAACGCAATTTGATTTTCAGGATCGACAAAACAGTACTACCGGCGGAAAAGACCAGGATCCAAGTCAAGACACCTTATCTGTCTGGAGAAGTGGAGTCACTAAGCATACCGAAGGCCATATGTGATCTTCTTGAGGGAAAAGTCACGAGTGATCGGAACCCAGATGACCCTAATATGACAGCCATGGTTGGTGCTGTAACGACAAGGGCCCAAGCAAGACGAGGTCAGGCATAAGACGCTTACAATACCCGTAAACACTGAAGGACCCAGGAGTGGATAGGGCGTAAAGGGGAGGGGGACCTCGGGAAGAACACCATTCTTCGAGAAAAGAGACGGGATCGTGTGCAGAGTCTATATATAAACGCGACTCTTGGAGGGGCTAACGTACGAGAAGTCTTTCTCTTAGAAAGAGGGTGATGTCAGTAGCCCAACATACGATCATCGGAGGTCACCTTGAATAAGGAAGACCAGAAAAAGGATAATGAGTAACTTCTACTGGCATGTACGAGGATACTGCCGTTCGTTTGATGTATGTCAGAAGACGATGAGGAAGGGAACAGTGTAAAAGGCCCCAATGGAGAACATACCAGTGGTGGATATCCCTTTCAAACGTGTGGCTGTGGATCTAATTGTACCAATAAAACCAGCAAGTGAAGCAGGATACCGATACATTTTGACGCTTGTAGTCTATGCTACAAGGTATCCAGAAGCTGTCAAGTTGAAGAGAATCGACACTGAGACAGCAGTTGAAGCGTGCGTGGATATATACATATATATAAAGTCGCGTCGGTGTTCCAGAAGAAATCCTTAGTGATCAGGGAATACAGTTCATCTCAGACCGCTTGAAGGAAGTATGCAGGCTTTTTGGTGTCACACAGTCTACGACTACATCATATATCACTCGATGTGTAATGGCCTGGTCTAGAAGTTCAACAACAGGTAAAAGAAGACGTTGAAGAGACTGTGCAATGAGAAGCCAAAGCAGTGGCACCGATATAACAACACTCTACTCTTTGCGTACAGGGAAGTGCCTCAGGATTCAACTCCTTTTGCCCCGTTCGAGTTTCTGTATGCCAAGACTATGAGAGGACCCATACACATACTACGGGAATTATAAGCCCAAGAAATTGATGAACAGGAAGTGAAGTCAAGCTATTACTACATGCTGGACTTACGAGAGTGTCTTAACGGCACATTAAAATTAGCTAAGGAACAGCTTGAATCGTCTCAAGCGGGGCAGAAGAAATGTTTCGACAAAAAAACAAAGACTAGGCGTGTCAGTCCTGGCGACAAGGTGTTATTCCTTCTCCCGACTGACGCAAACAAGCTGTTGGTACACTGGAAAGGACCCTATGATATTATCAACAAAGTGGGTCCTAATACATGTAATTACATAGTCAAGATCGATGGAAAGGAGAACACTATCCATGCAAAACTTCTAAAAAATATCTCCAAAGAGATGACAAAAATAGTTCAAGGGTATCCGAAATTTCGAGCCAGACGAGAGATGATCTCAATGTTCCGTCTTGTGTGGCCGCGTTTGAGGACTACGAGGCAGACAATGGACATAATCAAGACATTTTGACCGGTGATGAACCAACCGAGATTTACCCTAGATTAGTACTTGGGGACAGAAAGAAGATGCTGCGAATGTCAAGTTAGGTGAAGTCTTCACTTCTGAAAAAAATCGGGAGCTGTTGGGGATCTACATGTTCAACTAGATATTCTCAGATCGTCCATGCGACATTTATCTGACTGAACACCGGATCGAACTGACCTACGACGTACCTGTATGTCAGACACCGTATCCTGTACCATTCGCCCTGCAGCCTTCACTTAAGAAAGAGCTACAGAAGACGGAGGACCTAGGAATCAAACGCAAGAGTGATTCACCATACGCATCGCCTGTGGTTGTCGTGAAGAAGGACGGGAGTAATCGTATCTGCATTGATTTCTGATATGTCAGCAAGATTACAGTCACCGACCCTTAATCCGGTCCTTCGCCAGCCGAATCTTTCCTTGATATAAGCGAAGACAAGTACTTTTTCAAGCTCGAACTGACCAAGGTTATCACCAGATACGTGTGCGGCCCTCAGATGTTCACAAGACTGCTTCCGTGACGATGGGTCAACATTGCAAGTTCCTGCGGAAGCCGTCCGATATGGTAAACCCCGGCATAACCATGATGAGAGCAATGGGACGACTTCTGGAGGGAATGGACAACGTTGTAGACTACATCGATGATCTGCTGTGCATACCAAGACGGGAACGAACACTTGCAAGTCTTCAAACGACTGAAAGCGGCCTACCTAGTTGCGAGACCAACAAAGTGTAAACTAGAAGCATATAAGCCGACTTCCTAGGACACCGCCTAGGAAGGGGGGCGGTTGGACTCCAGGACTACAATGTGTTAAGAAAGTAGAAAACGCCCCGAGACCGACCACCAAGAAAGAGATTAGATACTTTTTATGTTTAATTGGTTATTATCTACCATTCATACCCAACTCTGCTGCTATTGCTGTCCCTCTGTCAGATCTAACACGTAAAGGTCAACCTAACAAAGTTGTGATGGGAGAGCCTGGGAAAGAGCATACCTTGCATTAAAGCAAGCTGTACTATGCAAACCCATACTGATGCTTCCTGACGTTAATAAAAATTAAATACCGAGTTAATTATCCTATTTCCTCTTTTTATTCTAATCTACGGTTTTGTTTTAAATATCCTGGCATCACCCTTGCAACCTAACAGTGATGATAAAGTGGCATCTTATCTTTTAGATACAGCCTTCCTAGTGAAAACTAATCACAGCACTTTGGCTCAAGCCATTTTGAGCGACATCACAAAATATGAAATTGAGTATGACAATGTGATTTGTTTTAACACAGACAATGCCGCCTACTTGAAAATGGCATACACAGATGTGTTGAAGACACTATTCCCAAAGTCCATCCACGTCACCTGCATCTCTCACATATTGAATCTTTTGGGAAATCCTTTAAGAAGCCTTTCAATCAAGTGGACAAATTTGTGAAAGCCTTCAATGAGATGTTCTGGAATTCGGGAGCCAGGAAAGGGAGATTCTTGTGCTATATGCAAAGATCAACAGGAGTTGAGTCCAAAGATGGTTCCAAACTCAATAAAACCAATCTTTATTGCACTAAATGTTATTCACTCATTACTTGAAAGAAATAATTGTATCATTTGGTACAGATTTTCTGCATCTGTGATTAAAAAACAAAATATGTCTGTCTATGATTAAAAAAAAGAATAAATGGCATTTGGTGGACATTTTTTGCATTGTTATATTACTATAAATTTTTGTGTTTAATTGATAGAGGCATTTAGCATACATGGTACATGAAAGTGTTTTAGAAGAATATTTTGAAGAAGGTAACAAAGATTATGAAAATTGGTATTTCATTTGGGATTACCAATTGACTATTGTTAATGCAATTTTTCCAATAATTATGAAGCACCATATACAGACTTTTCTTTTTGGCGACAGGTGGAATTGTTGGTTTTAAGTCTATGAACAATAACCACAATGGTAACAGATAAGGAGAGGTGTTATTAATTGTATGTTTGGACTAATAATGAATTGAAATTTGAATACATAATTTATGTTTTTTTGTTTTTTCTTTTTTTTTCATTGCTAATTCCTTTTCCTCATGTATACATAAGCAAAATGTACATCAGTGCATATATTTGCTTTTGCTAGGTTTTTTTTTCTCTCTATTTTACTTTAATTCATATTGCAGTTACAGTGTCAACTGCATATATTTCGTTTCTCTATGTCCATCCGCAATTCTTGTTTTACTGGGCCTTCTTCAAGTTCAACATTAACTTTCTCATTTTTTGTTAACTCTTTTTTTCTTTTCTTTTCTTTTCTTTTTTTTTGAGTATTGGATGAAGAACTGTGCTTCATGTAACAGCAATAGTGTTAGCAAAGCGGAGGCCACAAAATTCTTCCAAGAGTTGTCAGAGGATGAGAAAACGGCATGCTCATGTAAGTTTTCAATTGCAGTCAGGGCAACTCATGAAAAACTATCCAAATATATGACTGCTGAGGGATAGCCAGTTTGTGGCTTTTTGAAGCAAGTGACCATTTTTAATTCCAAGTCGATTTCGTTCATGTCAAAGGAAACTGCAGACTACAATGCCATTTCAGATCAGGAAATTGTTCAAGCACATGAATTTGCCAGATATGTTACCAATCTAGGCCCCAACGCAGTTAAGTTTGAAGCAGGTCCTCTGGATATTAATCTGTGCTGAAAATTAGCTGAGGATCATATTCTGACTCTGGCTGCTGTCGCAAAAAGATATGCCTTATTCTGTGCTCTTCTGCATATTCTGAGCGCAGCTTTTCACTTTATAATTTAATCCAAAGCAGCAGACAGCGACGTCTATCAGAGGACACCATTAGGTCACTTGTATTTTTGCATTACAATAAATTCAGTGATGTTGCTTTTTTTAAAGTAATTGCTGATTTGTACTTTAATTTCTTTTTTTTTCTTGCTGTGAAAGTGTTTTAAAGATCTGAGATGCAATCTGGATGGGTGTAATTCTTTAATACAGGAAAAAACGTTTTTGATTTTTGAAGTTCATTGTCAAATATGATTCTCTGTTCAAATCTGTTCAAAATTTTGTGACAGCTGAGTGCATTGTGGAACTAGTTTTAATTATATCCAAAGAGTGAACTTCTTTCTGAAGATAGATTGTCCGGATTTATATAATTTGAAAACTTGTTTAACATGTTCATTAGTGGAAATTAGTAATGTATGGTTACACTGATACTAACTGCAATACCCATTGGTTGCTTTTTCATTGTTTAAAATTTCATTGTATAAATGATGCTTTAGCTGGAAGTTATTCTTCTAAATATGTATAACTATTAGTCAATATGTAATTCTTTTTCATTGCATTGAATTTCTTGTAAAATATGATTTTTTTTTCTTAAGAAAGTGTTTTGAAAGAATTGACATGAAATCTGGATGAATGTCATTTTTAAATGCAGTCTTTTTTTTTGAAGTTCAATGTCAAATATGATTCAAGATATTTTTTTTTATTGATATATGACAATTCACTGTACAATTGCCGTGTTTTCTTTTCATACTTGTGGATCAATCTTGATGTGTTTTACTGATTAAATAATAGTCATTCTTGTATAATGGTGCTTTTTTCTTTGTGTGTGCTCGTGACACTTGGTGATAGATAACACATATTTGTGTAAAAATACTAACATGAGTGGCAAAAAGCGCTGGCAAATTTTGAGATTGAAATTGGCAAAAAACGAGATGAGTTTTCAGAACAAACGCAATCTGATGTAGGGATAAGTGCCACCCTGTTACAGAATAGGGATGGACAATTTTTTTTGTCGCTTATTCAAGCAGGAAGCTTCTAGAAAGAGAGAAGAGATTCTGTGATGCAGAGAGAATATCTAGGGATTGTTTGGGGTATAAAAAAAATTGCTTTCTATCTTTCTGGCAAGCAGTTCACGCTTCAGACAGACCACGGATCCCTCGAATTCCTTAGAGTTTCTAAATTGATAATCTTTGTATCATAAGTTGGATATTGTCTCTGCAGAGTTTTGTTTTTAAAGTAGAACACAATAAAGTCAAAGACAATAAAATTATGGGAGCTGATTTTCTCAATAGAGTTCCTGTATAATATTTCGATTGCATTGTTATCATTGCTTTGATATGCCCGTGTGATGTTGTATTTTACCTTTTTCCAAGGAGCATTTCTATTGTTTGTATAGCCAGGATTATTGGGGTTATACTTAACGTAAATTTAAAGCATAACTATCAGAGAGCATAAACCTAGTACAGGTTTTGTATTGTATCCATTTCATAGATGATACTTGTATCAAATGGATAACAGGATACAATTTTTGGATGAACGTGAGAATGAATTTTTAAGAAAAATTATTTTTAGTGGGAGGAAGTGTAATGCACACATTTTTGGTAGTAAATGGACTTAGATCTATATTGGTATTGCTTTATTTAGTTGCATAATGCTTGCATTTCAAGCCTAGGAACTTAGTCTTGTTTGTTGAACATAGTGCGCACTGTCATAAGTGTCCTTGAACTTGTGTGGTGTAGATTCTTCTGGAATCACCCACCTAGTTCAAGCATAATGATGGTTTCATTACCCTTTGTTAAGCTTTATTCTGATTGGTTTCTAGAGTATTAATTATTATGTAGTACCAAGACTATTCTTGTATGAATCCTGTAATTCCTTTTCTAGATAAATCGAAGAGATCTAGTATAAATATGAATCAAAACTGTGTCTGGTCAGTCAACTTTTTGTAAGCAGGCAGTCAACGTGTAGTGGTTATTGTGTCAACCTCTAGTCAGTCAGCCGTCGGTCAGCATTGTGTTGGATTAAACTGTTTGCAACTAATTTTTACAAGCGGACTTCAGACTTATTTTCTACGGACGAGTCGAGCGATTGGCTGTGTATATTTTCTTACCCCCATACAAGCAGAGCTAAGCCGATTGCCAAATCTGTTACAGACATGTACAACCCTTATATACTGGAAATATGGTATTAATCAGAGATTTAATCACAAGTAGGTAAAAAAAGAATGAAACAAAAAAAAAATTAACTTAAAGGCTAGATTTGTTTGGAAAACTAACATTAGGGTATATTGCACCACTTGTAGTATCGTGAATGCTCATGTCTTTTAATCGGCATCTGATGATGGTTTTTCCAGATTTTGCGATCACACTGCCTTCAAAACCTGTAAGAATTACATAGAGACAAGAAAAGTCTTAGTTGTAATCAAAACTTAAACCTTGTTATTTATTGAATATGTCTGTTCACATGACCTGCATATGATTATTGTATTTTTAATTTGGAAGTGCTTCTGTCAATCTACTATCTGTAAAACATTTCGAGTCATAAGCATCCATATAATTGTTTCAGAATATGAAAAAATCAAACTTGTCTGTAAAAGAGTGACTTCCATCCTCTAAAAATTCAGGTTTTCAGAAAGAAAAGAAATGAGACAAATGAATGCTTTACAGAACTTTAGACCCATCTATAATTATTGATTTTAATTTATAATTCATTGATGGTTGAGTAAAGGAAATTAAGTCCTTTATTTTGAAATACCTTTGACTTGCATTCTCGCTACATTGTTGTCAGAATCTGTAAGTTTCATGGAGAAGGTTTCCAGCTCTGCAACCAAGTTCAGGTTTGTTCTGTTTACTGAAGGCACATTGCCTAATGAAGTATAAAAACTTGAAAGCTTAAGTTTGGATTTTCAAAAAATTAATAAAAGCACTATAAAACAAGAGTGTGACAGTGATAAACTATGAACATGACGATTACAAATGATTCGAAAGATAATGATCATAACAAATTTCTTTTTAATTTTAAAGCAACCACACAGATAAATGCAAATAAATCTAGTTCATGGCTCAAAAGGGAAGATAACAGTCTCAATTAAGTCTCAATTATAACAGTAGCAATTGTAACGACAAAGATGACTTTTATTTTTGTCTGTGATGAGATTCCCCTGCCCATGAAAATGTAACACTAATGTGTTCAACATTCATTATGAACTCTACCTTAATAAGTTTGCATGTGTATTAGTTTGCCCATCAATCTTCAAAGCCTAAATGAATCTTCTTAAAATTTTCAGAATGGCCTATCTGCATCCCCATCAAAATTTGGGCTCATTTTCTCTAAAATAAAAAGCATCCTCCGGCTACAAATTCTTATACTGAATCAGCTCTAAAAAGAATCAGAAACTATTTTGAAAGCGCTATAAGAGAAATTCTGATAATGAGTGCAAAGCTTGACGTTAATTTAAAGTCTTTAATGTCTGCTCAACAAGTTGCAGATATTCTCACTAATTGATATCCATCCTAACAAAAACTGATGCATCACCTCAATGTTTTAAGATATTTTTCATGCAATATTCTTTATGTGGTGTGGCTTTCTTATCATTTGTTCCAAATTAACAATGGATAGGATTAGGATTAGGAAGACCTCTGTCTGGTGTTTTAAACTTGGCTGGCTATTGGCGCAAAATTTTGAACTTTTCTTCTAAACAAAGTGCGCAATACTTTTTGTCTGGTGTGATGTCTCACTTTTTTGACGATCTCCCATTCTATTATGTGGTTTATGTTGCTGTTTTTAATTTCCCAAATGCGTTCACTTAATCTTGAAGCTGATTTATGCTCTAGTCTGAACTACGATTTGTATAAAATATCTTGTTTTAAATGTATTTTCAATACGTCCTATTATGTTTTCTTGCTGTCAGATTCGGTTTGTGTTTCGGTTGCTTTATAGATGATGCATTGGGTGAGTATTTCCCATCTAGAAGGCATTCTTCTTTATTTCTGCAGTTGCACGTTTTTCCATTTGTAGATTGGTCTTTGTTCTGGTCTTGTAATAGACGTCTATTGTGGTTTATTTTTGCTTGTTTGAAGTTTGGTGAAACTTTTAAGTCGTGGACCAAGCATGTTCTCCTACTAGGTAAGCCAATTTTTAAAAAAAATACCATGCTTCTTAATTGCCGAGAACTTATAAAGTGAAGGGAAGAGACTACAAAAGAAAAAGTGAGAGAGAGAGAGAGGTCCAATGTGTAAATAGATGTTAAGAAAAATGAATAAGTATAATAATCAATGGGATGTTATATCGATAGATAAATAAAATGAAAAACATAACTATTAATGAAGAAAATTAAGCTTCCATTATCAATTTTCAAAAATTCCACTTGTACAGTAATGAGAATGTAAAAAAAAAAAAAAAAAGAATTTTGATGGTAAATCAATACAGATAAAATTAAAACTGAAAATGGTTTAATTGATGAGATTGTCACAGGATTGGTCAAAATAAACCATTTTATTTATATTATATGAAATTGGTGGCCAGTTCTCTTAATTCATATATAAGACTTGTCATCATAAACACCACATATAATATTTTCAAGTTGAGTAATGAAAATGCTGTGATAAAAGATACTGTTATTCTATCTCTCTGCCACTATGAACAGCTCTGTTGTGATTTTCTAACAGATTTTGTTAGCATTTTTATATGAATTATCCCAAATTATTCAGCTTTGTCCAAGTAATAATTAACTAAAGATTTTGTTCAAATAACTATCTTGATATATAGGATATGAACTATGTTCATCACACTGTGACATATTTCTTCATAAAAAAGCAAGTTTTCTTTGTTTTTGGTCATAGTTATGAGGACAAAGCATAAGCTACAAGCATGGGCAAAGTGTAATTATTAATATCTAAAACACTTCCTTCAGTCATTTTATGCATCTTTTTTTGTCCTAAGTCATGCTTGAAACTAAGACAATAAGCTCTATTAAGCAGAAATTGTAACATAAAAGGCATAATGTGGAGTTTATAACTATAATATTTTGACAGATCTTTATTCTGAAAAAAAAAACCTAGCAAATCCCAACATATCTGATTTCAGTAAGCCTCATAAAGACAGGATTAATGGATTTTAAACTTCATTTCTCCTCAAAGATGTTCATTTTCCGTGTTAAATCACAGTTTTCGTAAAAATCTCAAAGGTTTATTGAAAAATTTACCATAAAATTAATAATTAAACTTTTACACATAATTTATGACATCAGGCCCGCTATTTTTCATGAAAGATAGGATACTTAGATCGCACATTTTCACACAGATCTTTAATGTTACCCAAGCTCTTTGCCTAGAAATAATTGATCATGACAAGAGACAACCTATCAAAAATTTTATCATTCAATGGCAATCACATTTTTTTTTTGGTCTCAGGTTCATGTACTTAAATCATTAAAAAAGAGAGAGAACTATATCAATTCTCCTCACTTACAATATGACTAAGGCGCCATTTCTTTTTAACAATAATAATATTGTCAACAGACTGTGCACTTCTAGTGTGTTTAAACACTTCTGAAGTCATTTGCACCCAAAGGTGTAATCTGTATGTCTTAAAAGCCTGTTTATTGTATTATAACTATTAAAAATAACCTGGAAAACTTTATGAGACTCCACATTTTAATAAATAGTTTTAAACTGAACCTCCTTTGAAGTGTTGACTTTTTGAGTTTGACTCAAACAGAGGTACCTATTCCTTTCAGGGAAACCACCCATTAAAATCAGGGAATTAGGAGGAAAATCATGGAAAAAGCACGCCTAAGCTAATTTTTAAAGCACGTCATCAGTATGTGTTAATTTTACTTAATGCACTGATAAATACAGCCATATAGCTGTTGGAAACAAATAAGCTAGGACTGAACTATGAAAGAAATAATAAAACCAGGGATGAGAACTGGACACACAATATTTTACTGAACTTTTTAAAATCCGTCAATGTTAACCGCCTAGGCAAGAGTAGTCTCACCAATTCCCTAAATCTTAATACAATGATTGTACAGATAGATTGTGGAGCATTTTTTTTTATACTGATTTAGCTCTTTTCTTTCTGTGTTAAGATTAAGATATTAAATGACCTGTTGTTGTAGCTCATGCACAGTTGTGTTCACCAAATGTTAGATGTTACTGCTTTCTGTATTTTATTGGCTCAACTGAGGCTCCATAAAAGTTTACTCATGAGAGTATACATAAAGGCTTTACTCTGGCTTATGCAATGAGCACTGTTCTCTTTATCTTTATCTTTTCTTATAAAAAGTCATTTCAGCTGAATCAAACAGATTTAAAGAATTGCTTTTCAAGTAAAAAACAGATGGACGATGGAGAGACACATGATAAAGATAGATGAATTCCTTCACAGATAGATAATATGATTTGAAAGTAGATGGAAGGATGGTATACATAAAACAAATACAAATATACCTCCATACATAAGTATATATAGAGACATATAACACAAAAAATGACTTTAACAAGTTATACAAAACATTGGAAGAGCTGGGAAGTGTCAATTTCTTCAACATACAATCTGATGAAGCCACATTAAAGGCGAAACGTTTATATGTTAAATCTATAGTTGTCATAGAAAAAAATGTTTCTTTTTTTAGTTTCCTAGTTATAAAAGTTGTGTGCCTTTCTCTTTTTAGACCCTGCATCATACTATTTACAGACACACACGCGTCCTTTTTGGATCCTTTATAATTACCAAGTGTGGTGTTTTTGCTTTTCTATATATATACAGAGAGAGAGAGGGAGAGAGAGAGGGAGAGAGAGAGAGAGAGAGAGAGAGAGAGAGAGAGAGAGAGAGAGAGAGAGAGAGAGAGAGAGAGCGAGAGAGCGAGAGAGAGAGAGAGAGAGAGAGAGAGAGAGAGAGAGAGAGAGAGAGAGAGAGAGAGAGAGAGAGAGAGAGAGAGAGAGAGAGAGAGAGAGAGAGAGAGAGAGAGAGACGTTAAAAGACCAAAATTATTATGATTGCAAATGGGAGAGTGAGTTTGAAAGGAGTAGAATAAGAAAAGTGAGAGAGAGAGAGAGAGAGAGAGAGAGAGAGAGAGAGAGAGAGAGAGAGAGAGAGAGAGAGAGAGAGAGAGAGAGAGAGAGAGAGAGAGAGAGAGAGACGTTAAAAGACCAAAATTATTATGATTGCAAATGGGAGAGTGAGTTTGAAAGGAGTAGAATAAGAAAAGTGAACAATCCGAGTAAAGATTAGGAGAGAAGTAACAGAGCCTAAGCAAGAAATAGAATATAAGGAGTAGGAAATTATTCAAAAACAGAAACGATGAAAATAATAATTGACAAATGAACATTTTCGCTGCCATAATTTTCAGGTGTCTAACCCAAGCAAAGCAGGTAATTCTATCACAATACATTTATCTACATAACGACACTTAAAACACTGGTATTATTGGATCTTTCAGCACGAACTGGTTATATTTTTTTATATTATTTTTCACCTTTAGATTTTAATCTATCTGTTATTGACCAAAGGCAAAGCTGATCTGTACAAAATGATCGAACATCGAATATGCTGCTTTCAGCTAGTGAGAACGAGAGATAGATCGAGGTTGTCTGTGACAAAGTAAAGAGGAGAAGCGTTGTACAATGTATGTAGTTTGTTAACATATCAGCATGAGGCACTGGTCTGCAGAAGTGTCTGGGCATCACATCATTCCTCAAGATTATGCATTTGTGACGCCAGAGTATGCATCATTGTATTTGAAAAAAATTCAGCAATCTACAAACCTTCATTGGCAATGTTGATTATTCTGTCTGTGATCGGGATAACATCTTTCCATATGACACTTGAAGTTGACAGCACAGAACTAGTGCTCATTTTCATCTCTACACCTTGCAAACTGGAATGATTAAAATAAAAAAAAAAAAAAAACCAATATCTTGATTACCATATTAAAAAAAAAACATCTCTCCCAGAAAAGAAGACCACTTACATTGCTAAATAAACTGATTGTCTTACAGCTGCACATAATCGTGTGAATAGCAGGTCACTTTTTTCATATCAAAGATATTTAATGGAATTTAAGGAAAAGAAAGTATGAAGACTTCAAGTCACACAAATAACTAATTAGAATCAGGAAAAACAAGACAGTTCTTGAGCAGAAATGGAGAGAATAATATGCAAATGCCAAAAAGAATAAGAATCAAAGTAAGTGAGACACAAGAGAAATTTAGCTTATTATAAAAAACCTATTAATAATAAGAAACTTAATTAAATGTAATGATGAGGACCTCGGATTCTTAAACTGCCGGTACTAAAATGTTGCATAAGTTGCGTTTTGTCATGAAAGTCTGAACCCTGTAGTTTTTTTTATTGTCGGGGACGATGAAACGAGTCCAGGAAGAGTATGACAGGGAAAAGTCTCCCAAATTTACCTGATGAGTGCCCGAGGTTTGTATAAGTAGACTTGGTGCTTGAGTGGGAATATACGTTCTGGTGTGTAGATGGTGCACGATGAGGTTCCAAGGGCTGCCTACTCACTCAGCAGTGACTTCGCTAGCTGCAGGGTTCCAAGCTTACACAGAGCAACACCAGTTGAACAACGTCTAGGACCATCACAAGCTAGACGTAAGCGATGTTGCAGGCAAATGATAACGTTCAAACGAGCTAAGAAACATCAAGCCATTCTACCCACTCTGGTTACTAGTGTTCTTCCAACTGGAGCTGGGAAGATAGACTCCGAAGTTTTAAAAAGTCGTTACTGACAGGGCTGTCTCCCTGCGGTCACATTTTGCGAAGCATCAATCTTCAGAACTTTCTGTAACAGCAATTTACTGACACACCAGGCTCCAGTTCATCACAGTCCAAAATCCTCCCTTGGTCTATTCCATGTTTTACAACATATACTCTAAAGGTTGTTCATCCCCCATTGGGCAAACACTTCACTCCCTGCAACCGTCTTCACTTCAATAACAAACCATGGAGAATACTCTTGCCTAGGCGGCTCACATTGACCGATTTTAAAAGTTCAGTAAAAAATTGTGTGATCAGTTCTCATCCCTGGTTTTATTATTTCTTTCATAGTCGACCACTTTTTTATTTGCCTCGGCTGTCATGTTTAGTCTGTTATTTTTGAGAATCTTACATATATTTCTTTTATTATCTTTCCGACATTCCTGGGAGTCTGTTTCGTTGTCGGTAAAGTCCTACATTAGTGTTTCAGTGCTGTTGTTGTGAAAGGAGGAATAAACATATAGTTCGCAAATCTCGGCGCCGTGGTTACATCGAAGTTTGAATTTTTTTTCTACACCATGGGTTTCCGTCCTTGTAGAGTATTGTTTTCTTGGTAGGTTTGACCTGTCGGCTTGCTCTTCTGTGATCACCGAATATTTTGAGGCAAATTTATTAGTGCCTTTTGGAGGAGCTCATTCGATATTGACGGTTAGAAATCGCAGATTTCAAAGGAAATCATTGTGATGCTGCTCTTGTTGTCAATGTAGTTAAATCTTTTGCATTTTTCCACTGGTTGATATTTGACTTTGATTTGAGGTCGAGGACAATTTTCTCCACAATTTGCTTGCTGATTATGCCAGCTGAACTTGACGACCCTTAACATTACCTACCATCGGATTTACAGTCACATGTGCTTTGGTGGAGTGTGAGTTCCACTCCATCATCCTTGATCACAGCGGCGACGCAACCAACCGCATTGGTCGTGTCAAAGTCTATGTTATGCCTGAAAAACAATTCTGTGTCAGAGGCGTTGTTATTTCCTAACCGCCTGATATAGTCCTTTGCGATGCAACACCAACTTATTGTCTGGCTTTAGTAAGCTAAGAGAATCAAGACTTTGTCACTAGCTTCGAAGACTTTAAGTTTTGATCTTGCTTGTTGTCTGTAGGTGTTATTTCAAGCAAAATTTCGTGCATTCTCTTCTGCCAACTTGCAAGCAGACCTTATCCTGTTGTGCAGAACAACAACAAAACGGAACTGGAAATCGTTGTTTGTGAAAAGGTCACACAAAGTTTTCATCGTCACCCTTGGCTCTTGGCCGAAAAGTAAAAAAAATGGGAAGAACCATGTAAACGCATACGTAACTGTTGGCGATATGCAAAAAAACAAAAACAAAACAAAAACATAACAAAACAAAAAACAACAACATCAATAACAACAACAACAACAACAACAACAACAACAACAAAAAACAACAACAACAACAACAACAAAAAACAACAAAACAAAACAACTGCAGGCACACATCGGTGTCAATCACACGGAAATTGGTCCCAAAGATTTTTAAGCACAATCTTTAAAGTACAATAAAACCTCTAAACCATTCCAATTGTCTAAGGATGGTATGGGAAGGAAAGTAATGCTTGATACTTGACATCTTGTCAAACAGATACAAGAGCACAGACATAACTGATGTTCTCTGTAGTACTGAATCCTTCAAGGAAAGCCGACTCTCGCGAAGAAATCAAACAATGCCACTTTGGTGGTTATTTGAGGTCCCTCTTTGAGTGGAGAAGTCATGTTGAGCAATTAAAAAATAGGAAAGGAAAAATCGGTTCCAAGTAGAAGACAAGCGACAATCAGGACAAATCTCCTCCTCCAAGATCCCTTCACTCTTCCATACCCACCAAACCGCATCTGATATGTTTATAGATCACACTTACATATGTTCATCCTTTTCTCTTGTACTATCCAATTACATACCTTACTCTAATGATTCTATCAGACAATTTAGACCGGCACCTTTCTTTTAACTAGTCAACTTATTTTTCTCTCTCTACCTTTCTCTCTTACTACATATTAACATATATATATATATATATATATATATATATATATATATATATATATATATATATGTGTGTGTGTGTGTGTGTGTATGAATGTATGTACACATCCATTTCTCTTACACTCTTTCACTCTCTGATTTTTTCTTAAAACCCGATTGCTTCCGACTATGCATGTACCCAGTCAAACCTCTTCACTCAAAAAAAAAAAAAAAAGATTCATCCCCAGCCCTTGACACGTCTATTTCATACCCGTATGTATGAACCTAGCTTTTTTCCACCATCTCAGCTAGTTTATCATGAGGAAAGCCTATCTCGTCTCGAATTAAAGTCTCACTCTTTGCTTCAACTCCTTTAGCGTCTTCGTTTTTTTTTTTTAATTAAATCACCTTATCAAAAGCCAAGCCTTTCCTGTTAGCAAATGGAAATAAGTTAGGGAAAAACTCTTTCCTGTCTTGCCCTTATCCCTACCTTTAGTCTTCTATCAAAATACACGATTCCTCAAAAAACCTAGGAGACGATAAACTTCTTAAAGAACCGCTTCCTGATAGGTCCCGTTGTAGATGTTATTCTTAGGAGAGAGTGAGAGAGAGAGAGAGAGAGAGAGAGAGAGAGAGAGAGAGAGAGAGAGAGAGAGAGAGAGAGAGAGAGAGAGAGAGAGAGAGAGAGAGAGAGAGAGAGAGAGAGAGAGAGAGAGAGAGAGAGAGAGAGAGAGAGAGAGAGAGAGAGAGAGAGAGGCACGTTGTGTTATGCTGCTGGCTGACCTGCCTGTCTTTGATATAAAATGTCCATTTCTACCAACTCTGATGCAAATGAATTGCCAAGTGTGTTTGACTTGTTCTCTGTCCCTTTTGCCTCCTCACGCATTGATATGCAATATTGCCTTCTTTTTAATTTATGGACCCTGAACTCTCAGAAGCAGGAGTGATGTAATAATTGTAGAGGTTTTAATAGGTTTGCGTATTTAACTTATTTTTTAAGTGCATTTAATTAAACTCATCATATTTTTCTTACACTGCATAACATCAAAACTGTTATAGTATCTATTTTGCTTCTCAAATATGAACTTCTGCATCTTGATTCAGGTTTCACCTGTTTACAGTGTTGCCTAAAATTGTGTTAAACAATTTAGAAGATTTTGTATGAAAATACCTGGTTTTGAAAAATATACTTTCCACATTTATTCGTCATTGCTGAATGAGTAAATGATTGCAAACGCATCATGCAAAAGGAAGAGAATTGAGAAAAAAAAGTTGTAGGCTATGATGGCATTCTTAAACCTGAAATCTTTCCTGTAATATGTGTTTGATGTAGCAGACCAATAACTTAAATCATATGAAAATGGTCCCTGGAAGTTTGCTAAATGACCATCCTTTGAGACCTGTAGACTTGTAAAGTAAGACAAAAATAGGTTTTACTGCTGTACCTACCTAGACACAAGACTCTGTACAAAAACATTGAAGTACATCATGCTAGCCTGGTCAAACCGGAAAGACAAAGACTGCACCTTGACCTTCATGGCATTTTCAACTGCTCCATAATATGTGGCAAAGTCGTCACAACCTGGTTCAACCTAATGTGGTATGGAAAACATAATTTTACGAAGGTTATACTCTCTGAGAAGGGGTGGGACACAAATCCAGCAAATAAAGCTGCTATATGGTACAAGTATACCGATATGTTTAAGACAACATGTTGACACTTGTTTTCGCTTTTCACATGAGAGCAACTAAAAAAAATACAATTTTGTTTTCTTTATTAATTTTCGAAAGATAACTTAACATTGCATCTAAAAAACTTGTTTCATTGTTCTAAATATAAATTCCTCAATTTTAAAATGCAATATAAGGCAACATGACAGACAAAATGTATTGCACATTCTTCCTTTTACTCTAGTTTATACATGGTCACTGACCTTTCTATACATTATTGAGATAAGGTTGGTGTTGTCAACTGTCTGAGTGCTCAATACTTCCATATACTCACCGGTATAACCTGTATATAATTAAAGAATCATTTTCAAACAACAAAAACTGCGTTGCAACTATGAAGAAAATGTAATGTTTTTATTTATAGTTTTTTACAAAATAAACTTTAGTACTAGTGCATACCTTTCTAATGTTTCTTATTTTTCAGTCGAACCTTTTTTTTCCCGCAATGGACTATTAATTGTAATGAACATTATTCTTCAACTTTATAATATTTTAAAATAAAAGAGATTTGTTAATCTTGGATAAAGTTATTTGCAAAGACTGCCCACTTCAAATGCGGGAACAATTTACAATCTTTAATAGAGTGATGAAATCATCTATCCCCCGATAATTTATAATATGGCCTTTTTTTGCATGATGAACCCTTGTTTAATATGTCTTGGAGTAAAAATTAAAAATTTACAGAGGAAACGCCAATTCCTAATTTCCTCAATGAGACCTAACAACACATAAATAGCAGGCCATGTGTGTGATATTGTTCAACAAATGTGCTGTAGGTCTAGTCAACTAAGCAATATGGTTTACTTCTATAGCAGCGTTGGCTGCTATTATATAATGAAAGTTTAAGTTGGAACTCTAAAATTTTAAGAAAAATAAAATTGAAAGCTCCTACTCTGAAGTTGGAATTACGTTTTCCAGTTTCAATTATTTGACCCTTCTGACTTATTGATAACAAATAAGTTTTTATCCATGGTGCGGTAGGATAGTTGTTTATGTTTAAATGGTTATTTATTATTGTTATTGAGACGTCTGCCTTTGTTTCAATTCAATGAATGGATTAGGCTCTTCTAAAATGGGCATATATGGAAAGGATTGTTCTCTGTAAGGTGGAGGGATATTTTATTTTGTTCGAAGTTCTTCGCTGTTTGTGAAAAGCTTTTTCAGCCTCTTGTATTGCCTTTGTAGTACCAGTATCTTAATCATTTTGGATGACTGTTTTTTCCGTTGCTATATTTGAAATACTGAGTAAGGATTTAAGATTTTTTCCCTTCTAGTCTGAAGATTTGTTTCTGATTAAATAACTTGAATATGTAAGCGGGATATTTTATGTGACTTGATCTTCTGTGTATCAAGATGGAAAAAAATCAACATGCATGCGTTTTTTCTCTAGGTTCACATGAGGTTCACAACTTTAGGAGTCGTTCTTAGTTTGCTGACGCAACTATTAAAAGTAAACTGTTGATAGTTCCTGCGATTTCATTTCGTTTATTCAATTTTTTGACAGAGACAAGTATGGCTTTCCTCCATGCATGCGATACACTTCAAATTTTCTAGGACCTGCAGCAGTAATTTTCTCAGCTCCATGCCTAAGTATATCATAAATATTGTGGTATTTCATCTTATCCCAGGGTTTATTATGTCTGTAGTGATGAGAAGACATCCTCCAGCTCTTGAAAAGGTAATAGGTAAATCCATTATGTCATCCAAAGGTTAACAAAGTTTCATGATTTCTTCCTGTACTTCTAATTTCTCGGGGTTCAAGATTGCTCACATAATGGAACTGATAAATGATGGCATTTATTTATTTATTTTTTTTTTTTAATGACAGGATGTCTCTTTTTTCGTTACGAGCTTAGAAATTTTCAGTTGAAGTATTTCACCAGTAGCCACGATTTACTTCCTTATTTTTCAAGGTTGCTCATTTTCTTGAGCCAGCTTGATCTTGTCGTTGAGCGAGTTTCTCCTAGTTTAGACTGTCTAGAATTTTATACATATGTTGTGCTCCGTGCTTAGCTTTTCTTCCACAACCACTTCTGTTATGGGACGACGTCACAAGGTGCTTTAAGTTATTCAGACAATGTGGTATGTAAATGTTTCCTGATCCTCTAAGCAGAGCTACATGTAATACTAGAGGGGTTGCTTTAACAAGCATTATGATGATGTGTTTACACTTTTTAATTTGCAATTGATAAATTCTGTAACGTGAAGTTGATGATCTTAGACCAGTATGCTCTTTTCATAATTTCAGCCAGGTGTGGTATCTATGTATTCTTTATCCATCTGGCTATTGATGAATACGACTATCGGATAATAATCGCCTCCAGCTAGTTGGTCCTGCACTAGTCTTTGCATCACTGCATCCATATCATCGGATGGGAAAGCTAGGTCTGGAGTGCATGTTCTCTGCCTTGGAAAATGTGGCTGAGTCCTCTGAGTCGTTGATGAGCTGGAGGTTTATTGCTGGTTGCTTGTCTTATACTTCCTATCCTGTGGGGCTGAGTTAATCGCATCCCCAACTTTGGGAGTGGCTATTAAAATAGTAAATAAAAATGGTCATATGAAGAGGACACCTCTTTTAAGCTTGCCTTCACAAATCATTCTCAAACATAGGTATCTTCTGATGAAGAATCTGATATTGAGTTAAATGGATTTCTTGTAAACAGGTCATCTCAATTTTATTGTTGTTCAGTGAAAATGATTGAACAACCCTGGCATTCTGACACATGAGTTCATGTAAATGAAGTTAGAATCTTGAATTTTTCTGTTTCATCTCATGCTCACCGAGCATCATATAAAAGTCTAGATCATCCATTAGTCATAATCAGTTTTTTGCAACTCCTACGAAATTGTCTTGTGCAGGTTTATGGGATTTCACTAAAATCTTTGAAAATTAATGTCACAAAAGATGGCAAATCTGCCTTTCGTGCTTTTATCATAAAAATTGGGTGTGAACACTTAAGTTTCACGTTAAATGATAAAAAATTCATAGGTGAAGCGGGATTTCTAAGAACTAAGTTAAAAAGATTATTTATTACATGGTAATATGAGAGATTGAGATAGATAGATAGATAGATAGATAGATAGAGAGAGAGAGAGAGAGAGAGAGAGAGAGAGAGAGAGAGAGAGAGAGAGAGAGAGAGAGAGAGAGAGAGAGAGAGAGAGAGAGAGAGAGAGAGAGAAAAAAGGTGGACAGAAGGAGAAAAAGAAAGAAAGAGAATGTACAATGATATTTATAAAAATAGTTTAAAAAAAAAAACAACTTTTGCTTCAAATTAAAATGTGTTGTTCTCAACCAAATGTGTTCTGCATTACTGCTGCAAGGGCTTTCAAGTAACACTTAAATAACACAAAGTTGATGATTGAAAATATATTTATCTACAATTTAAGTGATTATTGAGACAGTTAGTGACATCTTATCAAAATGTTAAAAGTCAAGTAAGAACCAAAACCACAGTATAAGTAATTTGTTAGCTAGATAAAAGGCAATGTAATTTTTCAGCCCTCCCTCTGTAAGTGGAATTATTTCATCATCCTGATTTCTTTTGTCTTCCTCATGGTTGACTTCTCTGAAATTTATCTATGTCTCAAAGTTTTCAAATTTTCACTGTGCGCAGACTAGTGACATTAAGCTAAGATAGTGTTTTTATTCCACTGTGTATGGTTACAAACAGTTCTTTTTACTATCCTGTTTAACTTGTTGAAAACAAATTATGACCTATCTGTTATAAATATCAATGCCACCTTTGTTCTTAGAAGTGCCTATATAATATTAATCTCACATGATAGGACAAGTTAATGAACTAGTTAAAAAGAATACGTCCTTTACAACAGCTCACCAACATGGATCTTGTCAACCAGCTGAATACTTCCTAAAGTTGCAAATGCCACAAAACCATGGACTGATAGAGCTGCGTCTATGCGCAAGCGATCCATGCGGAACATGAGATATACCTTATCCTCTTTGTCCATTTCCTATAGGATGGTTATTTGAGTAATGATAGGAGAATAAAAAGTGCTTATGAGGTTTTCAACCTGAACATTTCATTAAACCAATTAAGCTTTCTTTATTTTTATACCATTTTCGATCAACATCACATGAGAACAGAAACAAAGAATTGAATTCTTAAGAAAACAATAACAAGTAATTTACTCAAACGCATTTGCTATCTAATAAAAGAATATTAAGGCATTGTGCTGAAAAGACATTGATATTCTGAGATAATTGAAAGGCATGAAAAATGTGCTTTTTTGTTATCCAAATAATTTCCAAAATCAGACTTTGCTACAATGAAATATGTTTTTTTTAATTGTTTTCGGATAAGCGCACCAATGAGCCGTGGGGCACATAAAATAAGCATGTAATCATTTCATTTTTGTGCTGAGACATATAAAGATATAATTTTTTAAGGACGATAATAATAATAGTGCTGAAAAGCATTGGCATTAATTCAACAACTCTTAAAGAAAGTAAGAAGACTTTAACTTAAGTACTTTGGCCACACTAAACATCATGAGACCGTTGATAATCACTTTATAGAAGCGAAAGTAGAGAAAAAGGAGGAAGTAGAGGACCAAACAGCAGATGAGAGCAAAACATAGAAGACTGGCTGAAAAAACAATATCCCAAGCAGAAAGACTGGAAGAAGATCGATGGTAGCAGTGGTGGTTTGAGTGGTAACAATTCAGTAGTAGTAATAGTAGTCGTAGTCGTAGCAAAGGAGGCACCATCATTAGGAGTTGAAAAATGGTAGAAGTAGAAGTAGAAATAGCAGTGGCAGCATTAGTTATAGTAGAGTAAGTATTATAGAAAGTTGATGAAATGTTGAATGATGCAGCTCAATTTCATAAATGTTATAAAGCACAAAGAAAAAAATAATTATAACTCGAAGTGCAGTGAAGCTCTAAAAATAAAAATAAAAATAAAAAAAAACCATGCAAAATGAAAAGCCATATTAATTCATATTATTATTATTTCAGATACATAATTTCTATTTATTTGGCCTATGTCTTATTCTACTTCTATAAGTCAGCTTTTGAAATTTATTCTTTCTTAATAAAAATTTATGTGCTTCGTATTGATAAAATAATTTGTTAAATAAATCGTCTTTTATAATACTTATTGATATCTTATGATATGTGAGTAACTTTATATTATATCCTAGTCTTGCTTTTGTGTCTGAAGTAGGCGAAATGTAAAAAAAAAACTCTTGTTAAGATTTTTTTTATAGCTGCATTTTACTTCTTTCACCAGCAGCAATAGTAATATCAAAGGCAGTAACAGGAGAAAGTGATAAAAATAGACTAAAATTGCGATTAAATACCTTAATGCTGGAAAATTATAGTGAGCAGTAGACAAAATCAGACGCTCTTTTGGTATAATATACACAAAGAGAGACGAAATTTACAAACGAGGTACATGATCAACATGATCAATGCTTTGTTCATGTAGAATGAACTAAACATGTTCATTTATCTTAATGTCATAAAAAAATGTTCACTTACCTTTGATAAGTTAAGCTGCAGTTCTCCCAAAGACATTCGCATAAGCAAGATAATAATGTTGGCTACTGAGCCATTATCATCCACTGGCTTGATGGTTAGCATACTACGGACAGTAAAGTATTAGAGACTTTTGGTCTTGCAACATTCCTGATAAATTTCACATTATGCTATATGGAATGGCACGACAATTCTTCCCTTTGCTGGGTTCTTTTTTTGTCTCTTCAATGAAATAGTAATATCGCCTCTCTGATTTTCCTTACCACACATTGAGTTTGCTCATAATTGTGACAATTTCATATTATGTAGAGATTTTAAAGCAATCAAAAAATAGATTATAGAATATTTTAAATTTCTCATGGTTTTTGGGCATACATGTGACGATAGAAGTCATTAAAACTAAACAATTATGGAATGGAGACCCCCATTCTTAGTTTGCTATCGCAAAAAACACAGCAAACCAGGACAAAGGTGAGGATGGTGGTTAAAAAAAATATGGTGTAACTATAAAAATTCTTAAAACAGCAGTTGGATTCCGATTTGCAGTCTAATTGGCAGATTGATCAGTCACATACTAAACACTAAAATCTTGAATTAATATGATAATAACTACTACACTCTGCTGAATAGAAGTCCATTTTAACTTGTAATGCACACATGCATTCAGTATTTTGCAAGAAAACCATTTCATTTATTGCCATATTTGTCATAACTACAAATAATTGTTGACTCTTGCTGCTGAAGGAAGAATAATAAGTTTTCTTTTCTGCTTGCAATAGAGAAAGCAAAGGAAGGGCTACTGCCGGATCATTCATGCTTTGTTTCATTTTTACAGTAGATACTGCTATCTTTATAAGGATCAGTAAGATATCATGGTGTGTGTGTGTGTGAGAGAGAGAGATAGAGATAGATAGATAGATAGATAGATAGATAGATAGATAGATAGATAGATAGAGAGAGAGAGAGAGAGAGAGAGAGAGAGAGAGAGAGAGAGAGAGAGAGAGAGAGCGAGCTAGTGTGGGTTTGACATCCATTCTCCAAAATGATTACTTGCCTATCCAGATCACATATCTCTGATCTTTGGACAGGATCTATTTTTTCTGAGCATTCTATTTTAAGTTAAATAAAGTAGTTTTAACTAAAGGCAAAAACTGATAAAATGCTCCTGAAACAAGGGGAAAAAATCACAACTCACTCAGTTAGTTTATCAAGATCCTCTTCAGAATAATCTGACGCTGAATAAAACGATTCATCACCTGAAAAATACACATATTACAATGATTCAAGATAATGATAATTAAAGTTACTTTGATTTCTCAGACTTATTCGCTTAATAGCCCAATTCTATAAACCATAATCTTTCTTCAAGCATCCTCAAACAAAATCACCAAATTTTATTGAATAAAAAAAGGTCAACATCTCTCTCTCCCTCTGTCTCCTTCCCCCTGTCCCTTTTTCTCCCCCTCTCCCCTCTCTATGTCTGTCTACCTCTCTCTCTCTCTCTCTCTCTCTCTCTCTCTCTCTCTCTCTCTCTCTCTCTCTCTCTCTCTCTCTCTCTCTCTCTCTCTCTCTCTCTCTCTTTCTCTCCCTCCCTCCTTTTCTCTCTGTCTGTCTGTCTATGTGTCTGTTTGAATATAGAAATAAAGAAAGCAGTCAAACAACGTTAGAGGCTGAGACAAGAAGCTAGATCTAAGGATCTAAAGATGCAAGTGACTAAAAAAAGAAATACGTTGTATAGAAAAATCGACCACAAACCTAGATCTAGCTCGAGACCGACAAATAAGACGAAAGACGTGAAAACATAATAACAGATTGAATGAACAGGGATCGAACCTGCACCTCGATGCGGCACCCATCGCCTTGCCAAGACAAGACCAGGCACTTAACCACTGAGCTATTCACATCTGTCTGTTTGCCTCTCTGTCTGTCTGTCTGTCTGTCTGTCTGTCTGTCTCTCTCTCTCTCTCTCTCTCTCTCTCTCTCTCTCTCTCTCTCTCTCTCTCTCTCTCTCTCTCTCTCTCTCTCTCTCTCTTGTTAGGGAAGACATCTTTGCGAGCTCTGAACATTTCGCCTTATTATGGTGTCAGTGTTTGTGCTACAGTGTCAAATCGCATATCATCAAATTCGTGAAAGTGGCGTGCATCCATTGCATTTATTGTTGAAATTGAAGATCTGTGTGATTTAATGCTTAATAATTTCCTTCGGATATAAGTAAGTTTCATGTACCAAGTTTGTACCGGTACTGAATCCAGTTCATCATGATTTCAGACGAGAAGTAGAGAAGGTCGATCGGCCTGTTCGGTGGGCAAATCACAGAAGTTGTAAAGAAGACTACAGTGATTGTAAACATGACCTTATGTCGGACCCTAGTTATCGCCTATTTGTTTGTTCTTTGGTCCTTTGGACTATAAACATTGGATTTTTATGCTGTGAGCTGTGGCAGCCAGCCCCACGTTAACACACTTGTGTACAATTGTGTTATTAAATGACATCGAGACCAATCTCGGACTCTCCGTCGAAAAATAGATCACGAGATTAGATTAGATGAAGACATACAAAAAAGTTCGATGACCTCACATCTGAAGTCTCAAGAGCCTTGGCAAATCTAAAAGCTAGTGGAAAGGTCCATTTCAGACTTGAGAGACTTGAGAGACAGCGTCTCTCAACTAAAAGGCAAGATGGAGGAAATAAGAACATCGACGGCATGAAAGTCACCTGGACAAATAGTGACACTATCTGTGCTCGTCGAGGTCGTAGAGACCAAATAGAGGACTCACTCGAACAGCAGGAGCGCTACAGCCGCAGAGAGAATATTATTCTGCATAGTGTCCCAGAGGACACGAACGAGAATCATACCAACATGCACAATAAGGTAACAGATATTTTTAACAGAAAAGGGAAATTTGCACCGAAGATATCCGACGGGGTCGCATCGTTTAGGCAGGCCTGTCAATGGCAAACCAATTATTGTCCGTTTTCTCCAGTTTGAGGATAAACTCAGCGTTTTAAAGTCCCGCACATAACTGAAAATAAAAGAACTTTGGAGAGTCAAATGGTTTGACTCTAAAGCAGAGACAGGAGTTAAAGAAACTACGAGAACGAGGCCAGAGAAGGTTTTATAAAAATAGTCGCCTCGTAGTTGAGCCAGTACCAATACCATCTGTCTAAGAGGCCTGTTCACAAGGTTACGTAATATTATTCAGATGGGCCGGTCTGCGGGGTGATAGCCATGTGCTCTCTCTCTCTCTCTCTCTCTCTCTCTCTCTCTCTCTCTCTCTCTCTCTCTCTCTCTCTCTCTCTCTCTCTCTCTCTCTCTCTCTCTCTCTCTCTCTCTCTCTCTCTCTCTCTCTCTCTCTCTCTCTTTCTCTCTCTCCCTCTTACTCCCTCCCTCCCTTTTCAACTTTACTTCTAAGTACACGTAGGCCATACATTCAAATACTTTGATGAAACTCAGATGAACACCTTCGAGATTTGATATTACGGTGGTACGGTGCATTAAGTACCGGCACTGGAGTGATGCGTCAAGAGCACATAAAAAACAAGAAATGACAAAATGTGATGAAGAAAGATGTTATGGTATTCGAAGAATAAACAATTAAAAATGACGTAAAACCATATCGGCAGATTGAGATAATGATGAGAGTTTCTAATTATATCAAGTTGGAATCGAAGAAGCAGATGAAGAGAGATACAGATAGATAGACGAATAGATAAAAAGATATATATATATATATATATATATATATATATATATATATAGAGAGAGAGAGAGAGAGAGAGAGAGAGAGAGAGAGAGAGAGAGAGAGAAAGGGGGGGGGGGGGGGGGAGGAGGGCAAATGGACAGAAATTATAATTTTGTAGAATTCCACCAAGGAACAAAAACAAACATAGTTCGCACGTAGAAGATTAGAGCGAGAGATACAATATGAATGAGATAGAGAGAGTGATGTGTGAGTGGGTGAAAGAGATACAGACAGAAAGACGTCTATGTGTGTGTGAAAAAAAAAAGAGGGGGGGGGGCACGAGATAGATGGTAATAGTTGCTAGCGCCATGTGCGCACTATTTCTGGCTGTCTCTTTCGTCTCTCTCTCTCTCTCTCTCTCTCTCTCTCTCTAATGGATAATGAGGAGAGAGTTTATAACTGTAACAAGTCGGAGATTTTACATGAAGAAAGGAGAAACAATTGGAGAGAGAGACAGATGGTACTGGACCAGGCCCAACGCTCGCTTGCGGCTTCCGATGTAAACAACGCAAACCGATTTGCACACATCACTAGGGAAACCGGGTTACGTTATGAACCATGCTTTCGATACGTAACTCAATCTGCGAAACATGGCTACTGATGTTATACCACATGATTTATTTTCATAATTTTTCAGTTATTTTTCTCTAGCTTTGAAGATCTCAGACCACGGACGTTGCTCTGGTGATGTAAATGTGCTTGTAAAAACGTCTTTAAAACTTTTTTTTTTTAAATAATCAGACATGACTTTGACAATTATTGTAGCTTTAAAACTACGAAACATTGATGTCGATGGGGACATCACTTAAGTTTCTGCTTATATTCCCCCTCATTCATCCCCATATTATAACAATTTGAAATATGATAATGGTATCAAGTGCTCGAACAAAGTATTACTGAATTACAGACAAAACCATCGCAATGTATAGTAGATTTCCATTTTGTCGTGACCTTAAAGCTAGAACTTCTTGTTCACAGCCATTGGTGGAGTGCGAAAGGGCATCCAAGTATGAAGAGAATTTTAAGTCTTCGTCTTCCTTTAATGAAATGCAAGGTCTCTACAGAAGGCGCTCTGAAGATAATGTTGTTAATGGATATGGTAGATGTCTGTTGAAGATGTACGCAGGATTTCAGTTTGTAGTTTTAAATGGCATGTGCAATGGTGATCCAAAAGGTTCTCGCATGTTTGTGTCCCCACATTGTAATAGTACTATAGATTATTTCATTGTATCTGAGGATCTCCCACGCAACAGCCCTGAGGTTTCACAGAAAAGGCTAAAGGGCCTTTCGATTGGCTACGACGTTATATTTTTAGACTGACCGACATCGTGTGCATAAACTCCTATCACCTAGCGATACGTAGCATAATCGCTTTTCGCTAACATGCTAGCCCTTTCCGCCGAGGACTTAACTGTCATGTAAGGGTTACATGGTGACTGCTAGCGATGCTCTGATGCCACTGCACTATGTACCGGTTACTAATAGCCTTGTGCCATCACGTTGTAAAGAGTGTGCATCCACTGCATGTTCACACTTAGCCCAGTCCGAGCGTAGGTCTGTAGCATCTGACCTTGCTCGCACCTGACATGCTTGGCGTGTTTTACTGTTCAATAGGCCACCTGACAGGTCTGTGAGCAGGCTGGGCAAAAGGAGCTACGCTGAGCAGGTACTCAGAATTAAGTCTGTTGGTTTGCATTGTGCGAGCTAGGCCAGATGTTACAGAGCTACGCGGGGGCCGGCCATACATTACATTGCAATCACATGATCCGAGACAGTTTTACCAGCAGCACCAGATTTCATTCATTCTAACAGTTGTGTAGTATGCGCAAGTGCACTGTCTTATTCATCGCATTGTTGTTAATTATTCAAATTTAACTGCGCTAGAAACCAGGCAATAATATTGTTATTATAATTATTGCCTGGTTTCTAGCGCATATATATATATATATATTTATGCCCTGTCTGTTTATATAAATATTTAAGGACGATGAGATAGCTAATCACAAAAATGGCGACATCAATGTGTGCGATAAGTTTAGACCCACTTCCCTTACTTCTATTTGGTCAAAAGTTTATACAAATATTCTAAATCGAAGATTTACATTGTTTACAAATGTACTTGACATCCTCCTGGTAGAACAAGCTGAATTTGGAGAAGGTTATTCTACTGTAGATCATATCTTTTCTCTCTACGCCATGGTTCAAAAACAAATTTCAAAGAATCAAAAGTTGTATATGGCATTTATTTATTATACAAAATCTTTTGATTTTTACTAATTGACAATTTTAAAACCATGGAATGCAATGGAATCACTGGGAACTTTTTAAACGCAATCAAAGCCTTGTATACTACTGTTCTAGCAGCTGTCAGAAAAAATGGAGAAAGGTCAAACTATTTCCAATGTCCAACTGGTCTTAAACAGGGTTGTCTTTAAAGTCCCAATTTATTTACAATATTTATCGCAAAAGTTTCAAAGTTTATTAATGCTTATGCTAAACATGGAGTTCAGTATATGCAAGGTCTAAAAACAATCCACCACTTAATTTTCGCTGATAATGTGTCGGACCCTATTAATGGTTTATAGAACAAATTAAATCTTCTAGAGATGCAATCAGAAAGACTGGGACCGGAAGTAAACTTGGATAGGACACAAAATGTTGTCTTTTAGACGGGTAGCCACCTTAGTAAATATGAACATTGGCATTATGAAACAAGCAGTTTGAATGTAAAGACTTTCGGTAAACATGGCTAATGTCGGGCGTGTCACGTAGCTGAGCAAGAGATTTTCTGTAGATTTCCCTTCTCAGTTGTAGTCCAGTACTATATTTTTGGTTTGATTGGTTTTTTTTTTTCCCATTTCTTGAAAGGTAAGCCTTTAATACTTTCAGTCTTGAAATCCCGCCGCGAGCCTGATTTGCCCAGGCCCATAGATCTAGGCCACGTGTGTTCAATATGGAGAACCACGTGTAGCAGCTTGCTACATAGTACGCGCAACCATTACCCCAGACTCCAGACAGTCTGTTGACGGTCTAGAAATCTGCCAGGCGTGGGGGCGTTGACCGGGACTGGAACCATCTCGGGCCTTTGGAGGATTTATCCTCTGAGTATACAGGCACGTAGATTTCTGGTAATCAAAGGAATCAATTTTCGTGGACGGGCCCTGTACGTCTTAGACAAAAACCCGTTCTCAACCAGGGGAGACGGACTTACAACGAAATTGATAATTGGGAATGTCCCGATCTCAGTAGTTTCATCAGAAATTGAAACTGCCTTAAAGAAACAGGGTGTCGGCATAAGATCCCCCACAAAAGATGAAACTTACCGGGACCGCAACGGCCAGCTAACCCGCTTAAAAACTGGGAGACGGTTTGTCTATATTGACTTGCCTGTGTCCCCATTACCCAAATACATAAGAATAGGGGCAATCTTCTTAGGCTTCTTATATTACAAATAGCAAGAAGTTAGCAAGACCAATGGTACGGTCAAGCAGGTGTCAGCTAATGAAGATGGAAGTTCTGGTCAGTCTCAGGGTCCGTCAATAGCAGCTGACCAAGATGACCAAGCTGATGACGACAGGGATGCCTTACACAGCTCAGCAAATAGTGACACTGAGTCACATTCAAGTAAAGAAATGATGGAGAGGGAAAGACCCACTCTGAAGAAAAAACAGACAACCTTTGACTTTTCTACAGCAGAAAGTGAGAAAAACACAAAATATTTTCTTAACTTAAAGCACCGACGAGCATCTAATGACACAATAAAGCAATTAAGAACGGAACAGGGAATAGTCGTCAAAGATCCAAACGATATTTTTCTAGAAATGAGAAGATATTATGAAAAGCTATATACCAAAGACATGTCAATCAACAATGTAGGAAATAAACTGGACAATTTCTTAGTTAAATGATTTCACTTTGAATATGTTGAGTGAAGATGAAAAAGAGATGTGTGACGCTCCTTTACACCTGGAAGAATTAGGGGCCGCGCTAAATTTGTTAAAAAAAAAATGATTCCTCTCCAGGATTAGATGGTATTACCCCTGGATTTTACAAAGTGTTCTGGCAAAGATTGAAGGCACCTATATTCAATTCGTTACAGAGCTCAATTGAAGCAGGCGAATTGTCTATTACTCAAAGAAGGGGAATAATTAATCCTATAAATAATCCACAAGCCAAGATGACCTAAAAAACTGGAGACCTATAACGCTCACTAACGTAGATTACAAAATATTTACACAACTTTTGTCAGTCAGGTTACAGGGAGTAATAAAGAGCATAATACATGAGAACCAAAGTGGATTCATGAAGGCAGGAACATAGCATCTCACATAAGACTCCTAGATGGTATTATGCGGTTTGCTGATAATGAACAGTTAAGTGGTCTATTTATTCCATTGGACTACCAAAAGGCTTTTGACAAAACAGATAAAGAAGTTATTATAGCCGTATTAAAGAATTTTAATTTTGGTAGTAATTTCAGGCAGTATATTGAAACTATATTGACTAATACTCAAAGCTCTATTAAAACGGAGGTTGGCTGTCGAATTGGTTCTCAACCAGCAGAGGAGTAAGACAGGGCTGCTGCACGAGTCCCTTACTCTTTGTAATGGTGGCTGAACTTTTAGCTATAAAAATCAGAAGTAATGAAGATATAAAAGGTATATTGAAAGATTCGATATTGCATGACAATCTTAAACTCCTGCAATATGCGGACGATATGAGGCTAATATTAAAGAAGAAAACAGATTTAAATAGAGCGTTACGAGAAATTGGTGAATTTGCAAAAACATCAGGCTTGAACGTTAACAAAAAGAATCTGTAGGTTTATGTGTTGGAAAATCTAAATATAAAACAGAGGGCGGAGAGGGTATTGCATCGGCAAAAGTAGAAGAAAATATAAAAATTTTAAGAGTTTATTTTAACTCCAAGATAGGGGCATCCAATATCCAACAAAACTGGACAGAACAGATCAATGTCATCAAACTTAGTGCTCAAAAATGGTCCAAAGAAATTTATCTCTGTATGGTAAAGTTATTATTGCGAAAACTTTCCTATTATCAAAAATTAATTATGTTATATAAGGGCTTACTCTGCCGAAATAAGTTTTAGCACAAATAGACAGTATAATATTCTCATTTTTATGGAAGAAAAAGCACACTTATAAAAAAGCGTTTGAAAAAAAATTAAAAGACATAACTTATGTAAGGCGCCCGTAAATGGGGGGCTGGGAGCAATTAGCATAAAAGACCAACAAAGTGCTTTTTACATAAGATGGTTTCAAAAAGCCTGCTTGGAAATTATGAAAGGCAGTACCTCTGGAAAGTTGATAAAACATTTCTGCCAGACCCTTGGTAGTTTTACGTACCTGACAGAGGCAACTGTTAAGGCAAAAGATGTTTTAGAGGTAGAGTGTGTACAGGAAGAATTTTGGAAAATTATTATTACTACGTAGTTCGAATCAGAAGAAGAAAGAATAAGAAAACAACCATTATTTTACAACACCTAAGTGAGATATAAAAACAAACCCTTTTAATAAAGAAATGGATAATGGGAGGGATCAGATATATATATCACAAATGTTGATTGGGAACTCATGGAAGAGCATTGATGAGATAAGAAATGAAATAGGAAATTACGCTGGGATTTATTTTGATTATCAAGCAGTGACTAACGCAGTAAAAAGAGAATGATAACAATGAAGTAATTGACACGGCTCCAAATAAAGTAGATAAAGTTGGTGATGTCGCTGAAAACGTCTTTAAACTTAGCAACAAGGCAATTAGAGAAATTTTCATAAACAGAAGGAACACAACTGTCTGCAGTTGCAAACGGAAGTATGACACAGATATTCTAAATTACTTTGGTATTGCGATAACAGCGAGTAAAGAATCAAGATTACGACTACTTCATTTCAAAATATTACAAAACATTTATCCGACTAACATACTTTTATATAAAATGAAAATAAAGACAACTAATAAATGCGAATACTGCAAAACGTTTGACTTTATTGAGCACTTCTTTTTTCATTGCCAAAAACTGCAAGGATTTTGGAAACATGTGGAGACTAATTTTTTCAAAGCTTAATGAAAAGATCGTCATTGATGAAAAAATTGCTCTTTTTGGTGTACTGAGCAGCGATCTGTTTGAGATAAAGGATAAAAGTATCGATAATATCAACATGACTTTATTGGTTACAAAGATGTGTATCAGCAAGGCAAAATATGGAAAATTGAACAATCCAACTATAATATTCGACACAGAAATGGCTTTAAGAGAAAAAATATTTTAGTTTAAAAAAAAAATAAATATAAAAAATAATAAAAGAATGAGTAGGGTAGTTGAGCAAAAGTTAAGACATAAATTATATCGATTCAGTAAGTTTTCTCATAGTGTAGAATAAGCATTTTACGATAACACAAAAATTCGATGAGCACTTTGATGTCTTTGTTTGTTTGTAAGAGATGATTAATATGATGGACGCTTTTATGATTTGAATTATTGGTAAGAGATAATCAATACGAATTAACACTGTTATGACTTTGTTTTTCTTTTTTTTTTGGGTAAGAGATGATCAATATGAAGACAACTTGTATCACTTTTATTGTTGGTAAACAGTGTTTGTTTTGAGAAAAAGTTATCGATGGAATGCTGTTATTTTCATCTAAAATGTCTTTATGTCTTATCATCAAAGGTGTTTTGTTGTTATCCTGTTGTGTACTTTATCTTCGCTTTGATATAACTGGTGGTTAAAACATGGAGAAATTATATAACTGTGTGAAATTCAAATGTTTTACAAAGGCTTTTGTTCCTCTTTTCATTACCTATTATGATAGCATTGCTTTGAATACGCAAGCCTTACAATGTTTTGAAATCGGGTGAAGATTTAAAAGTGCATTAATCTTTTTTTTTCTTTCTTGAAATAGGATTACTGATAAAAGTCGAATTCAAGACATTTTTAATTTCGTGTCTCTACTCATTTTCAAACCATAAGTTTAATTTGACTAGACCAGACAATGTTTCACAAAGAATAGCTATTCGCAATAAGGATTTGGTAGACGTTGACACCAGATTAGAAGAGGTACTGTTTTGTTTTGTTTCTTCGTTGCTGTTTTGTTTTTTGCTTTTTTTCAATTTCTTCTTGCGCTTCGTAAATGGAAGCACGATCAATATTATAGATATCCACTTAAAGATATAAAAGTTTTATTCATAATTATAGATTCATATTATTATGTCTATGTCAGTGCAAAGAAATACTCATTCATAGTTCAGATCTGGAGTGTTACTTTTGGGAAAATATTATTCAATAGCAATGCGAGGGGGTTTGCGCCCATAAGTTTTTTCGATGGAAGGAAAACATGATTTTGTTGAGAAGAATTAGATGAGAGTACACAAGTACTATGTGTAAAAAAAAATAATAAAAAAAAAACAAAAAAAAAAACAAACTTATAATATGAGAAATGCTGCCGAATCGTGAAAACTGTTTACTGCTTTCACGGCTTAAAACTATGAATGTCAATAAAAATTTCGGAAAAAAATGCTTCAACAGCTAAAACTAAACAATATGAAAGTTCTACTCTACAAGCATATTCAAAGTAATAAAAATTGCACGCTCAATGGCTTAAGAGCTGTTAGGTGCGGTTTATACACAAGTTTTTTTTTTAATTTTTTTTTTATATTTTATAGGCCTACTTTTGTTTTGTGTGCTTGGTTAAGTTTTGTCTTAATGGTGTTGTTAAAAGTAATGCTATTATGGACTAACTGAAAGTAGTTGTAGGCTTGTGCGTTAAATCATTTATCCCTTTTCTTTAGTTTAAGGGCTTGTTTGAGAGGAGTGCTTATACCTTGTCATCATTTTTGCTTTTCACTTTCATATTTTATAGTTTCTATTTCGCAGTTCAAGTTTAGTCTTTTATGTTTGAATTGAAATTCCATGTATTTAAAATTTTTTAGTTACAATAAATTAGATGTCAAAAAAGTCTTTCTCATCAACAAAAAAAAAACAAAACAAAAAAACAAAAAAAAAAACAAAAAAAAAACAAAAAAAAACAACTTTTAAGACAATAGGTGTTTAAATGGATCTATAAAGACATTCTGATTAACAAAAAAAAAGTAGTTTGAATGTCGCTAACTCGTATCAATATTTAAGGATTGTTTTTTTTTTTTTTTTTTTTTTACTAAATTGAGGTTTGTCAATTGTACAACACCTTTTATAATGAAAGCCAAAAAAATCATGTATAGAATTTCTTATATCTCTAGATAACATAAATTGTTTACACACTTAATATTTTCCTTAAACTTTTCGACTCAAAGGTTCTCTTCATGCTCTCTCATGGTTGTGAATTATAATTTTATTTGTTTGCCCCTTTTATGAAGATTTGCGCCTTAAAACTATACTCTCAAAATTTCTGTCAAAACAACCTGAATACATTGCCCTTCTTAACACATTCATGCATAATGTCCCAAAAAAGGGACGCTCTCTAAGAACCACTCTTATCCCACATGCCTGGTCTGGAATATGACAATATGGCAATGGTTATTTTACAGAGATAATATCTTCTTCTTTGAACACTTTTTTATTGCTCACAATAATGCCCTTTTCCCGTGACGTCCAAAATAGCTGCCAAAACATGTGTTTTATCAAAGCAGGGAAATCAGTTTCCAAAAAGACAAGGTAATTTCATCTTTTAAAAGTCAAATAATACTAATTCTTGATTATATTTATTCTCTTATGCCTTTTTCCTCAAAACCCACTTTAGTGAAACAAGATAAAATAATTTTTCCTTCAAAAAATTATCATTGAACCTCCGTCACATTTTTTGGGGACGCTATGCACGAGAGGGCTCTTGTTTTCATACACCATCGATGATGGAAAACAAATCAAAACCAGTAATTATTAGCTGTTAAAATAAATTGCCATATCATTTATGAATTTATTGTTCTTTCCGATGTTTTCCTTGCTCCAATATTGACTGGTTTACACGTAGATCAGTAATATTTTTATCTTTGAATAACCCCACTTAGGATAGCACAACATGCTTTGTAAATTTCTTATTTTTTTGTTTAATGTTCCAGACTGCTCACGGTAAATGAAGCCATCGATCTTATAATGGAATACAAGGAAAGCCCGTGCGTTTTGGCTTCAAACTTTAGTGCCTCAACATCCCATCAAGGTACCTTATCCAAACAAAGCCTTATCAGAGTCAAGGAACTGAGCCCATACTTCCTGGTATTGGGATGGTAGGTTCAGTTGTTATAAATCTGCTATCTTCTCTTGAGGAAAACCATTATCATGTCTATTTTGGCAATCTTTCCACCAGTTTGTCCCTTGTTTATGTTCTTCAAGACAAGGGAATAGAAGGCACGGAAACTCTATGGGCCAATCGGACCTCAGGCTGTCCCCTTAAATACTGTCGATGCGGTGGAAAGAGAAACTCGTGGAGAGTAACAACACAAGCTCAATGCCAACACCAACATCATATTGGTTAGATGTAACGACAACAGTGCTGTGACAGTTGCATCAACAGGCTATGGTGTCACACCTTTGCGTAAGGCAACAAGGTGGAGTGTCCAAGAAAGAAAGCGAGTATCAAATCCTATGCCATGTGTTGTTGCCAAGTGTAGTACAATGGCAACATGGGCAGAACCGACAGGACGGATGAGAATACTGACAACTCAAATCAGAAGCAAAAATTCGTGGTTTTTTTTTGACTTCCTAACATCCACCCACAACGCATGGCAGCTCAACAGGCAAAGAGCAAAAGGCACACCTAATCCAAAAAAACTTTTTGCAGTTTTAAAGGGATATTGTCATGAATTACATCGTAAAAAACCGGGGAGAAATGAAAGATATGGGGCGCTAAAAAGCAAACCCAAAAATGATGCTTGCAAAGTTTAATGTTTGCTTCGATGGACAAAATCATTATTTGGTTCCTAACCGAATGGGCACTTAGAAATGATGCAACTAGTGTGGTAAAAAAAAAAAAAAAACTATAAAGATGAGCAGCAAGACTTGGTGCGTGGATTGTCCCTTGCACCAGCCTGTTTCAAGCAACATCACGTTAAATAGCTAAACTTTTATTCACCCTAAAACATTGTTAAGAAATGAGAGGATTCTTTGAAGTCTGTGCAAAGAAAGCGAGAGAGAAAGAAATGGGCGGATAGGCAGATAGTGAAAGAATGAGAGAGGCAAACAGAAATAGAGAGAGGGAGAGAAAAAGAAAGAGAGAGAGTGAGAGGGAGAGAGAAAGAGAGAGAGAGAGACAGAGAGAGAGAGAGAGAGAGAGAGAGAGAGAGAGAGAGAGAGAGAGAGAGAGAGAGAGAGAGAGAGAGAGAGAGAGAGAGAGAGAGAGAGAGAGAGAGAGAGAGAGAGAGAGAGAGAGAGAGAGAGAGAGAGAAAGAGAAAGAGAGTATCTTATTATTATATTCGTTTTTCAAGGGGGTGTTATTGCCAAATTAAGCCAAAACATGTATCCATTCGGACGCAAAAAATTTTTGATTCAAATTTCATACCAGTCTGAACACCACCTAGATACATTGTTTTAGATACACACATAAAGTTTCAACAGAATAGAACCATTTTAAGTATGTAAAAATAAGTAATGAACTAAAGGGTTAATAGCGAGCAAGTCCATTTCGTTTGCAAGATCTTTGACATGTATTTTCGAGAGAAAAAAAAAAAAAACTTGTTGAAGACCGATAGAATGCAAGACGTCTAGCATAGAATATGTTGTTTTGTTTTGTAAAAAATTTTAAGCATTGTTCATTTTGTATTCATATTTCAAATTTGTAATGGGCAGGTGGCCCAAAGAATAAACCTCCTTCAAATTCAATTCAAATTGTCTGTCTGTCAGTCAGTCTGTCTTTCTGTCTGTCTGTCTGTCTGTCAGTCTGTCTCTCTCTCTCCCTCCCCTTCTTCCCCCCCCCCTTTCAACAAACTCCTCTCTCTCTCCCTTCCCTTCTCCCCCCCTTCAACAAACTCCTCTCTCTCTCCCTCCCCTTATCCCCCCCCCCCCCCCTTTTTTCAACAAACTCCATCTTCCCTCCATTCAGTTTCTCTCCTAGCCATCTTTTATCATTGGAATAGCTTTATGCAAGATATTTCAGTAGAAAACATCAATGCCCAGTATTCTAGATATCAAATATTTTTCATCAATATAAGGCCTTTAAGGTTACCTGTGTACATTATGGTTGGGGTTTTGCTCATTGACAGCCTCTTACAGTTTTTTTTGTCCACCATATTTTTACCCAGCACTGATTGTTTTATGGCTCTCAATGTCACTAGGTCTGGTTCAACCTGGATCTCTGTCTCATTCTGTAAGTATTGATTGGAAGTTAAACACAAACATGGATATGACATAAAAAGACATAATGTATGTGTCAAGCACAAGAGGACAGCCAAGGATATCTGAAAGTTGTATCTCAGAATGGTTTCATCAGGAGATGGTCATATTAACATATATAAAACCACTGCATATAAACTTTGGTTAGGGTAAAGAAACAGGCAAAATTGTGCTCCTGATCAAATGCAAATCTACATGTAGTTTAAGAACAACTGAATGTTTGCTATAATAGGAAAAACACAGATCTTATCCAGTTTGTAAATGATTGGAAATTTACTTAAATATATGATTTTGAAACTGATGTTTAATTTGCAAAATCATCTTTGAACCTTCACCAGCTTAATTATTGTGATTGATCATAATATTCCATAAGTAAAATAGGATCTTTTTGTACACTTGCACAGTGATACAGAGCTAAAAAATAGTGAAAGTGGTGTACCTTTCAGATATTACCACTACGACTATCATGATACTACTACTACCACTACCACTACCACTACTACTACTACTACTACTACTACTACTACTACTACTACTACTACTACTACTACTACTACTACTACTACTACTACTACTACTACTACTACTACCTACTACTACTACTACTACTACTACTACTACTACTACTACTACTACTACTACTACTACTACTACTACTACTACTACTACTACTACTACTACTACTACTACTACTACTACTACTACTACTACTACTACTCACCAAACCCTATTATACAGTCCATTGATGAGCATTTTCTGATAAACAGTCCGTCACTTTAGGCTTAATAATTTTCGAAAAGGAAAACTCACCAAGCATAGAGTTGGTATCTCTGAAGCCAAACATATTCCATCCAACATCTCATCATTAACAGTAGTCATGCTCGAGCTTGTGGGTATGGGAAAGTTTTTTACGAAGGAGGCCAGCTGCAACAGGCGCTTGTCAGAAATATTTATTTCCAACAAAGGTAGCTTTGCCTCAAGCTTATGTCTGCAGTGAATTAAATGATCATTGTGGCTATTACTCTTGCAGAAATTTGTGCGCGCTTTTCTGTTGTTCATGAGTCTTATTGCTTAAGCCTACTAATTTAACATTTAAATACTTGGTGAGAATTTTTTAAAAACAACTCTTTAGCAGCTCTGGGTTAATAATGCAAATACTTTTAGTGCTGAACACGTCTATCATACCTTCACCTCTGATCTGGGAATATCTCATTTAAACAAGATGAAACATATTTTTATCAATTTTAGGAATGGCAGGAAATGTCTGTTTACTTAATCTATGCTTATGCTCAAATTCTTTTTAATGAAATCATAAATTAAAATGCTTTTTTAAAATTGTGCATGAGAGTGTAATTGGCAAAACTACACATTAGTATTCATTCATTTTTATGTATCGAAATACTTGTTTTGTGTAATTCAGCTCATAATCTTTATAATTACAGACCTGGGCAGCTGTGTAAAGTCTGGTTTTACAGCATTAAAAAATGTTATTAGCACTCGCACGCTAGGCAGAATATGGTATTCAGAGTTTGGTTGGACTTGGGCTGTATGCCAGTCATCACCTGATGAAAAAGATATACAAGACATTTGTTTATGGAGGTATTTCTTTGATATTTTTCTTTTCACTAAGCCTTGAGATTTCCTTTAGGTTAAACAAAAAATTATGAGCATTGGAAATTCCTACAAAATTTATATTCGAGGGAATTCGATTATCATCGAACAAGCTTAACTGGTTCAGCCCCACAGTCTCCAATGATCAACACTTGTACCCTCTGGACAAGGCAAAGGTTTGTCATTTTCCATGATAGTGCATAGTCGATATTTATAAAAAGCCATATTCTATTAATTATATTTTGAGGCAGAGGATTAGAAACCTTACACATTTGTTTCTGTGTGTGAGATAAATGTAAATAAAAAATGAAAAGATTATTGTATTAACATTTTCATTGACTAAATAATTCTAACAGCTTTGTTTGGGAAAAAGTGTACATGTGCGCGTGCACATGTGTGTGCCAGTTTTCTAGTTTAAGAAATCAGTAAACTTTTTCTACATCTTGTTATTATGACTTAAAGTGTTTATGTACGAATGGGTTTCGCGCTGAAAGGTTGTGTTTTCATGATAAATTCAAGATTATTTTAGCAGAACTTAACACTGAGCTGCCGTTGCTTTGTTTTTAAAGTGAAGACTTATTTTAGGTGTACGCAACGAGTTTAGAGCGTGGCGTGTTAGCGCATTGGAGGGGGTGAACAATGTTTAGTTAAAGTACGAGGGCAGGCTGATAATTAAGTTCCGTTTGCTAATAACTAGGTCAATTTTCTTCACATCGACCTAAAATTTCATACATATACGCTCGAACCATTTTTCTAGACTTAACTATAACAACAAGTTTGTGTGACGTCATTCGTGCTCATAATGCAGTGACGCGCAACACATGATGTGGTAGCCATGTTTATGAGACAATGGCGACTTCCAATGACCTTCTCATCAAACAGCGCTCTGTTATCGAGTTTTTGGCAGCTGAGGGATGTTCTGCTGCAAACATTCATGCAAGAATGAAGACAGTTTATGGTGAAATGTGCATTTCAGACTGTGCAGTTCGCAAATGGGTGAGAATTTTTAAAGGGGAAGACCCCAGAGAGACAATTCTGCGTGATCGAAAGCGTTCGGGTAGGCCCCTTTCCGCATCGGACACGGCTCATCGAGAGAAAGTTGACTGCATGATTAGAGCTAATCGAAGGGTCAAACAAAAGGAAATTGCAGATGAAGTAGGCATTTCGAAAGAACGAGTGCACCATATCGCCACAACTGTACTGGGTTACCGAAAAGTCTCTGCCCGTTGGGTCCCAAGACAGCTCACTGTAGAGATGAAAGCGCAGAGAAAGGACATGTGTACTCAACTCTTAGAGCGTTACAATGCAGAAGGAGAAGCATTTCTGCACCGCCTTGGGACTGGAGACGAATCCTGGGTCCACCACTACGATCCAGAATGTAAAGCCCAATCGATGGAGTATAGGCACAAAAACTTCTCCAAGTCCAAGGAAGTTCAAGGTTGTTGCCTCTGCAAGAAAGGTCTTGTTCACCGTTTTCTGGGACATGGAGGGAGTGGTCCACATGAAATTTCTGGAGCAAGGGCAAACTGTGAACTCTGAGCGATATATTTCAACACTCCGAGCTCTCAAACTCCGACTCAGACGTATTCGGCGTGATAAGGACTCAATCCTGCAACACGACAATGCGCGCCCGCACACCAGTCGCCAAACTCAGGACGCCTTAAGGCAGCTGGAACTTACGACCTTACCTCACCCTGCATACAGCCCCGATCTTGCCCCCTCTGACTATTATTTGTTTCCCCAACTCAAGAAGTACCTGAAGGGCCATCACTATGACAATGATGAGGAAGTTATCGCAGATGTTCGCAGATGGTGCCGTGGACAGCCGTCTGAATTCTTCGCTGACGGCGTGAGCCAACTAGTGAAACGTTGGAGGCGGTGTGTTGATCGCGACGGTGACTACATCGAAAAATAGAGTGCTAAGTATGTAGCTGAGATATTAAGCTTTCGTTTGACGTATTGTTTATGTATATGCTGTGAAAAATTAAAAGTTATGATTAAACGGAACTTAATTATCAGCCTGCCCTCGTATATATTATGTTGAAGGCGTGGATCAGACAAAGGTATGATTTTGGACTATGATGAACAAGAGCCTGGTGTACCTGCAGATTGCCGTTATCGAGAGTTCTGAAGCTTGAAGCTTTGCAAGACATGGCCTGAGGGAGATAACCCCTATCAACATCGACATTTTAAAACTTTGGATTCTATATTCCCAGTTCCAGATTGAAGAGCACAGAGGTAACCAGCGTGGGCAGAGCGGCTGGGTGTTACTCAGCTCGGTATGCTATCAAGCGATGCTTTGTGTCAAGCTCGTGACGCTCCTGGGCGTTGGTCAACGGAACTCTGAATTGCACTGTGTCAGCCTGAAGCCCTACTGCCAAAGAAGTCACTGCTCAGTGAATGGGTAGCCTTTGGAACCTCGTCGTGCGTCATCTGCACACGGCACCGTGTATCCCTACCAGAGGGGATGGAAATATAAAGAGCTCAGCTTGGTTCCAAACCCATACCGAGGCGCCGACCACAGGTTAATGAGGACACGCAGGTGTACCGACTGAGCAAAAATTTCAATTTTTCTGTCCTTTCGTTTCGCGGTCTCTAAGGTCGTCCGACATATTAGTTTTGGTCACAACAAACTTCCTTTCCATAACAACAAGCATAAAAGGGGCACCTTACCAGCATTTTTCCTGGTCAACATTTTTTTTCAGGTTTCTCAATACCAAAAAAATGGGAAAACTAAGAAAGTTTTATCTAAATCACGGCCTGAAATCGACGCCTTTCCAATATAGATATAGACCTTAGGAAATTATTCAAACTGTCATTTTTATTATCATAATTAAAAAAAAAACGCTTAAATAATGTAAATTTAAGAACAGCATTTCAAAATAAAAAAGATACACCTGCTGTCAATTCTTTCCATACAGATCTAGATCTAGTGCGTCTGATTAAAACGCCCGAAGCAGTGACTATCGATCCATTCACTTGAAATTGCTGGTGTTAATCTTGAGATTTACAACGTATATTCTTATATTGTGAAGCAATAACTATTTATCGAAGTCAGTCTAATCAATGCCTAGCCTATCCGGTGCATTAGTGGCACGATATCGTAGATCTACATCTACAGATCACCCACCTAATTTAATGGAAACTATATTATATTGAAATTTTAATGTCGTTAGTAGTGGAGTATAGTTAACTGAAGGGCAGACAAACTCTCACGTTCTTAAAATTTACCAATTGTATTTTATTTATATAATTTGACTCTAAACACCTTTTTTAATATATAAGGCATGAAAGGGAGTATAAAGATTTTACTGTAATATATAGAAAAAGAAAATCTGTTCTGCACCTTGGAAAATTTTCGAAACATGAAAAACTGAACAAAATAAAACCACCCAAACACACCAACAAAGATCTCATTTCTTATTTATTTTCACCTTATAGGTAGTTAGGCTTTACAAAAATTTCTGTAAATGTTAAAAAATGTGCAATTATTATGAAAATAAATGACTATCAATTTTTTTGGAATCTTTTCTAGACAATATTCCACCAGAACACTATAGTTTACAATATGGATAAATAAAGTTTCCACCTTCTTTGACCAAAACAGTTATGGCGGCACCGACCGGAAAATTACGAAAATGCCCGGAACATCCCGAAAAGCCTGTCAGTGTATCTGTCCGTTCCGTAATTTGTGGCATCAACTACCTGATTTGCCTGAGGTTAGCCGTTCCATAGAGCAATGTCACATGTCAGTGTTAAGTGTCAATGGTGCTCCGCTTTAAATTGTTCCAATTCTAGGGAAAAAAGACCTGATTTGAGTTTCTTCTGTTTCCCAAAGACGAATAATGGTAAATTACAATCGTTTACTAACTAAAGTGTTTTAAATCTTATTCTTTTTCTTTCTTTTTTTTTACAATGGCTAATCCCAAGGTTTTTTGGCCTTATGAGATAAGCATTGTGAGTGATTTAATTACATTTACTACTACTACGACTACTGCGGCTACTACTACGACGACGACGACGACGACGACAACGACGACTATTACTACGGCTACTAATACTACTGCTACTCCTACTACTTCTACTGCTGTTACTTCTACTACTACTAATTCTACTGCTGCTACTGCTGCTGCTGCTGCTACTACTACTACTACTACTACTACTACTACTTCTACTACTACTATTACTACTTCTACTCCTACTTCTTTTAATACTTCTTCTTCTTCTTCTTCTACTTCTACTTCTACTTCTTCTACTTCTACTTCTACTTCTTCTTCTACTTCTACTTCTTCTTCTTCTACTACTACTGCTGCTGCTGCTGCTGCTGCTGCTGCTGCTGCTACTGCTACTGCTACTGCTACTGCTACTGCTACTACTACTACTACTACTACTACTACTACTACTACTACTACTACTACTTAAATTGAATTTCGTAGTGGAGCTTTGTGAATAGTTGTGAAACACCGTAAAAAAAAAAAAAATTGGGGTAGAGTGCAGCTCCAAAATGTACAGAACAAAACAACACACGTGATCGGCTTTACGCCTTCGTCAGACACAAAAACAAGAACAGCAAACCACACAAGGATATTCATAATATTAATTTGAAATACAAACTTTGAAAAAAAAAAAAAACAACAAATATGTATATGAAAAAGGTTATATAGAAAGATATATCATATAAATAAATTTTGTGGAAGTATACAAAATATATATATATATATATATATATATATATATATATCTATATCTTTATATATCTATCTATATAAGTTTTTCTGTGTAATTGCATGTGTATTTCCAATGACTTTCAAGACTACTACAGTTAAACTTGTAAAGATTTATATTTTTTAGGTGTAAACGAGCTCCTGTTTTCATTAGATCTTAACATGATGAAGTCTCAAAAAGTATATGAAACCTTTTCCAGTTTACAAAGCAAGGTGTCAGTAGACTTGTTGAATTCTTCTACCATTATTACTTCACCATACGGCGAGTATGGGATACCAGAGATTAACTTACTCACCGCTTCAGAGCCCGCCTCGCCCCGGATACGCGAGGCTACATTACAGTTGAGGCACGCAGCGGCGAGTGAGGGCTCTCCATGTATAGAACCTATCCTCTTTGAACCCTACTCTCGGGCAAACACCTCGTGCGCGTACCTATGCTTAGGAACCTTATCCTAGTTACGCCCTTCCTGGACTTTTCATCGTGGCGGACCACAGGATTCGGATTCTCGCCGGAACTTGTATGTAACATTGTTTAATAACTTTCAGCCCTCGCCATAGCAGCTAATTAAGTTATTTACTTATTATTGGTAGGTTTACAACATTAGGCTAAATTTCCATTTTCTCTCAATAATTATACTAAATTTTTATTCTTTTTGGGATTTGCATATACAATTATACCCTCCATAGCTGCTCCAGACCTTGAGATTCTTATAAGAAAAAATATTAGTCCTTCCACCAAACAGTTGACTAGACTGGAATAAAAGCACAATCTTATAAAGACCTAGCTAGTGTTGGGAGACCGAAAATGTGCGAAAAAAAAAGTGTTAAAAGAGGAAAAATAATATATACGTACACATGTACCACCAAAAGAACATACGAAGTAGTGATTAGAGGCCGGCGTGCTTCACTCAGAGACTGACTATTCGAAAGCGCTCAGAGCCTCTACAATGATCTCAAATAAGTATCAGGACGTTTACAAATTACACGCATCCACTGCAACGATGCTTGAAATGAAAAAAAAATCTACCTAGACCACATACATTCTTTTCTCACGTGTTGCTAACAACTTCTGACAACGGCTCAGCTGGAGTTTATGGATTTTACAAGGGGACGGAAAAGGACCTTCTTAATCATAGGGACGCAGATTTTCCACTTGACCCATTTCCTTTTAAGAATAAATCTTGCTGAGAAATGAAACTAATGAGGAATCCGATGAGTCATCAGCGAAACTTCAACAGTTCAAGAACTGTATCAGACGGAGGAAAGCGAAGGCGATCAACTTTCCACGCTATCAACCGAGGAGTCTGTCTAATCGGCACCTGAAACATTTCTATTTATAGAATTCATGGGAGGACTACTCTTTTTGCACAAGCTACTTTGAGACAACAGAGTACCCTTTTCTTGAAAAATGTTTCGGTGGAACCTGAAACATTATGACGTAAAGAAGAAAATGTAACTCTTAATTTAAAAACTCAAAGTTCATCTCTTGTAAGTAAGGAGCATTTGTTTGACCTCTGTTGCGATAGTAAACAATTCGCTATAAACCAATGATCAAAGAAAATGATACATAGTCTGAACAACCGGTAACTTTATAGAAATGACAATGAAAGTTAAAAAAAGGAGATGTTTAAGTATATAGTGTCACTATGGATAACACTCCAGCGTTGCATTTTTAAGCGGATCAGTGATATGTATTGTAATCTGAAACGACAAGAATACTAGATCTAGATCTAGATAGATAGTATAGCCCAATAAAGACTGAACAAAATGTCGGCAGGGCGAGATCTATCTTTAGATCTATGTTACAGACATGTTTTCAAGAAGTGCATCTCTTGTAAACCATTTCAGTGCACCAAATAATTATTATGAAACATAACAGTTCTTTCCTTGCAACCTGAAAGAACATTATTATGTTCAGAGCGTCTTTAATTTTCAAAACCACTTGCCAATTCACAATCAGCTATTGCATTTGTCTGGATAGATGTAAGTAATGAGAGTGAAATTTTGTAAATGCAAATACATTTAATTGCAAGCACAATCACATAAATCCTAAGCTAATCAGTTATAAATCAATAAACAATTATAAATCAAATGAAACCTTAAGAAATAGTAACAAATGCTGAAGTCCAGCACCACTATGGTTTTGGATAGTTACTTGGGGCTGAGTAATTCAATCTAGAATGATCATATTTTATTTATTTATCTAGATGTAATAGATATAATCGAGTGTTACTAGATCTAGTAGATTACAATTTAGATGCAATTGTGACAGGAACATAGCTCCAGGATCAACTTTGCATACATGTGTATTGCCAAAGAACACATCTCTTTTATTACTTCAGAACGTCCAAAATAAAGATCAAATATTCAAATTTAGTCAATTTTGACTTACTCTAAAATGGATCTAGGTATAACTATAACTCTAGATCTAGAACATAGTGCAGCATAAGCATGAGGGGCAGTTTCCTTTTTTTTCCACACATTAAAAGCACTTCTTCAAATAAAACATAAACTAGATCAAGAGTTCGAAATTTAAAACTAGAATCATTGTATTTTTTTTCTAAATCTAGCTCTTCCAAATAAACAGAGAGAAACCCCCAGCAGTGAGTGCAATTCAAATCTGCTTATATCTCTATATACTGAAAATAAATATTTTGACAGATATAATTTTGTTCAGCTTTCACTTGTGTTAAATAAAAGGTCAGCAGGGAACTCTAGTAGACAAGAGAAATTAAATTTTGAAAATATTCTCAGAAATCAAGATGCACAAGCATTGCTTTATTCAGGTTTAATGTATGTCTTATTTCAATATTTGTATCAAATTTAAATTTTTGAAGTAGTTTTTTTTTTTACGCTTTGGGGATTAATAATTGAAGTTAGATGTAGATACACGGAATACTTGCTAGTTTATCTGTCATAAGGGATGGGCATCAATGGTATGACATTTTTGACCCCTGTTGCAACTGTAAAACAGTTAGCTTTTTCATTTTAGATACCATGAAATATTGTGTCCAGAACTACAGACTCAATTGACTATAGGCTTTGCAATGCAAACCAAAATCCAAAGGAAACTAAACAATAGGAGCAACTTTTGAATAAAGCACCAGCATTTCAGTGTAGATCTAAGGCATATTTCATTTAAAAAGTCTATGTACTTAGATCCAGAAAGATCATCCAGTAGATTATTTTGATATATTGGGTTTTTTGTGTATTTCAATAAATTTTTTTGAAAATCTTCTAGGGTAAGTAATGATATTTTGAACATAAAAGATAATAACTTGTAATGGTGAAGCAGATCATATTATTAAAAAACATTACAGGGTTATCTTAAATTACATGTACCTATTAAGCTAAATTGTTACACAATCATTTTTTAATATTGCACCAAAAAATTCAATTCCACCATTAACTATGAGATTTTTTTAAAGTTTTGAACCTTTTCAGGCTGGTTTGGTGTAAAATTTATCTTCACCGTCATCATGACTAACTTTGAATACCGAGTTAAAATAAAAGAGATCAATACATCTTTTAATAATTTATTCATTTTCAATTAGATGACTTGATGGAAGATAATGTTCAGGTATCATGAAAGATAAAAACTTTTTTGTTGTTTTTTTTTTTCAAAGTAATTTTAGCAACCTATTAAAAACTGTAATAGGACTTAAAAGGAAACATCAGTATATATCAAAAGGGTGAAATTATCACACACACACAAAAAAAAAACCCAGACAAAATCTGAAAAAGAAAGGAAAATGTAGTAATTTTGAAAGAAAAGGTTTTATTTCATATCTTCGTTTAATTTATCTGAAAAACACTGAGAAACATTTTTGAAAATTGCTTGCTATAATTCCACAGAACATAACATTTTCCAGACAAATAAAAGGAGTGTGATATGTAACGAGTATTTGTTTAATGATCAGAATTACAAAAAGTTATAAATGTGTAGATATAAATACAAATCCAGTAAATTTATACAGCTACATTTAATTTTAAAAAGTTGGTCAAACAGATAGTATTTAGTATTAGTACATGTATTAGTTAGAAGACTAAGTCAATTGCACATTAGGAGATTCCTTGATAAAGTTTTCTTTAAATGAATGATGTATAATTATATCTTAATTGAAATATTACTCTACAATATCCATTAGTTCTTTTCCTTTTTAGTTTTATTCATCATCATCCATTAACAAAAAAAAAAGAAAAAAGAAAAAAGAAACATTACCCGTATATGTATCTTCTTGTTCATATTATAAATGTTGCAAAATGAATAATATGGAAATAAACTTTGAAATGTTATTAATTTAAATATACATGTATCTTCATTTTGTTCACTGATGCTTTTATTTAGGGATCCAAAAAATTCATTCTTACCTTTACATCATGGGTGTGCAAGTTCAGAGATATTAATTCTGTAATCTTAAGTTTCTGGTATTTGATGGATCAGCTGTCAAACTGATAAATGTGCCTTAGACCACTTCGCATGGTGTCATAGGCTTTAGAAAATATTTGATTTTTAGGTCACAATTAATCTAATAGCCACAGGCCACAGGTACAAGTCTATGTACCGATAGCAGGCTTATAAGGTGACACTGCAACAGATTTCTAAACTGGCATCAGTTCCCTAAACTTTTTACTTTCAAGGCCCAAAAGGTCTCAGCATCTTCCATATGCGAAGGCTTTGCTTAAAAGTGAAATAATTTTTTACTTTAAGTGAACAAACTATTTTAAATCAATCAACTATCTGTCAAGTATGGGTAATATTTAAGAGAAATAATGGATTGAAATAAGTAACATTTTCTGGAAATACAAGATACTGGTAATATAATTGGGTTTGACAATGAAGTTATGACAGAATAGTTTAAAGAAATAACGTGTATTTAGATTATAATAATCTTATGATTATGTTCATGAAATTTATATAAAAAAAACAACATATATGTCATTTATGAAAAGCATAGTTAAAAATGACAGTAACGAATAGGGTATTGACTGGACAAAACATCATCTTGTTTTCCCTCAAAAATGATAGTTCCATATTGATTATGATATACATGTAGTCATAATTTTTGTTTTGATAGACAATTTAACCTCCATGGAAACAAGTGAGGCAATGTATCTCTTCTTAGCCGTTTTGTGTAATATCTAGACTTAACTTTTCATCCCTCAGTTTGAGTTCTTTATGAATTGTTTTATATACTTCTGCATGATTAAATTGTCCCTGTCAATGTTTGAAATTACATTATGATTTATGTTATTATATCCAATACCTTAGCTGGCTTTATGCCATGAGAAAGCTTTCAAGCAACATCATATCTTGTTACTTCTGAATCACTCAGGTGGACAAAATCAATTGAATGATCTATTGTGATCTAAACAGTAGTCTATTGTTACGAGATTTTTTTTTTACAAATATCACTACTCACTTTCAATAAAGAAGCACAATGGTTATCTAATTCCCCATTGCCCAAGTATTTTCTAGGCTTTTCAGGCTTTGAGCCTTCACTTTTTTTTACCTGGACAATTACATCATGACAAATAATATGGACAGCTTTCTTGCTAGCTGGTATTGCAGTTCTCTTGCATACATATTCTGCCAACCATAATTTTAAACTAAAATTGTTCAGATTTAAGTTCCTCTTCATTATTAAATGCTTTATGGCATATTGTTATTGGTTTATAATAAGATTAATGTTTTATAAATAATTAAAATAGAATATGAGCACAGGGAGCTATAACAACAATTTCTAATAAGGTGATTTACTTTGTACTCACACTTTTTTCTGTTAAAAGTATTAATGGATAACATAATAAAAGTAATAAACAATGACTGCCCCTCTTATTGAAGGTTCTGTCTGCATCCATACCAAGAAAGTTTAATATCCAATGTCCTCTCCAATCCTTTCTTTCATGCTTTGAAAATTATTGTTGTTGCAAAAGTCCCAGACAACACTGAAGACTTTATTTTAAAGTTGTCAGCATGGATCAGGTCCATCGGACTGGTGAGGAGCCAGCTCTGTCTGAAAAAATCAGTCAATAGTTAAATACCATGAGAATATTATTTTCAATGCAGGAAGGAGATATTTTTTTTTGTATTTCGTTTTTATTTTCAAATAATTTTTTCAGTTTCATGTGTTTGCGAGTTATGAGTCCATGTGATATAAAATTTAACATTATGGGTAACTGTTCTGTATTTATACGTAACTAGTGACGGGTGCAGAGTCCCAATGACACGGACAAATAGACACCTAAACTTATTCTTTCCAATATCTATCATCTTATACTATGAGGAGATTAAAAGGGTAACTAAATCATAATTATACTTTGCTTTCCAGTCTGATGTTGTAATTCTAGAAACGCCAAAATGATATGCTCCCCTTTTCTTTACTTTTTCTTTATCACTTTTTTAATACCTCCTGTTATATGTATGGATTTATATCTCCATAAATTTATGTCACCTGTATACTCATACTGTGATACTAGAAAATCTTTGTAATTATTGTATGTCCTGAGAGTGAGAGCATGCCATTTTTAATTTCCCTTTGTTGAATTAATAAAGTTATCTTATCTGATCTTAATTTCTTATATCATGTTTTAACTTCAATAACAAATATTTATGGGCACCTGACACTCCCTATGAGGGAGTTTAAATATATATATATATATATATATATATATATGCTAAATGTAGTGGTATTTAAATTGGTGTACATGAGGTGAAATTCTAAAAAAAAAATTTAGGTTCAATAATCCAATGATCTTTGTAAAAGAAATACAAAATACATGTTATGATTTGCCCGGTACAATATTTCTTGTGTTGAATTGGAAACAACCAAGTTAAATCATCAGTTCTCTTTTTACATGCAGAACATTTTTTTATTAGAGAAGTTAATTTTTATTTATTTATTTACTTTTTACAAAGCAATGGCACAATTTAAAAATAATAATGTTTGCATTCAGGTGATAATCAAAAACATTTGGAAATTGCAAGAGCAGTTGTACGTAGAGAGAGTAAAGAGTATAGGTTTATAGGTGCCTATAGTACATTTTTAAACACAGTGGTAAAAGAATAAATGTTTATATAACTATACTCACCATGAGGTTAGCTAGGTTTTCCCATATTATTGCCACAAAGTTATCCAAACTGATAGGGCTGCCATGTTCTCAGGAGTGCCTTGGACTATCCACTATCTCTTTTTCTAAATTTCGGCTGGCTTTGCCCTTTTCCTTGGTAATGCACTTCCTAAAAAAATTGAAAAAAAAAACAAAACAAAACAAAAAACAGTCATATGAATACATTGTACATGTATCATGTGGAATTTTATTAAGATGATTGTGTGATTCCTTTATCAGTGATTCCTCCACAAGGTCAAAGAGTGCTCAAAATTGGGCCTATAAAAATAGAGGAGTAGTTGCATGAAAATGATTATTACTTTGCAAGATAGTCATTTGTTTCCTCTTCAGGAAAGTTATTAAATTCAAACTTGATTGTAATGCCTGTAATAAAAAAAAATAATGTCTAAATACTGAGATTTTTTTTACCTCCACAACAGACAACCCCCTTTTTTTCTTTTTAAAATTCTGAAGGCAAGCAGATTATTCCTAGTTATGTACAGAAAGATCATGTGTTTATTAGTTTAACTTAACAATCAAATATGATTATGGAGTGTGATAAAAGTTTAAAACAAAAAAAAGAAAATTAAAAAACTTAAATGAATAGCAGAATACCTTTCTTTCAGGCTGGGTTTAGCACACAGTTTAAAAAACAAGTAATGCCAAAAAAGCGTTATTAACATAAAAAAATGGGCCTATGTCAATTTCTTTACATCTTTTATCAGGGTATGATTTTTTGTGGGTTATAAAACAAAGAGATCAAAATATGCAAAAATGTTAAAACTGGTTGAAAAAAAATAAAAATAAAAAATTTCGGCAGTATTATCTTTACATTATAATTATTTAACATCTCCTATTCGTAATATTGAGAGAAGAGTGGGACACTTTTCATGAATAGTTTCTAGAGCTAGCTGCTCTACTTTTTTTTTAGTTTATTCAATATTATGGAGAAACAAAATAAAAAATCAGTCTCACATTTATATCTATATCTTAAACTGTAAGTATGTTATCTGCTCTGCAGATTTGCCCACGTCAGGCCAAATAAATGTCTTACTCTTTACTCGCAATGAACTTGAAGTTCAGACTGACATAAGTTTCATTCGAAAAATATAAAGTGTAAAAATAAGGCATTTTGAACATTTGAAGTAAATTTTTTTTCACAAAAATACAGGTCCAAATTCTTTTGTTCATTGAGAAAAAACAAACAAAAAACAGCATAAATTGAATGTCAAAGTTTGACTGAGTATCAATCACGCATTATTTGGAAATTGTTGAGAGACTAGTCAACATCCCATCCTTTGCAGAGTTTTAGATTATCTAAATTGAGAGTAACTGTTCGACAGCTTGGACTAAATCATTTCCCGTAGATTCTCAAAAATGCATTTTTAAATGATAAACAAGAACAAAGAATTTTAAGGCTATTCTAAGGACAATGAAAATTCAGGCCTGAAATTTGTTTACAATCAATTTCTGCTTTTTATTCAGTTATTGTTTTGTTTTTTAGTCAAAAAAAGGCGAAAAGTGTGGTATCAAGAGGTCTGAATTTCGAGATCTAGTCTGCAAAACTCTAATAGCCTAGGTCATAGCCAGAATCCAAACTCACCGTTAATCTCACATTGTTTAGCATGGGTATTGTTCTCCATTTTTGATCAAGAAGAATAGAGCGCAAGTGCTGGATCCAGCTAAATTTTTCTAGTCTTAATCTAATACAGATCTTTCTAGGTCTGATTAATTATGCTCTACTCAAATTTTTAATTAAAATCGTTGTAAATTTGTATAGTTTTACATAGATCTGGGTCTAGATCTAGTATCAAGCTCTGTTGAGTCATAATGTGCATCTTACGGGTAAAATAGATTGAATTCATTTAATGGCTTTCTGTAATGTTATGTAGAACTAGATTTAGATCTCCATCCACTAAATATTTAGACCATTGACCAAGGATAGATCTAGAGTCTACATCTATGTAGAACTGTATCAATCCATATCTTGGGGAGAGGAATTGAGTTCTAGATCTATATCTGTGCATGGATTAATTGGATAGTAAAAATCTCCTTTGTTAGCTGATTCCATGTGAACTTAACAATATATAACTTTTATAAGGGTGGATAAATAAAATATAAAGACATTAGAACGGCCTACTCTCTTTGTTATTAAAGCAAGGATTGAAATCGTCTGCTGATTGATGAGTTGTTTACATTCGCCGCTCCTGCGCCGGAAGCTACGCATGGTCGAAAAAAAATAACGCTAAGAGGAAGTGACGTAGTTGCTATAAATAAAAATGTTTCAGGTGCCATTTAGCCGCTCCCCAACCGAGCAGTTTCAATAAATCAATGCGCCTGTAGACAATGAAAACTAAGGGAGTACGTTATAGTAACCTTGTTAGGCAGTTTATTTCAGACTTAAGTTTTTCGAGGTTGAGTGTATGGTTGCAGTTTAAAAATTTGTTGATAATTTAACTTTTAAGGTTTCTTTCCTTCCTCTTTGTTTGATGTACAATTGGAAAAAAACTGTGTTTCAATTTCACTTCAATTTTTTTTTTTTTTTTTTTTTGGTTTTACACACAAACGAATAAACATGAACCTGATCTCAAAATAAAATTCAGATTAAGAATAAAGTATCTTGAAAAAAGCTGACAGTAAAATTTATTCACTTGCTCTTTATTTATTGTCAAAACAAAAAAAGGCATCTGACCTTTAGAAAAAGAAACTATATTTATAAAGTTTTGACCGATTAGGAGTGCTATTAAGTCCATCACAAGTCACTGTGGTTTTCTAATCCCGGTGATATGTGTCTGAAAATATTAACTTAATCTATGAGAGTGGATATATACATCTATGACAGTCTAGATTTTCACGTCAAGTATATATGTATTCTTTTTTTTTTATCCATGTCCTTCCCACAGATCTCAAACGCCACCGTCTTATAAGTGACATTATAAATTCAAAACAGCAGATGAAGTAAAGGTAAGAGTTGCACACGGATCTATCTCTACACCAACAAACACCAGGAAAAAAGAAAATAACAACACAATTTCTCCCGTTAATAGAAAAAGGGAAAGACCCAGCACAAATTCCTCACTGTTTCCAAAGCCTTGCTGAGCTAAGGTCCTACATATGGTGGTTGTTAAGGTGGCGGTGATGGCGGTGGTCGTAGTTACATGGAGCTACAGTTTTAAGTATTACTCAGCAGTACTTAAAAATATGTCTTTTAATATCCATGAAAAAAGTATATACCGTTTGTGGTATTCAAACGTCCAATTTATATTAGCATCAGCATCCGTCGCCTGCCATTCAAGACGTCAACAGCGCAGGGACTGAATGACCTGTTGAAAACTTTAAGAAATATTGAAAAAAAACAAAACAAAGTTTTTGCTTACCTGAATCTGCTAAAAGCACCTTGACCTCACTCACTTTTAAGTTAAATTGGTCATACAAACGGGATTCAATTTCTGACATGGTGGCATCCTGGTATGAAAAAAACAAAACAAAAATGCAATTTTTAAATCTGTCTAGTCACTTTAAAAAAATAGCCGGAAGTATGATTTGTACTGAATTTTGAAAAAATGAAAGGAGGTCCTAACAAAATATACAATTGATTTGTTATTTTTCATATATGCATTAGGCTTATCTTCGTTATCACCTTTTTGGTATAGCTTAGGAAATGATTTTTAAAAAATAATTTAAAATGCAATAATCTTTTTTCATATAATGATTTTAAAGTACCAAGTCGCTTGACACGAGGAAAAATGTGTCCATAGTTGTTGAACTGCGCTGATGACCGTAACTTCTGCTAGACACGCACTTTTTGGTAAAATGTTTAAGGTTGTAAAGAAAATACAACCACTTTTCACAGTCTTTACAGAATGCAGAACACTTAAAAGAGCATCACTTGCCAAGGTTGGTCATGATTTAGTGCAACATAAAAGCCCTGTTGTTTGAGTCTCTCTGATCAGCAAATGTATGCATTTTAAAAGGAATACTATCTTTAACAAACCATATTAAATACCAACGGTATCATACCCAACTTTAGTTAAAGCTCGATGAAACGCTTGCTTCATTTAGGAAGAGACTGAATTTGAAATTTAAACACAGTGTAATAAAAAAAATACAACAGCCAGTCTTAAAAGAGAGCTCTTCGAATGCGAGCCAGTTAAACGCATAGGAAATGTGGCTTCCAATATGAATGTCACAATCTACTTAAAATAATTACTTGTTAAAAATTTGACTTGCATACATACATTCTTTAGACAATGCATTGTCTGCTGACCCTTTCATTGGTGAGATTCGGGACAATGTGCAGTGACTTATGAAGTCTTATGCTGAATCAATAAAAGGAATCTAGTTATCTCTTAATTGTATTTTCACTGCAAATTCATGCTTCTTGTCTTGGATCACATCGATTTTTGAAAAACGTTACTCTTTTGTATCATATTTTATGTTATATTCACACTCCATATAAAGTTTAAGACGCAAGTGATAATATATTTCTAGATATACATGTATATATTTTGTTTATAATTTTTATGCTAAAGGGTATCTTGGTTTTGCTTTTCCTAAGAGGATCAATAAAATTTATCTTTTGTCCTATCTCTCAGTCTCATTTCACATAAAATAAGCTATTATAAAAAAGAAAAAAAAAAATAACGATTTTAAAATCGTTCTACATTTTGTCAGCTCCCACTTTGGGAAATCTAGTAGCTGCTCCTCACCATTTCACAGATGAACTTCACTTTAATAATAGCGGTGTATTAGAAAGGTAAAGAAAATAAATTAGACAAAGTTTGCACTAAATTTTTGCCAGGTTATCAAGATCAACAATTCCCGGATAAAGAACGTGGATGACATTTTAGACTTATGGCTTAATGTAAGCTTTCTAGACCTTCAAATGAGAAGAGCAAATTGTTTCATGGCGGGCATGTCAAATGTGATGAAATAATGTATTGATTGACCCATTTTACAATAAAATCTATACATTTTCCTAAAACTACTTTGTTAATAAGAAATGTCAATGTTGACTAAACCAATCTGAGGGAAAAAATAAAGTGAAAAACCACTCGTGTTGTCAAAAGTAGGCATGCGGAAATTATATCTACAATCGATTACTACTTTTGTCAGAAAAAAACTATTAATCAAACATGGCAGAGATATAAATCCCACATGATATTTTTATTTTGAGATGTGGAACTAAATGGTGCAAATTGTGATTGTTTTCAACCATAACCTTTAGAAATTAAGCGTGTGTGCTTAGTTACACATAATTTCTTCTTGCTCTATGTAAATCTTAACCATTATTAGTTTAATTCGGTGTGTATGTGTACATATATAGTTTTAAAAATTAATTGGAACAAATGACAAGAGTGCTAAACTATGGGAACTTTTTTTAGTTGTGGACGATCTTACCTCAAGGTCTCTCCATGTTACACTTTTTTCCACTTTGCCTTACGAAACAAAAAAAAACAAAAAAAAAAAGCAAACAATAAACAAAACAAGAACCTAGGCAAAGCAAAAAATGTTTCATCCTAAAAACGAAACCAAGCCTTAACATACATGTGGAAATCTTTTCATCGGGACGGCAACCTTAGAAAGAAATATTTACTACAAATATTCAAGTGCCAAAACGAACAACAACCAGCGTATAAAGTCGGGACGGCATCATAGCACCCCTCAGAAAAGAGCGGAGGACAAACGACACCTTTGTCCTCCTCTTGAACACAAGTGTAGCTTGCAGTAAATCTTGGTTGAATTATTTTGACAAGCTCTGAAACAAACTAATTAATAAAAAAAAAAAAAAACCAGTCACAGTTGTTATTTTGCCTTTTTTCCATTTTTGGACACGTCAAGATTGGCAATTCTTCATTATCATCGACCATTTATTTATTTATTTATTTATTTATTTATTTATTTATTCAAAAATACTTTTTAATGTTCAACGTAGTATTATATGTAAGCTCAACAATAAAGCATTCTATTAGTCAAAATAATGATAAAGAAGAAAAGTAGTATTAATTAACAATTGGTTAATTTAATTTTATTCTCTGTATTTTTGGGGGCAATGCACGAATCACTTTTTAAAGTATAAAAATTAATATTGCTGATTTCATCATGCTGGAATGTTTACAAGACACCAGCTATTGGACATTATGCCTCCCTCTATTTGATAAAACTTTATTATAGATTTGGTGTGAAGGCAATTCTGTTGTTATCTTCTAATTGTGAAGTGGTCGAGGCTTAAGGAGTTTGCTTGTGATGAAAATTTTGTTATAAAATTAAAGGAGTGAATACCACACTCTTCTTTTCGTTGCATTTTGTTGCAAACAATGAACCAGCGTTTATAAACAATGTGAAACGAGAAATGCTTTATCTTAAGTGCAATAAAATTAACCATTAACTTTTCTGCTTAGAACAAGGTTAAAAGATCTGGAACAAGCCAAATTCCATTTAGTATGGTGACCTTTAACTGAACAGTTTTCCTTCAACGTTTCCCAGAATTTGAAAGATATGAATGAAGACATTGCAATTGTGAGATTTCACGATAACTTTGAGCTTGTCATTTCTTGTCTCATAACTTTAGACCTTAAGCTTTTGTAGTATTTATTTTCAAATGTTTTTGGGCACAGTGGTGCTCAAGAGATCGTAGTTTTGAGGAAAACAATCTTGGTGGCATTTCACACACACACACATATATATATATATATATATATATATATATATATATATACAGGCGACAGCTTTGTCCTCCGCTTGAAACACCAGTGTAGTATGCATGGAAATTTAAGGTAAGATCTTCTATATTTATATATATATATATATATATATATATATATATAGCTTGCATTCTGCTAGGCCACTAAATACAAACTGACATGCATGCATCTCTAACCCAAACGTAATTTGGCTGTTTATCAGTTTGAGACATTATAATATGCACTACATTTGTTTAAGAGGATATATTCAAACTGTATTGAACTTAGCATAAGCCAGTGATGAGATTGTAGCATCTAAAACTAAGACCAATTTCTGCCACATAAAAGTATACCCTGATAACACCCGGTATTTAGGTTTCAGTTATAAGTCAGCTAGCTATTATAGTTTTTAAAAAAATTAAAACATTTAAACGAAAGAGAAGAGACAGGTACGCGTCACTACTGACATTCTGTTTATAGTATGGCATTTAATTGTTAGGAAAGTCCTTACCTCAAGCGATACATCCTTGGGTTGCAGTTCACTCTCAATTATCAGAGTACCGAAGTCAATAATCAGCACATTGCCTCCTCTTCATAGAATTATAAAAAAAAATAATCATTGCAATACACAAAAATAACAGCCACATCTATAATGAAACTCAAGATAAAATCAACAACAAAAAATTTGCAGTAATAATAATCATTTTTCACACATGATTATGTGTCATTATGTAAAGATAAAAAAGCAGTTTTTGTTTAATTTTTAGGCAAAGAAAGCAAACGAATGAGTGATCATCAAAGAATATAATGCATTTGGTGCATCTCTTAAGTAGTACAGGATATCAAAACTTTCAAAATTTCATGAGACTAACTTATAATGTGAAGAATAATTATTATGATTCTATCATCCTGACGGAGGACTCAGCTAAAATGACGTGAACCAATGTGCCAAGAACCATTCTTCAAAATGAGAAAGCTGGCTCACATAGTTGTGAAGATTAGGAAATAATGATTGAAATTACAGCCATATATTCAGTAGAGAAAAACTTAGGGAGCTCTCTACAATGTACATCCATATATAATCATAGGCAGGGATAGGCAGGGAGCTGAATTATATGAATATGCCTTGACTACAGAATCATCATTAAGCTTCACCTTAATCCCAATCTAATTATTATACTTTGTTCTTCTTGTCTATTCAAAGAATACAGTTGAGACTTCAAAGCGGGACAGGTTTCAAATTAAAATATTTTTACAAAGAGTAATCAGAAGAGATTTGCTTGTTATAATCTATTGCGAATGTAGCTTCATTTTTCAAACAGCTTTTAAAACATTTGAGACGCCGATGGATGCTACCACTGAGGTGCTCACCATCATGAGATGAAAGAGTGCAGATGAAGAGCTAAGTAAATGAACGTTAGTGTTTTAATAAAATGGGCAACTTCATCATTCAAAACAGTTCAGTACGCCTAGCCGGAGAAATCTGACTTTTCGTGCCTCTAGTCAAGTGTTTATTACTCTCTCAATCTTCATAGAATCACCACTGTGATACTTTTCTAGCTTCCTCTGACTAGTGTATAATCTCATTATAATGCAAAGATCTTGATGGCTTCCATATATCAATGAAAGCGTTGTCCATTCTAAACAGAAGCTAATCATGCGAATACTAATATTCCAATTACTTCTGCCAAGTTTTTCACTAACATATGGTTTAAAAAGGACGATGTAAATTGTTTGAAATGTCCTTTTTTGTTACCGTTAAGGGACACTATCGTGTCGCTGAAGTTCAAAATAAATCCAAATGTTTGATAATCTGGGTTAACATAGTGACTGATTTGGGAGATGAAATCCTAATGATGTTAGTGTCTTAGCTACTTCCATAAAGTTAGATTTGCATCTCTAGAGCCTGAATGTTGCATGTGTATCGAGCAATGTGGCCTCCCTTTTTCCCGTGACCTTACCCTACTTTACGTGCCCCTTACACTTTGGGAAGTAAAGAAATCTGTGCAAGTCGTTTTACATGTCCTACCCTTTTCGCTAAAAGTTTGTGTTATTTAGACACAAGTTTTTGTGGCTCCTGTTACTCATAACTTGGTGACTCCGACGCGGAATTCGCTAAATCTAGATCTTCACTATGCTACCCTAACGATATTGTTCTACACTGCCCTAGATCTAAAATATGACTTCGTTATCACCATGTCTCAACCTCAACGTGAGTCAGCACAGGCACTTCTTGCTGCCTTAACCAGCCAACTCCAATCAATTTCACTGTAACCTTGTAATCAACTAAATGCTGTATCTGTTAAACTGCCCGAGTTCTGGTCCACATTGCCCGAGGTGCAGTTTGCAAGGGCGGAGGCCCGATTCAGTATTAAAAACATAACTCAGGACCAGACCAAATACGATTATGTCTTCAGCACACAAGAAAAGAAAACTGCAGAGGAGGTTCATGGTGACGGAGAAATACTCTTCTCTGAAGAAAAACCATATACAATGTAAAGGCTTTAAAATTTGGTAAATCACAAGCCCAGCGGTATAGCGAGCTTTAAATGATGACCCCGCGACTCTAAAAAGAGCTCTAATTTTGTCCAACCGAAGGCAAATGGTATGGTCGAGCGCCTCCATGGCCAATTACAAGCAGCACTCCAAGGTAGCACTACCAGCCCTAATAATTATTGGTTAGATTAACTCCCCATGATCCTGCTAGGCATTCGCTCATCTTGGAGAGCTGATCTAGACAGCTCCCCTGCCGAACTTGTTTACAGCTCTCCACTCTATATACCCGGAGAGTTCCTGCAACTAAGTGACGCACGTACTATCGAACCAGATGCACTGTTTTTGAGACATCTCCGACAAAGCATACGCTCAATTCAACCAACTCAGCCAAGATTTCATATAAGTATCCTCGAGTTTGGCATAGGCCAAGTACGTATACGTTCAGAAAGACTCGCACTAGCACCATCTTCAACGCCTTTATGACGAGCCATGTCGTGTTGTGAATGAAAGTGATAATAAAAACTTCACTCTTAAGACCGCTTTCGTCTCGCAGTTTGGTAATAGCGAAGACAGCCACCAGTCAGTCGCCCAACGGAGCCGCCGCCGACGGTAGCATCAGGATCAGAACCCTCTACTGTTCTCCCGAGATCTTCAACTTTTCTGTCAGATATCAGGCCTGGTAACGTTTCGCTCTGGCAGAATCCAACGTCAACCTCTGCGATTCCGCTGATATCTAGAGTAATTCCTTGTTTGACATTTATCACTCTGTACTACGCTAGAAGGGGGGCTATATCACAAGCAGAGTGACCTTCATTTTACTCTTGACCGTTGAAACCTAGTAGACCTTAGCCTAGTTTACGCAGAGTATGCAATATTGCTGTATTAAGTTGGCCTCCTTTTTCGCTAAGGCTAATGGTCGCCTAAAACAGGGAACCAACGGGTACCGTGGTTATAGAGTCGGAGAATGGATCAAGCCACTTGCAAGGTGTCATTCACTTCTTTACTCTATCTTATACATGAGGATCAATCAGAGCACCCACTACAAGATGCGTTGGGCTAAACAGGAAGGAATACTCCTCTTTATCTTCTTTGTTAAAAGCAAGTCATCTTGGGCAGATCTAGAGCATGCAGGCTTTGGTTTTTGCTTTAGGACATAGCTTTTTTCTGGTTTTAGGATTGCCAACAGACGGTCAAAAAGAGAGGGATAACAGTGATTCCTTAATTAGGGAATTTTGGAGACCTTAGCAGCTTGAATTGTATTTTTTTAATATATAAATCTCAAGATTACATTTCAGGACTGAGAGTCAACTGCAGTTGACTCGTGGATGATACTTCTAAAGTAGTTTTTGTAAATTGTTCTATAATATGCAGTCAGACAAAACCATTTCAATATCAGATGCAAGTTATTTTAATTTAGAACTCCTGAGGACCGCATGTTCCTGTTACTGTATTAAAATAACTCATAGGGTCGGAGCTGTTCAATTGCACAGTGTCAGTTCACGCTCCAGCCATTAAGGGTCAGCTCAGGGTCTGGTTCATCTCTCTCTAATTCGTCATAATTGAAACAGTAAGGAGTTTTCTTAAGTGTTACTTATACATGTATTCATATCACTGCTAGCAAGTGGGAGGCAGTCAGAGCAAGTGTGGGTACCTCATCCCTAACTTTTCCTGTACCTGTTCTGACTTTTCCTTTGGCTTTATGTAGAAAATTGTAACCGCCTTTGACTTTCCCTTCTCATCAGTACCTATGATTTTTACGACTGTTTAGGGCATTAAGTCCTGGAAGTAATGGACAGGATGATCTTGATGGTGTTAAGCACCAAGGTTGTGGTTGGTCCAAATTCGAAAGAATGAGACAGCTTTTCTTTTTTTTTTTTTCTTTTTTTGTTTTGGCCTTGTCTTTCTGGCGAATAATATCTTTTATCAAGCCTTTCATGAAGCATTGAAGACAGATCAAAATAAAATTAAATTGAAAAAGACACTCAGACGAAACTTAAAGTTAATAATAAAAGTATGTGCAATTATAAGCTATGGTTTCCAAGCAGACTGAGGGTAAATTATTGTTTTAAAGGTGAAAATCCACACAATAGTTTAATGGAGAGATTTAGTATAAAAAGCCATACATGTGGATATTCTCAATTCAAATTATACACATGACCTATCAAATATTGAAATGAAAGTTTCACACAACACAATCCTGCGAGGATGATCTACATACATGTATCAGTTAGAATAACTGATAATATCAAAAATTTTGGAAATAGCAAGTAATAAGCAAAATAAAACACATAGCTTTGGAGATCAAGTGATTCTGCCAAGAAAGCCACACTCTGGTATATATAATACATTATTCAGATGATAAGTTAAGAGTGAGAGAGCACTAGTGACCTGTAACAACATCTGTATGATATTAAGAGCATTATTTTTTGCAGTGAAAGTTTTGTGCTTGCATGAAAAATCATTCTAAAAAAAAATGCTATGAAGGCCCTCTTAGTAATTTCCATTTTTTTAAATTTTTATCCTCTTCTCTTCCCACAATCAAATCTTCCCGAGTTATGGTTCGAGATTTATTATATATATCCATTGAGGCCAACACAATCTTCAAACTGTTTTATCTTTGGATTGCAAAATTAATGAGGAGCCTTTTCCAGTTGTCTTATATTTCTTTAACAATTATTTTTTCTCTGTGACGTTGACATCTGAACCTGAGTTAAATTTGAGATGAAAGGTATGGTCTTCTTTTGAAGTTCCTTGTGCTATCTCAAAAGGATGCCTGGGAGTTTTTGTTCTCCATCTTCAGTTTTCCCTTTTTCTTTTGCGAATATTTTCCAAACCAAGTTTACTGCATGCTCCGCATATTAAATTCATAAACAGATGATCTTTATTCCATGAATGTTTCATTGCAATCATTGTGCTAACTCTGTAATGCCTTAATAAAAACCACATCACTATAATGGTTTAGTTGTTGCAACCAAACAAAAAGATGAATGGATATGAAATTTTCTACAAAGGCAGAATGTGCTTTTTTATATTCTAATGAGCTAGCCTTTTTAAATACATGTATTCATCGTTCTTAATTGGCCTGATGAAGTCCATCTGGCAGCTGGCACTTTCTACAATAAAAGTGTTTCAAAATGGGTTCCTTACTTCTTCAAAAATGTTATTTCCAGTGGAGATGGATTATGGATAGGATCCTGCCAGTACTTGTGCCCTGACCGCCCTCCCCTCTCAAACCTTTTTTTTTCCGGTATTTTGAATAGAATTTTTGAAAGATAAATTTATGATAATTTAGCATCAACATGTAGTTCACTGCTGTATTTGAACAAAAAGAGCTACAATAATCAATTAACTGAGCAGTTGAGATAACAGAAATTCTCAATAATATATTTGTTGCTAAATTAAGGTATTTACCTGTGCAAAGTTCCATATTCAGGAAAGACAAAATATGGTGACCTCATGTTAAGTGCAACATGAATGTTCTGTAAATGAGACAAAAAGTAAGTTTTAGACGCATAATTTTGAGAGCCAAAAAAAAAGGATGGAAGGTGGTGGTTGCAGCAGATTTTTTTTTCTCTCAAATCACAGAAAAACTGGTACATTTCTAAGAAATGAAACAGTGATATTAGATACATTTTATCATATATAAGGTCAGTCAAAGAAAGATGCAGTATGATTTATTAGGACTGAGCACTTTTTTTTTTACTTTTTCTGCTGTAATATAAAAGAAAAAGGATATGTTTATTATGATAATAAAAAAGTAAAAGCAAAATATTTAATCTTTTCCTGAGTGACATTAAAAATGTGTTTTAACTTTAAATTCATGATAATTTAGCATCAACATGTAGTTCATCTTGCCAAACTTCAGAATTATACAGGATTAATATAAACTAAGTTTGATAGGAGATGACTTACAGAGGGTGTCATTAGGTAGAATACACCCAGTCACTTGGAAAGAGTTAAAAGAACGAGTCAATGTTAACCACATTAGAAAATTAATCTTCATCTGCCTTTTTTGCCATTTTCAACGTCATAATCTGCTAAATCTTCTGAAATTTATAGGAAGCAAGCAAATTTTTCAAAATAAGTTCTTTTTCACGCCTATAGGATCTATGAATATGAATCTCATGATTTTTAGATTTTAAAACTACCTTGTGAAGATATATTCATTTCAGTTTTAATTATCTTGCTCATAGGGACATTTATAGATGCAATCTTATCTCATATCTATAAGCTTAAAATTAGGTATCCAAAATAGACCATTTCTAGTACCTGCACCAATGGTGAACAGAAAATACAGATATTTACTTCATCATGTTATAAAAACTTTGGTATGGATTTCAGACCTAAAGACATTGTTATAAAAAAAAGTTCTTGCCATTTCCATTTTTGTAAAACACATCGCGATGAGGAAAATAAAAAGTAGCTTTTTATAGGCAAGTTTAATAATGCATTTACTAATGTAGGCAAACTTGTGCATAGAAGTGTTATAGTTGAATTACATTGGCATAGAACTAGAAATAGGGGTGAGAATGTTTTTTCTCCAGTCTTTTAAACCTCCTGCTGCTTATGCCGTTACCCGCAGGTAGGGCGGAAAACTGTACCATTGCCAGCGCCACTTAGCTTCTAGACAGGGCACATGGCACAGCAAATCACCTGTATTGGTACTGTGTGTATAGAAGTTTACAACAAAGCATCTAGATAAACTTTTGTTGTCAATACTTACAATGTGATTCTCTATTGCATGCTGGAGACCTGCACGACTAACAATTGCCATTCTGCTCAATGTATCCGCAGATGCTGATTTCATATTCAGATTCCCATAGGGTAGCTGTAAGAAGGCAGCCACTTCAGAGATGGAATGCTGCATTGAAAAGTGGTTATGAAAGAAAATAAATCATCAACTATAAAATGATAGTAGCTTAATAGCTATCATAAGATTGTTTCTCTGGTCAAAATCTGACTTTTATTATCTTTCATCATATCTAACACATCTCCTGCAGTGCTCTTACAATAATTATCTCACTGATACAAATGATTACAGTGCAAAAACACAGGACTAAAATGTAGTCCCTATGTTCTTTGTTGTTTTTTTTTTTATAATTATTGGCGAACCTATTAAAGCAAAATGACTTCTGTTAAATATAATTGTTTCTAGCATATTTAGTTCATTGTCCTTGAGTTAAAGTTGGTGACTGTTTCATATTTTTTACATTGTTCTTTAAAAAGTGCATGAAAATTACTAAAACAATAATTTCTAGATCTAGAATTTGCATGGTCATTCAAGGATTCTGTAAAATGTTACTAGGGCAATCCATAGAACACCTGTGGAACCATGGATTCATCCCTTTTAATTTTTTTATCCTAAAACTTTTGAAATAACCAGATTAGCCTGTACTTCCTTAACACTGTGGAAATGACAGAGTTCATCAAGATCAGAAATATAAATGGCACATTTGACAAGAAACATATGCACAAAAGAATATGGTTAACAATGCCTGTTCTAACCCTGATCATAGCGATGGTTCTGGGTGTGTTTGTGATAAAATAACAAGAAATGTCTTTGGTTCTGTTGCATACCTGCAGCTAGCGAATGTTCAGTAATTTTGTAGCCACAAAGTACTCTAATGCATCAACATGTGGTAAAACTTAGCATAGTACAAGGTTAAAGCCTCTATCTTTAAATATTATTTTCACATCCACAGTAAAAAAAATGCAAATACCTCATTAAATCAATTAATACAGTTTACAGGCCACACTTTCAATTGTATCATTGCCCACTATAAGTAAAGATACACATGAGTTAACTTATCCCTTACCTCATCATAGACAATCTCAACTGGCTGTACATTCAAGCTCAAAGACAAGTCTGCATCTGTGTTCATTGGCTTAGATTCAAAGTCTAGGGTGAACACTTGATTCACAGTTGGAGCTGTTTGTGAAATATTTATGTAAAAAAGAAAATGCTCCCTTTCTAATCTCAGTTCTGAATTTTTTTCCTCTCTCCTCCATTATTGTCCCTCATATTCTCTTTTTTGACTTCCTCCTTTTCTTTTACTATGCATCCTATCTCCAGTCTTCCTCATCTTCCTTTTCTTTTCTTTCTTCCTATTTTTTTTGCCTTTTGCTTTTTTTTTCATCCTTGTGACAATATTGCTCATTTGATATTTTCTTACACATAATAAAATAAGGACATGCATGCTTCACATCAATATTGTCATCAGCACTATGATCTTGCCCACAATGTCTAAAGTATTTTAAGTAAAATGAATTTAAAATACAATTCCTAAAAACACGAAGTGTATATAAGACTGAATAAATATTTTACGATGTTAATACTGTTATGGGTGTATAATTTCAAACTAATCTTCATACATGAATCATATGCAGTTTATAAGAAGCCTTCTTGACAAGATTTAAATTATAGAATAAAAAGCCTTCACAAAACCATAAGAAGTTCATGACCAAACACATAATCACAAAAAGATAAACTTAAACCTCCCTCTTTTTCAAAAGAAAATAGAAAAAAAATCGTCATCTGTTTGATTCTAATATACATAAAAAAACCATTGAAATTCGAAAAGTTGATCACTAAAATGATACAACAGGATCATGTACGTTCTACAACATGAGAGGATGAAACCCAAGTCAAATGCAGTTGAAGAACTCACCATAAACACCTATATCTGACGTAAGAATAGGTATGAGGTCATGCTCTATGGAAGCTCCTTCTATAACAAAACTCTCTGTGTTTATTGAAATTCTGTATGAGAAAAGCAAATAGGTCTGTTGACACAAGAGCCATCACAAACTGCTACAAAACGAATTTAGCTTACGAAAGTTAAAAGTTATTATTTCATATTATATCAACTTTGTATCAAAAATCATATCCACAGTTCAATAAAATTGTTAAGGAGCATACATATATTGCCATCAAACAAGGAAAATAATGACCGTGGTGAATCTGCTTGCCCCCTATCTTCTTATCGTATTATTATCAATTGTTATCAAATTGCTATTAACTACAATTTCTCTCTTCCTCCTATCCTTTCCTGTTGAAAGATGACAAAAATGGACAACATATCTATACATGTATACTCTCATTAAGTACCACAATTTGCTAACAATTTCAGTTCAAATCAAAAGATTGAACAAGAGCAAGAAGCAAGTCCTTATATTGATTCTATAGATCACAATTGAAAATGCCCAGTATCATTTTTTTCATCTTCCCCTGTCAGTAAAAGCTTAAATAATAAAAATAAAAATAAAAAAAACTATCCAAACATATTCTTGAAAGTTCCATACATTAACCTGAATTCTTTTGGAGTTACTTCCTGTCACAGATTAAGCTTTAAAATTTTCCTGGTATGCTCATTCATTGCCTGAATGCTCAAATGCCCACTGTTTGCATTTCATTATTTTTTAATTGTAGTCTTAACTTTGTATGCTATCCTTTCTTGATTGATTAGTTGTTTTATTGACTATTACACCACGAATTTAATTTTTAAATACACAAGTGTATTCTGCTTCTTTCTCATTTTTCAAAGACCATATTGATGACACCAATTTTGGACTCACCCTCTATTTCCCCTTCGGGAGCATTTTTCTCTTTATGTGATTACATAATGTGTGAAAGCTCTCTTATTTCTCGAAACTGATCCTTGCAAAATTTTTTGAAAGATAAAGAAAATAAAGTATCAATACCTTTTTCAGAACACCAGCCAGTGGCAAGATCCACTTTCCAAGATAATACTTATTCAAACTAAAACAAGAAAAGCAATTTCCTTCTCTTCACTTTCAAGATCATGCTTTTACATCTTTTGTTTTATTCATCATTTAATAATAGATCTAGGTTTGTGATACTTTTTCTATATCATTGATAAGTCTGGATAAAAACATATTGGTCATCAGGCGCAAACAGCTATACCTATCTCTGATGGTGTTAACTATGCAAACAGGAGAACCAGTTCTTTTTTCTTAAATCCACATTCTCAAGTGCTGGGAGGAACAAATTACAGTAAAATTTTATCAAGAATATCACAGACAAAAATGGACTTTTTGAGCTCAAGTCCAAGACCTTTTTTCAGATAGATCAACATTAAAATTGAGTTTTTCCTATCTTCCATGGCAAATAAGGGATAAAAAAATGCAGCAAGAAAATTAACACAACTTCGTACCTGAAAGCATCCTTAGCAGGTCTGACCTCAAATGTAGACAATAAATGAGTGACGGACACCTGCAAAACTTTTTTGCTATAATTCACCATGGAGGCACAGCATTTCTTCAGAATGATCTGAATCTTGTGGGCTACATACTGGTTACATTCATAAGGACAGTGACAAAAGAAAAGACAACATAAAAGTAAAGATAATGCCAGGAATATTTTACTATGCATTTTTCTTAGACACACATGCGCTCTCTCTTATCCAAGTTTACTAATTTTTTGAGAAATGTCATTGAACCAACTAAATATTAGCATTTTGATTTCTATTTTTTTTCTTCTGTTTTTTTTTTTTTCAGGGGGTAGTAATACTTTATTAGCACAAGTATACAAATGATTGATAATACTAAATGTTGACCACTGCAAACTAAATTTGGACAGAATAATAAAAACATGCCTCTTTTGATGTAGCAGATTTTTTAAATGATAATATTGTCTTATTTTATATACATATATTATTCACTTGCATAGACGGGAGATAATTAAAAATTAATACCAGGTTTTTTAAAATTATTTTCTTTCAAACTATGGATAGGAAAGATAGGAAATTTGATAGCCAAAATCTCAAATGCTTACAGCCATAAAATAAAACAGTTACTTTAAAGTATTGATTCCCTTTTTTATCCTTTTTTTAAACCCTATTTTTGGATGTGCTTTTTATAGTTCATTATTCATTACGGATCGCTTCAAAAGTTAAAATATCAAATTAACATTACACTTTTACTTTTTGAATTAACATGATATGCAACCATAGCAACCTGATGTATAGATGGGATATATATATATATATATATATATATATATATATATATATATATATATATATATATATATATATATATATATACAATTTAAAACTGAGTCGAAAAACAGTATTCATTGAGCTGTGTTCTATGAATTAAATTCATTATTTTCAAATAGATGGTATAATTCTGAATCAAGTTTTCAACCTTCAATCATAGTTTTTTTTTTTTTTTTCTTTTTTTTTTTCTCTTGGCACCCTTTTTATGAAATTGACTTTAAAATTTTTATCGACATATCTTTAAAAGCATGTTTCAGTAGAGTACAGACATCTGTTTTGATAGTACACCATTGCTCCTTTGTACAAACTGCTGAATATGACACAAAGCCAGCGCTATTCTGTCTTATCTCCATTTACACCATTTTGAGTAAAACCAGTTTGAAAGTTTGCAGGCTCACTGTGACTAAGTTAACCCGCCAATCTTTTATATCTGACAAACAGAGGAATTAATTGTGATGATTGTTAAAGCAAACCACAGTATTTTTATCCTCTTTTAAAACTGGGATAAAATTTGAGTTTGTCTGAAAATGGGTATAAAATAGCGCTAAGCTCACAATGAGATCAAAAGGCTCATCAAAATACTATGATGAATGTATAGGCCTACTTTTTTTGGGTGCTTTCTGTCTTTGGAGCCATCATAACCGATCACTGAGAAGAATTTCTGTCTCTCTTCATTAGTTAGTGTTGACAGCCAGTCATCTGAAAACATCAATATATTCTTTTAAGAGTTCTGTAGGAAGTTTCCTAAGACATTTTAGGCACTGATGACATGAATATCCATACATGTATTGGGATGATGGTGATGATGATGATGATAACAAAGATGAACGTTTCTTATTGCATTAAATTCATTATTTTCAAATAGGTGACGATAATAGTTGTCATACGAGAAATATAGTAAAGCACTATAAGTTAAACACATTAGATATATTGGTTATTTAATTCCAGTATTAGCTGCATAAATGCAAACTTTGGCTAATTTTGTACCTCATACTAGAGTACAATTGTTTCACTCTAAGCACATGCTACATTGTCTAAACCAATGTATGAAATCGGTATCAATAACCATTTACGTGGACAAGATAACTATATACTTGTTGAAATATATCTCTTTTAAATTACTTAATTTCAATATCGGGTACAAAGTTGTGTTTTCAAGTGCTCAGACAAAATTAGTAGAGGGTTTGGAAAAGAGGTGCAGCTAATCTGAGAATGTGTAAGCAGGCTAATATAGGCTTACAGAAATGATTTGGTGGTAGCAAATAAAAAATATGTGATATTCAAATGTTGGTGCTTGTCTGCCAACCTGTTAACATAGGAAAAAAAATTACACCGCAGATATTGGCCAGCGTACCCTTCCCAATAATTTGCAAGCCCAGGTCTCTAAACCTACAGCTATTGGCAAAGTTATGTTGAGCTCTATGCAATTCGTAGAAAACTAGCATATTTAGTCAGTAATGCAATCAACTGCAGTGTGCACATACACAAATTATACATTGCAGACCTACGCCAGTATTGATTAGAAATCAAGAAGTTATGAATACATTGTAGCCGTGCTTGAGGTCATAGGAATATTTTTATTTATTTGTTGAATTAGCACATTGCCATGGCCTACTGCAAGCAAGAAATTTGGAGCTCACAGTGCAATTTCATTAAAATTGGTGAACTTCTATCAAGCCTCTCAAAACATCTTAACTCGGTCACTCTTAAAGATTCCGTTACATTTATGTGCCTGATTCTTGTTAATATTGTATGTTGATTGAAAAAAAAGAAAAAAAAAAGAAATACAAAGAATGAAATAAATGAAAACAAAACAAAAAATAATATATAAGTAAATAAAAAGAGATAGTCGATTGTTGTACTACCTACCTAACAGTTTACTCAATCAAAGCAAGCTCAAAAGAGGCGTAACTGATCAGTACCAGTTTTAAAGGCTTTATTATTATAAGATCTGCAAAATTATGATTTATATTATACCGGAGTTTCTTTTTTGGTTTAAATTTACCCGTTGGTTAAAGATGTTCTGATCTGTGTATAGTGCAAACAAACATTCTTTACAGGTTTCAAAATATTACTGTAGAGACAAGAATATAATGGAAGTGATGTGTTCTAAGTGTGTCCAATATAGTGAAAAAAAAAAAGGGGGGGGGGGGTAGCGATGCTACACAATAAGATAAAACTGTCAAGTTAAAGGTGTACTCAATCTAGAGACACCAGTTATAACGTTCATAAACTTCTCATCAATACTTCCTTGAATGAGTTAGTGCAGTATCAACCAGTTCAAGGCTGTCTATTCGATATAAAGTTGGATTAGAGATAAGTCTAAATATTTCCACTTTCCTAAATCTCTCTCAGAGTCTTTTATGGCGGCAAAAATCAAGGTTGGGTTGTCAACCCTGGAAAAGGCCTTCCAATCAAATACAGATTTTTCATAACTTCTATTGTCTGTATCTATGGTTGTTTCTTTTGAATTAATATGTTAAGATATATTATTTTAGTCAGGACAAATCAACCTTACAGACTATGCAGTTTCTTCAATTCAAAACATTGCATACAGGAACCCAGGTAAAACAGCTCAATCAACATGCCAACAAGCCAATCCTTTTATATCAATACCATAACGTAAAATATTTCTTAATTCATCTGATGATCATTATCTACTTCAATAGAATGATTGGTTGATCAAATTTTTAGTCACTTCATAATTTAAATTAATAAGGAAACGTAACAGATCTCTACTTTATATACAAATATTTAAATGAGCAAATATCATGATTTTAAAGATATGTTATATTGGATTTTAAAAGACCCCTTTACGCAGTGAACAAATTTCATTTGATCAAAGTGTAAAATACTATATTCTGGAAAAATGTAACAGATACATACCTTCTGTCGAGTTTCATGGATTGAGTTTTATAAATCTATGACTTGACTGTTGAATTAAATAATAAATTACACTCTGCCGTTTTTTATTTAACTGGCTGGCTATTATTTCTGTCCAGGTAAGCTAAATTTATCAGCTTAGAGGTGATGAATTATGACACAATGATAACACTTGTCTAAAGTTGTGAAGAATACAAACTCATCTTCTTTTCGAATTCAGCTTTTCTATAGAGTAGTCTTTCTAAAACGAAATATTTATCATTTATTGTTGTAGTGATCTGTGAGATAAGGGTCTTTATGAACAGGAACCCAGTTTCAGTTCTGCTCTTATACCATAAAACAAGATAACTGTTGTGATTCACTTGTATGATCCATTCCTCTTAGCAACTTTCAATGCTCATTCAATGAGAATGTGTGTGTCTCATTATGGAAACTGGATTTCTATAACTTCTGACTAGATACAAAGGAGACTTGGCAATTCTTTCACTAGCTGACCTGACTTGATGTTGTTAAATTTCTTGCTCTTTCAATATGCATCTCTGTTTCAACTTCAACATTAAACAGAAGTAAGTCTTGGGCTGTGATATCTTTTGGCCGACTCCCGGGCATTTTGGTCCTGTATCCCAGCTTCCCGTTATCTTGAGGACTATTGAGTGATATGTTCTTTTAAGATGCGCCTGTTTCTGATTTCCTTTGAGCTTGCAGGCTCAATTTCGCCAAATTAAAATGCCTTTCTGATTTTAGTACTTGTCTCTCATGTTCTGTTCCCTTTTTTCATCTCCCTAGCTCAAGTCCTTTCTCTTCTTTCTCCAGCTCAAGTTTTTCTCTTTTGTATTTTGCTTTCCTCAGCTGACATTCTTTTTCCTTTCCTGCTTCACCTTTTTTTCTCTGATATGTACGGGTCTTATATCATTCCAGCCCTTATTCACATACCATTTCCATGAGTTCTTTTAGGACTGTCTATTATTTAAAAGTGATTAAAATATATAAGAATGTGTGAATTTGTATAGGAAAATGCAATTTAAAAGGACATGTCTCACGAAATGACTGCTCACAAAAAGGTGTACCAATAAAGCTTAATAACACTGGCTTTAAAAGAATGTAATTAAATGAAACCGCAAGAAAATTAAAAAAAAAAAATGACACAGTAATCACAAAATAGAAACGACATCTGAAATAATATACATGTAAACAGATAGAAAGCAGAATGAAAACAGAGAAATATAAATACTTCACATGAACATCACACAGTCACTTCCTGCAAAACTAAACAGCACAAGCAAAATCAATATTTTTGGAAAGATGAACAACCCAACAAAAATAAATGGTCTATTATGTCATTGGGATCAATTAATTTATGTTACCCATACAGCCAAGATAAAAAAGAAAAGTACAATAAAATGATCAAATCAAAATACTTCAGCCACCAATCTCAAATAAAGGGGAGGGGGGCGATGAATCAATGAATTACCCATAATTAATAATTAATTGGCAACTGTCTCTGATCCTCTGAATATAAAAATAAAGGTTTCTCAAAAAGTATGACCTCTTTTTCATGGGCAAGCATTAAAATAGAAATTATGGTACATAGACAAAGGATGTCTGTGGGGAGTAATAGTTCAGGGTAGAGCAAATTATTTCATGATGTGAAAGCGCAGTATTTCAATACGATCTACAAAACTATCAATTGATTGATTTATAAAAAAGCACATTATATAAGATTGAGTTGAGAAAAAATAAGAGTATGAAATAATATTGAATTATATTTTTTTTTTTTTTGCTTTGAAAAAGATTCTGGATCTACGGTTATTTTCAGCACCTAGACTCACATCAAAAGGTCAAGATAAAGATCTAGATATATCTAAATTTTACTTTTAGGCTTAGAATTTTTAAATGATTAAAATTCTGGATCTTGATTCTGTTTTTAGAATAAGAATTATTCTAGGTACAGATAAATAGATGGAGGAATTTATCTGAATCATGTAATTAAAAGGATAGAAAATAAGACAATTTATAAGCCTTCTTAACGCATACACACACACCCCAGCAACAACAAATTGACACCAAGGTCCCATTCATAGAATTGGTTTTTCTGCTTTTAATAATAATATTTACAATAATAATAAAAATATTAATGAAAGGAGGAACAGGACGAGGAAGAGAAAGAAGACACTACATTTAGTGTGTATTTTTGGCAATCATGCTTATAGACCATGAAACTTTTTCTCATGCTTTAATAGTTGGTTAGCAAATTAATTAAACCCCCCAAAAAAAGGGGCATAGACATTGAGCAAGCTGTGCTTTATAACTATAGAAATATAAACAAAAAAATTTTAAAGTAAAGTGAGTCCCGAACTCAACCCCAGAGTAGGGGAACCAGGAGAAGAGTCCTGATTTGTCATGACATACCATGTTGTGATGTAGTTTGCCATTGCTTTCCTCGTTGCCTTTACTTTTGCTGAGTCTGAAGAGACCTAGCTTCCCATTTAGTGCTGGATGGACTCAGAGGAGCTGGAAAACTTTTTGACTCAGACTGTGATTCAAACTCAGGACCTTTTGATTGGTAGTCAAGCTCCCTACCAAATTGGCACCGCAAAAAAATCATATGTTACAAATAACTGTGAAAGGTGTTTAAAGATGCTGACCTTTTTCATTTGAGTCCACTTTCAACTCCAACTCTTCCCCTTCCTCTCCCCAAAACCAATCTAACCAGCCAGTTTTCTGTTTCACTTCTTTGCGAATCCTGTCTGGTGCTTCCCGTGCAAACTGAATTAAAAAAAATGATCATGAAACGACTTTAGGTAGGAATTTTTTTTTAATGATATTTCTTCATTAAAACTATGCATGCTTTTCTTTATGAAATGTATGAACAAAATCCTTCATGAATGAGAATATAGCTTTTTCTAAAAACGGTAACTTTGAAAATTTGACCAACCAAAAATTTATTATTATTATTATTATTATTATCATTATTATTATTATTATTATTATTATTATTATTATTATTATTATTATTATTATTATTATTATTATTATTATTATTATTATTATTATTATTATTATTATTATTATTATTATTATTATTATCATTATTACTATTATTATTATTTGAATGTATTGCTTGCCAAAAATGAAATAAAGTTTAAGAAAATAAAAAAAAAATTTTGTTAGATTTTCATTTACGTCCTGTAAATCTACTCCATCAATGATAAAGACAAACAATTAAGAAAAATTTGTATAATATTATATATTTTTGTATTAATGTTTGCATGTAAAATATGATTACTACAAGCATAGATTCCTTGAGTTCTTTGAGGAATTTCGATGCATAGTAGAAAGCTTTATCCAATACATAACCATACTTAAAAGACGTTCATTGATTTTCGGCTTTTCTTTGAGTGGCGAAAGTAGAAACAGATTCAAATAAGCATATACAGAATAAATAAATAAAAATTGAAAACTCTAAATGCTTTGTTGATTTCATTGTGACAATATTATTAGAATGATTTCCAACTAAAATGGCCATTTTTTCTCTTGACTTCTAACTAAGCATCTTTGCCTCCATCTACTTTTTCCCCTGAAATTACCCCTCAACTTCTTTTTGCCTCGGGAAAATCTCATTCATTTACCCTTGCTACTCCCTATTTATTTTAGCCCTTCCTTTGCTATCTCTCTCCCACTCCCTCCTCTCATTTCCCAGATCTCCTCTTTATATTCTGCCTATTCCCTTTTACTCTTGCCCAGATCATTTCCTTCTCTCTCTTCTCCTTGCCTCAATCTACTCCTTCTCTTTCTACTTTCTTTCCTATGTTCATTTCTAGGGACAAGTTCAGTCCAACATCAACACTTTGTACAGGTTTTTTCCAAAAATCTTAGATACAGACAGGGATTTGTTGTGAAGCCTAGTTGGCATTTGAACCAAACACATGTTGACCAAGCTAGAGGTAGATTTTGAAACTAACTGACTGAGGAGGGGTGGACCCAAACAGATTCTGGTGTTTTCAGCACTCATATCTTGCGTAGATGGATTAGGCAAACTTTTTTGCAAACAACAATAAATTTGTTTGAAATCTTGGGATGGATTAATAAGAAGAGGAAAGTCCCTTTGGTTTGTGATTAAAGGAGTCTGACTTTTGTAAGTCTACCGAGACAGAGAGGCAGGCATAGATTGTTTAAATATTATCAGCACAGCTGGTACTGTATACATGATTAAAATTTTAATTTTGCTAGATCTACATATGGGACAACAGTAATATTTTATAAAGCACTAGTCTATTTCAATTGTTATGAGCCTAACATTCTCCTCTAATTTGAGCAGATTGTTCAGCAAATGATTTAAAACTTGAAACCATTTTGTTAAAAAGGTAGAGATTATAGGAAAACAAAGAGAAAATTAGCATAGGAAAATAGATGGGTTTAACAGATTTATGATTTCCAGGGATCTATGTTCCACCTCTGGGCCACCTATCATGAAAGACGAGGTCTGGGCAGCAATAAGAAAGATGAAATCAGGCATAGCAATAGGCCTTGACAGAATTTCAGTGGAACTTTACGAAGCACTTGGAGACTATGGAATTGATAAGAACCAAGAAACCAGTGGCAAAAGAAATTGAATTACACACAGAGGTTAGTCTTATGAGTCATAGCACCCAAATTATTTTAAAAATCACCATGATGCAAGACAGAAACAAAATGACATCAGATATGGCAGAGGCACAGTTTGATTTTGAGGAGGAAAAACAATAATTGAACTAATTCCTGAACTACATAAAGAGGCATAACGGTGCTTCATTGACCACAACAAGGCATTTGATAGAGTATGACATATTGATATAATCACACAGCTAACACAGTTGACGATAGATAGAAAGATCTCCAATTGATCAAAAATATGTACTCAGAACAGACACCAGCAATGCGAGTTGATGGGGAAATCAGCTCATTAAAAAAATTAAAGCATGGTGTCAGACAAGGATGTGGGCTCTCCTTTTTCTCTCTCTTCACTGAAATGATTATGCAATGATTATGCAAAACCTAGGAAATAAAGGAGAAGGGAATAACGTAAACAACTTGAGAGATGCTGATGACTCTGTGTTAATCATAGAAAAAAAAAGACTTGCAACAATCACTAGATATTGTGAAAGAAAGCAGAAAGAAAGGAAAGAAAGGAATGGAAGTGATCAGCTAAAAGAGAAAAGTAATGGTTGTCAGTTGAATCAAGGAGTGTGCACAGATCAACATCTTTATTAACGGGAATAAACTCAAGCAAAGGGATCAATTCATAAACTTGAGTACTTTAATATCAAGCAACATACGCAACAACACTGACATTATTTCAAGTATAGCGCAGACAAAAATGAGTTTCCAAAGAATGAAATAGGTACTAACAAGTAAATACATTTACATCTTTATCTGCACAAGAAGAAGAGCCCTTGAGTGCTAAAATACCCATTCTGAGGTATAGATGCATGGCCTAACAATTTCAAATCAGCTACAAAAGAAACTGGAGGCAACAGAAATGCGGTTCCTATGAACAATGCTATGAATCTCATGTGCTGCAAAGAAATTAAACATAACAATATTACAAGAAGCTGACACAACAAGATCACTCATAAATAGAATACCTAAATGTCAGTCAACCTTTTTTTTGGCCATGTGATGAGAAGAGAGAAGCTGGAACACCCTATGACAAGTGAAATAATCAAAGGAAAATGCAGCAGGGAGAAAAAGGGAGAAAAGATGTTGGATGGACTAACATTAACAAAGTGGCTAAATATAAGACGAGTGACAGATGCACTGAATGCCACAAGGGATCGAGATGCATGGAAGGTCATGATCACCTATGCTAAAAAGCAAAGCACCTGATTGATTGTTTGATTAATGTTCTACCTAATCATGCTCAATTGTATTTGTTCCCTCTTATTAGATTAATGGCTTAACTCTAAAGGGGAAATTAAAGATTAACATTGAAATGTAGAGGAAAGTAAACAATGAAACATTCTAGTGTTTTTTTTTTTTTGTCCTCTTTAATTCTCTTCAATAAACTGGAAAAAAGTGAAAATATATGCATAGACTCTTAAAATGCAGACTTTTGGGAGGGATTTTGCGGAACTATTTTGCCCAAAGATTTTAGAAGACCCTTCTCACTATCCATAAGCTGGGATTAGAAATTTTATGAGGTGACTATGACAAATTTCATATAAAAAATGCAAAAAAAATTGTGAACAAAATGAAATTTGAATAGTAAATTATTGGTCTAAAGAGGATGGAAATGATTTAGTGCCCCAAAACATAACAATTTTTTTGTAATCAGAGAGGGTTAAAAAACGTATAATGAATAAATACATCTAAGCTGTACTTGTTCTGACAATTCAATATATCTTAGCTAAATACTGTCCATACTTCACTAAAATTGAATCAAAAATGACTATGTAAGCCACCTTTATATGTATCTTATTGGGAAGCAAAAAAGTTACGAGAAAGAAGTTCTGCTTACCGCACAAAAACTCTTTTTCACAATATACATCGCAAGATGCACTTTATTTTCGGTTTTACTGGACATAAACATTATCAAAGTCTTCCTCAATTAAAAGAAAAGTTTTCTTTCGAAATTCAGTTTCGAAGGATTAATTTAAACCCACTTGATACTAATGGCTGCTGGTAGCAGCTGACTGCTTGCATAAAATGAATATCTAATGGCCGCTGGGAGTGACCGATTATGTTTTAAGTGTTAAGGTAGCAATACAAGAGTTAGGAAAAGCAATTTTGGTCCTATGATATCATAAATATGTTCAAGCTAAATATGCTCAGCTAATCTTAAGTATCAATCCCCAAATTTCTCTGCCAGTAATCTAGTGACCCACCTGTATCTTGGCTTGCACTCGAGCAATGAGAATATTTGTCACATCCAAATCTTTCTCTAACTGTATAAGACCAGTCTGAGCAGTTTCATTGTCAGGATTCTCCAAGGATTGTTTGTATATTTGTACATACTGTTTATATTTAGCCCTGCAGGCAACATTGATAACACACATTTTAGAGCTAATTTGAATTTGAAGAAAAAAGGGATAAAATAAGGTATCATGGATAAGGAAAGATACTCCAAATGAAATGCATGTCGATTTTTGGACATTTAAAGAAGTTGGCAGTACAAATAATATATTATTTTAAAGTTTCTGAAAGTAAAAAAAATATGTACATGAAATATATTTCTCAGGAAATAAACTCCACTTTCCAATGGTAATAAAATGAAGAAAAGGCACATGATCCAACAATTTCTATTTTCTAAATCGCAACCCATCTGATTAGGGCTGGTTGCTAGTGGGTTAAATGGGAATAGGAAGACAAAAAATATTTGCAGTGGATGTTAAAGGGATATTCTTAGAATAATGGGAACCAAATTGTAATTAACTTTCGTTGCTTCAATCATTTCCTTCATTTGTCTATTATGAAGAGAAAATCGTATTGGTCTAGCAGTTTCCTTTCAGATGTCACCTACCAATAATCAAAATACACTTGATCTAGGATTGGTGTATAGTATGTTGTTTGTAACTTTTTGATAAATTAATGAAAAATTAGTTTCCCTGATTTGTACTTCTAAAGATAAATTAAAAATATATGAAATGAAAATTATCTCAAATACAACTTTTCCAGACACAATATTTTTTTCCAACACCCACCTGTGTGCTTTGATCCGGGACCAGGAGAAGGGTCGAATCAACTTTTCTACAACAACTGTGAAGGCATAGTGCCACCATAACTTTGGATTCACCCTCAATTTTGTTTCAGGTCGGAACTTTCTATATTGCTGTTGGATGCTCATCCTTTTGAAGGATTCACTCAAGTTAACCAAATTTAAAAACTGAAATAAAATATTTTTAAAATTCATATTTCAATAGAATAGATCAATAAAAATCCCATTAAAAATTTGACAAATAGAGTAGTTCAGAGTAAGAAATTAAAGTATCCAAACTTAATAAGTAATTTATACAGAAACACTTGCTATGAGAAAAAAAAATTACAATGTTTTTCCCTCTTCATTGAGATCAATTTAGCATGTTTTAAGGGTTATTTGGCACTTCTGTAAGTGTTAATAAACCATCTCATCATAAGCAATGCCTCTTACCAGGTTTATCTGCCCTTTAAATTAAGTCTTATATTCAGTTAAATTTTAGCTATACCTTTATTTCTTTTCCAAAGTCGGTAGTTTTTTATTTTCCATCATCCTAATATGTTACAGAATGTAAAAGTATTCAGAGGCATATATCAGCTTAAGATTTAAAATTAATTGGTAACAATTATTTAAATTTTCTTATTTGACGTAAATTACACTTAGGTACAGGATAAATTGAAACCATTATAATGTACTCCCATTGGCAGCTTTTTTTTCTTTCTCCACTAAACTTACAAAAAGTGATAGAATGGAGCAAATGTTAGTCTTCAGCTCATTTTAACTTTTGTCCGCACATATAGCAATTTTTTCAAACGAAAATTAGACTGAGGAGGTGAAAAGACTCATTCATATTTAGATATAGATAAAGGGACAGTTGAATTCAGTGTCAGATTAAGACAGATCCTGGCAACAAAATTAGAGATAAAGGCCTAATACATTGAGTTTTGATCTAGCAAAGGGTTTATGAATGTCTGCTCTGGGGTTACTACCTCTTGCAGGTGATATATGGAAAAGGCAAGTTGAAGTAAGCAAATTCCTTTGTGCTTAACTTTTGTTATTGAAAAGCTGAATAAACCACCAATTTAAGACATTTAAACCTTGAGTCAAGAAGAGGTTCAAAAGTGTTTTTGACGTAATATGGCATCACCCAAAAATTTTCACATTTTTTTGTACTAGGAGTGAGCAGAGGAAAATGAAGATCATTGAATCTCCCTTAGGAAATAAAAACACAATGACAGAAAATGATTCATACATTCTCACACTGAGCTGCTCTTTTCCTAACTCACCTGTTGACGAGAAATCAGAATTTCAATTTCATCTATTGTGAGGTCCATGAAAAGTTTGGGCAGTGTCAGACTGTTGTCAGAATTCAAAATAAGTCTGGCTTGCGCAGCAGCTGGCTCCATTACTAAAAAACATAACAATGAAAAAAACAAATTTTATGGCACAAAGCTTACAAAGAGCTTAGATCACACACAGGAACAGATATCAAACGAGATGAATGCATCACAATACTGTATAACTACGCATTGGATGATAGCTTTGCCAGTAAGCAATTAAAGAAACAAGCAAGAAAAGTTATGTTATTAAATTCTAAAAAGATTTACAGCTTATTGAGGTCCAGTCTATGAAAATTTTTTTCTATTTTTTTTTTTAAATATAGTTTTTATCATCATTCATATCAGAAATATTTCATAAACTAAAAGTATGCTTTTGACAACCAAAGAAAAGCTATCACTGAAAGGTTCTTGGGCAAATTTCTTAAAAGTTTAATTTGGAAGCTGAGTCCTTAAAGTATTGTGAAGAAAAACGTCATTTTTTTAAAAAGAGGTTTTCAAGGTAATAAATTTCACCCCCTTTTTTCCCTCTTACGGATCTTTTCCATTTAACTTCAGAACAAGTTGATAATAAACTCACTCCATTAGCTGACGATTTGTTTTTGACAACCAAAGCATACTTAGAAATACTCTAAAATGTATGCCATCTGATTCTAGATTTCTCACTACTAATTATGTAGAATAGAAAATTTATCAATTTCTTTTCATCTATTCTAAGCAAATCTAATTAGCTAACTATTAAATCTAAATGTTGATGCTCAGGAAACAATTCTTAAGAGTAATACTCAAAGCAACTCTGATTCTTTGTCCCAATGTTCTTACTAATAATAAAATAAAAAAAGTTTCAACTGTAGTGTAACCGTGTACTTCTGTTGCTGTAACACCCTAAGGGTATATGTATTTTTTAATAATGGTGGAACTTATTTACTCCCTTTTTCGATCTGCAACTAACAATTACATTCAATGTATAATTTAGTCCTTAACTTTTTAGCTTAGGATTTATTTGCCGAAATGATGACTTGGAGTTTGGGTGGGGAAAAAAACAACTAAGAATCGAGTTTCAATGTAAAGGCAATCTAAATTGTTTTATGCTTACGTCAAGATGTTTATCTAAACAGATACTGGTGATATGTATGTTTCATAACTTTGAATATTCAAAGAAACTAATATTTTTTTCTGTTTGTTTGTTTCTGGGATCCAAATAGCATTTGCTATAGAAGAAGAGTTGGAATATTAAAGGCCTGTCAACATAATACATGCTGCTAAAAATGTGTTTTGATACAAGAGTTAATTCATCATTTAGTCACACTCTGAATCAATTTTATGTGGCAAGAGTGAAATTAATAGCATTCTCCTGAAAGGATATAGTGTTTTAGAAATTTAATATTTCAACAAGAAGTCCAATAACATATGGAGAGGGTCTTTTGTCCTTTTTCTTCTGTGTATGGGCTTTCAGAAAAAAAGCGAACTATATCTCACTAAAATTCAGCTCCTCCTCAAAAATAGTGTGTGAGTCGATGGAAATTCGCAGCAAATTCTGAAAAAAAAAAGGTTTTTAAAAACATAAGAACACAAAATGGGGAGTTGGAAGCGTGTGAAAGAAGAAAAGTGCAGTTACAAAAAAAAAAAAAAAAAAAAGAAATATATATAATATTATATATATATATATATATATATATATATATATATATATATATATATATATATATATATATTATTTTTTTAATTTGACAAGAAAACTATGCAAAGGATTATACCTTCAACACAACAGCATATGTCTGAGGCTCACATCTTTCCCTCTAATTAGAGCAAACGCAGATAACTTATGCCAGTTTTGAATAATTAAGCAGGTTTTTATTAAGATAACATGTAGATGGTAGTACTCAGGGTCTTAGCCAGGCATAAGCAATTTTCTTTTCAATATTGGACTATTGGAGCTTTCTCTTGTGGTATTAAAAGGATAGGGGCCTAAAAATCTTACTGCACCAAATCCAGTGACTGCTTGCATATCTTCACAAGGGACTTTTTGCAAGGACAAGTTTTGTCATGTTGGAAACATTCTTAAGTTTTTCAAATTTAAAAGGAACATACAAGTTTTGACTTTCAGTCAATTCTATGTATTGCTCTAAATCTGTTGTTGTTCGTCTTCGTAAATGATCATCACATGATTTTCACAAAATACATTTTTTCTTATAATGACTAGTCCTAATGACTTTAATGAGTGCGATGAATTTAGAATTAAGGTTTAAAAATCAAAATTTACTTGAAGCACTCTTCCTAATCAGGTTCTTTGTTTATAGGACAGATTTGAAGGAGACAAATACAAGCCAACTGCCCATCTAACAAACCATGTGTAGGCCGCCAATTATTTGCATTTATTAATCTGCCCCCAATTACTTTTTTTTTTAATTTTGAAAATTTTGCATGGAAAATTCTACCTTTTGTGATTTGAGAGTGGAGAATTGCAAAAAAAATTGTTAAGCTTATGACTTTAATACCCATTTTTCCCCGTGAGAGGATAATGGTTAGATAGATAGGAAGGGGTAAATGGTTAAATCTTTTTTTAAATAATCAGAATCTGGTTCCCTCATACTCTAAAGATTCCAACTTTTTCCATTCAAGATATCATGTGGCTTCTGTTATTGATTTAGCAATGGCTCACCCACCATTGCTCTACAGGAATGTAGGTTTGGATTAATGCAGTCAACTCCCTACTTAGTGGAAGTCCTGGTTAAGGGGGTGAAGAGCTACCCCCCTTCTTAAAAAAGGATTTATTGTTCACTATACATGATCTTAACACCGATGTGAATGCAATAACATCCATGTTCATCATTAAGAAAAATTAATTGTTGTTTACCTTTATTTATCCCTTCATATTAGTTTATTAAAACACTCTTAAGAAGTTATTAATATTATTGTTCACCTCCCCAATCTTAATTCTGGTTGACTTGAAAGCTCATCCTCCCCTGTGGGAAGACCCTTGGTTAGATGGACTGAGGGAATGCTTTTTTATGATCAAAAACAGTGCAAAGGTTAAGGACATGATTGGACATTTTACCTTCCAGCCATCTGTATTAAGTCTTGTCTTTAGAAGGTGTTGCTCTTGTATATACGGGTTGCAATACACTGACAACTCGTCAATTTTAATAACCTGGGTAGATAAGAGACATACTGTACATACAACCTTCATAGGAGATGAATTATTTTCCTCTTCTAACATTTTTCCTTGCAAAATCAAAGCATTTTAAGGTCAATAATTCAAGGAAGGGTCTTTCCTCAAGGTCAGTGTGAAATTCACACTGTTTTTGGCTACAAATTTGCCTGACTGTTTACATGATAAATCGTTCACGTTTAACTGCCTTTCTCAATACTATACCTTGCACTTCAATGGATGCTGCATTCAGCTCATGTCCTAATTATATTAATAAAAATAAAATTCTATATTTCAGACATCATCTTACTTTTTCTGGTGCCATCCATTCCTTATTCCGAATCCCTACCCTTTTCGCTTTCCACTAACCCTCTTACCGCTCTAAAAGCACACTCTTTATCTTCAATTGAAATAGAATATTAGAAGCATAATTAAAGCATGTACACCATTATATTTTCAAATTGCCAATTTCATGAAAAGACTCAGAGAGACGTCTGGAGAATTAAACAGTCTAGAAATGCAGTGCAGCAGCAGTAAATATGATTCTTCTAAATCCATACTGAGGAAAGAAAATCAACACTAAAACTGGTACCTTGTGCATCATAGTTCCAGACATGTCCTCTGAACGTTGAGGTTTCCAGTGAGCATCTGTTGTACACACCACTAGCTGCTTGAGCATGAGACCACATGCAAATGCATGGTCACCATTAGTAATTGTGTCCTCATATCTGACATGAATGTGTCTCACTGACAGCTGAAGGAATAAGGGAAAACATGAAAAGCAAATTTCGAACCTAATGGATTTATACATTGGCAAGATAGAGATGAAAAGCATATATCCAAACTGGAAATGTGCGTTCCTACATGTAGACAATGTCTGAAAAAAATCTACAACACACCCATTGAATTCTGTGAAGTATCTAGTTAAAAGTGATGCAAAGAGCAGATGAGGTGTATTTCAGCAGCCAATGGCAAATTAGATTTTAAAAAATGCCTAGCTGTTGAGAATTGGCACAATTCATCCAGGTATGCAGCTTAATGGACATTCACTGCAAGAAAAACAACAAAAAAAAAAAAAAATTTATTACTAGGTTATGGATCTAATGTTATGCATGCTAAATAAGTGACCCAAATATGATGCTGAAGAGTTCCTTGATAGGTTTAGCCACATTCTTGCCTGAGACAGAGAACATAACAAAAGCGTTTTTTCGTATACGAGGCTATGAGGCTCTACACGTAGACTAGATCACCCTGGTCGTTGGTTTTTTATTTATTTTTTTTCTTTCATTTTATGTTTCTCTATCCTAATTGTTTTCAATTTTGGATACGACAAATCGGAAGAATTGAATATAATGGTAAAAAAAATTATTGTAGAAGATCAGTTCTTTAGTTTTTGCACACATGAGCACGTGGTCTGGCATTAAGTAGGGTACAGAACGCACAGACAAACGTTTGCTATGAAAGCTTTATCTGACAGGATAGGCGAGGTTAGACGAGATGTCGCACCGCTCAGATCTGCACGTATGCGACAACCACTTTTGTTATGTTTCGGCCTCCTTCAAACCCAGCGACAACAAGAGACCATAGGTTTCTGGACATTATTGCCACAATTGAGGCCTAGTTTGGGATCCCCCCCCCCCCAAAAAAAAAAAAAAAAAAATAAATAAATAAATAAATAAATAGATAAATGACTAGATATTGCTATCATCCAGCTGGACTCAATGACAGAAAACATAGCAAACATCGTAAAACCCCCTGATGAAGACAGAGACTATAGTTTAAAGAATCTAAACATTTGAGTAATACAATTTTTCTACTCTCCCCTTCACCAGTTTTTTGCACACGTGCCAGCTTTCGACAATTTCCTGCTCTGGCCAACGTGATCATTATAAATCAGTTTCCTACTTGTACATGCTCTATGCCTCTCAGCAGTAACTTTTACCTGCTTTCTCCAATACAACCAGATTTTATTGCTCTCCCCAGCAGTACCGGAACATCACTTGTGCTTACTGGTACCTCCTGTATCAGTTTCCTGCTCTTGCAGTGAGACCATTATCAGTTGTGCATGCTCAGCACCATCATAATTGTCCTACTGTGATCTGTGCCTCCTCTCAACAGCAACACCATCATCAGTTTCTTGCATTCAGGTATGCCTTTTCCTACATGGAACACCATCTCAAGTTTTCTAGTCAAATCTGTTTCTGATACCAATTGTGTCTGCTGTTATTAATTATATTGCCATCATAAGTTTCCTGTTGTAAAATATGCTTACCCTTTCATATTATCAGCAGCGCGATCATCAAGTTTTTCCAGCTCTCCTAAGCAGGACCATCATCCGTTTTCTGCTGTAAACAGGGCCTATAGAGGAATCACTATTTTTCCGCTTCAAAGTGCGCCTGCTCTATCATTTGCATTATTTTACTAACCAATTAGCTGGTGCATGAAAATCTACATAATTGTAAATTGTAGAAGGATGGGAGTGACAAGCTGGTAGAAATGCTTTTAGCAGACACACACAATGGCAGTTATATATTTTCCTCAAGCTACATTTTTATATTTTTGTAAAAAGACATAGACTGTAATTAGAAATGATGATGTTAAGACATAAGTTTGATGAACTAAAAGTTTTTAATATTGCTTCTGAAGACAAAAAAAAAATAATAGGAAAGAAAATCAGCAGCACTTCATTTTGTGATTGACCAGAGAGCCCTCTAACCCCGGAACATAATTACCTCAGGCAAACCATGTTGCTCTAAGAAACAGAGTTAGATGCCAAGATATGGAGCATCACGAAGGCACTAGATTGTACAGCCATCGTCATTAAAAGAACAAAAAAAAATTAAGAAGATCTGGCAAAATTACAAAAAAATAAATTTAGAGAAAAATCTGAATGGACAATTATGGTTGAAAGAGTCCTTGAATTTAATTTTTTGGGGAAACTCGTAGGGCCTACAGTAAACAATAATGTTATTGTCTATATATTTTATGACTTATTGTGATACCCCACCTTCTACTTAAATGAAAAACCCAACAGCTGGTTAAAGATGGAAAGCTTGCCTACATAATATATATATATATATATATATATATATATATATATATACACACACACACACACACAGAGGAGGGAGAGAGAGAAAGAAAGAGAGAGAGAAGAGAGAGAGAGAGGGGAGGGAGAGAGAGAGAAAGAGAGAGAGAGAGAGGGGGGGGGGAGAGAGAGAGAGAGAGAGAGAGGGAGAGGGAGGGAGAGAGAGAGAGAGAGAGAGAGAGAGAGAGAGAGAGAGAGAGAGAGAGAGAGAGAGAGAGAGAGAGAGAGAGAGAGAGAGAGAGAGAGAGAGAGAGAGAGAGAGAGGGAGAAATTTTTAAAATGAAAAGAAAACTTGGCCTTGGCACGTTTTGTTTCACTCATCTACAATTTTTAGCAAGCCTTCCATCTTTGACCTGCTGTTGAGTTTAAGTAGAAGCTTGCACACACAGTTTTTTTAAAAAAAAGAACAAGCCCAATACAGGTTACTAGTCCTTTATCTGCAGCCAACGGAACTTTCATATCAATTAGACTTAGAGAGAGAAACAATGACATAAATTGCTAACGGCTGATATGACTGGTCTTATATCGCGTACTGATAATAGACAAGAGAAGGAAAAAAAAATCTCTTCAGTCTCAGAAAAACTGTTACAAATTGTTTTGAGGTATCTCTTTCATTCATCCTTCCTGACCTGTCCAGATTCCTGTTAATGATTACACTTATACCTCAACAAATCCTGCAGCTTCTAACGCTACATTTAAAAAGAATTTTTAAAATTTAACATATAATTTTGGACAATATTACATTACGAATGAAAAGCCAATGCATGCACGCCCAAATCCTTATTAATGTTCTTCTTTCACAATTTCATTTCAATGTTTAGGCCAACTCATCTTTTTCATTCTGGCAGCAAAAGCGAATTGTGTGAAATTTGCAATTTACACATTGTAACTAGTCATACCTGAAGTCTATGTAAAAGGTTTGTTGTAAGTTTCTCAAAGATGCTCATATCTTCACTGGCTTTGCTCACTGAAACAGTAAGTAAAACAGAAGAAAATATTTTTTGTGAGCTATAAGCGTCGACTCAGTCTTGGCTTGAAGATACATGTATAATGTTTGCATGAAGAGTACTATCTTACCACTATCTTTTTTACTAGTATTGTGTCTGAAGGTGTATAGCCTCTTGTACAGATGAGAAAAAAGTTCTGTTTGGCGGGATTGGTAATGAGAAGCGAGTATGCTACAAGGAGTGAAGTTATTTTTTGTAACGTGACTCCATTTTTCTAACACAGCATTGCTGTGTATAACATAGGATGTGGATTTCAAGTGGTCCTCTAGGTGAAGATGAAGTGATAAAAAAAGCAAAATATAGTGCACGAAGTATTTTGTGAGACTGAAAACGGGAAAGGTAGGCCTACACAAACTGGCTCTCAAGTGGATCGATGGAGGTTGCACTCCTGAAGTAAAAGTAATAAATCCAAATAGAAGGACAAAAACAACACACTTGGAGGACAATTTTCTCTCTCTCTCTCTCTCTCTCTCTCTCTCTCTCTCTCTCTCTCTCTCTCTCTCTCTCTCTCTCTCTCTCTCTCTCTCTCTCTCTCTCTCTCTCTCTCTCTCTCTCTCTCTCAATATTACTCATCATTTATTCTCTCTGTGTCTATCTGTCTATATTTCTTTATTAGTGTGAATTCAATCTCTGCATCTCATTCTAAGGTCAAAAGAGAAAGACAAAAAATTCAATTAGTAAGGATGTTGATACAACTCATTTTCAAATGGTGGGGTTTCAAAACACAATTTTACAACCGGTTTACTAAACCTGTAAGGCTTTGATCACAAATACCTGTTTGTCAACGGAAGTATAACTAATTTAACTCGATATATATATATATATATATATATATATATATATATATATATATATATATATATATATATATATATATATATAAATCTGCATTTTTTTTAAAGACAAAAAAATTTGTTATGTCCTTAGTTTTAAAAAAATGTTTTCTTGCATTCTCGAACGTTTTTCTTTGTTGTTCAGGATTTTCAGACGGATTGTGAAAGTTTACATTTGCACAGAAATGAACATTTTTTTTTTCATTTTTTTTTTCTTTTTGCAATTTTTTTTATGTGGTTTTTGCTTTAAAAATAGCCTTATCGATCGATGACATATTTTTTCTTTCGGTCAAAGGTCGATGGCAGTATCAAGTGAAGGAATAAATTGGCTTTTTGTTTGTCAAAAACATAAACTCTTCACCAAAGATTAAAATTAAATGAAAAGAACATATGTCTTATAATGTACTTGCAGTCTTTACTTGTGAAAAGATGAAAAATCCTTGCAGACACATTAAGAGATAGAAAGATAGATAAAAAGGTATAAATATATATATATATATATATATATATATATATATATATATATATAAAGAGAGAGAGAGAGAGAGAGAGAGAGAGAGAGAGAGAGAGAGAGAGAGAGAGAGAGAGAGAGAGAGAGAGAGAGAGAGAGAGAGAGAAGGAAGTGAAGTGGAGTAGGGGTGTGAATGTAAATAAATTTGCTACGATCCCACTCTTATATTCTTTTCTGGCTGTTTCTGGTATAAGTTCTCCTGCTGTTTCCTGAATTTTCCCCACGAAGGCTTTGAATGAGATTCAGAAAAGTTTACACACATGTAATTACATCATCAGGCATCTAAACATCACGATACATTCCACCATTCATGTTTTAAAATTGTCTTAAATATTGCCAGTGATGACCACTTACCAACCCTCTCAAGGGAAGACTGTCCCAATGAATTAAGAATTTGCTGTTTGACTGCCGATTGCAGCTTTAACTCCCTCTCTGGGTCATAACTTCGGTCCATAATAGGGCCCGCCAGGATATACACACTCTCAACAAAAACATGGATGTCTGCCGAAAAAAGGCTTGTCCATGGGATGTCAATTTTCAGTCGTCCTAGAAGTAAAGGAAAATAATTAGGAATAGAGTCAACATCTGTGATCTTGATCCTTGAGACAATAGTATCATACTGAACCTTTCGTTTAAAGCACTTATTTTATGATCTGATTATTGTAGAGCTTCATCTAGCTTTTTTTGTGTATGTTCAGGAACTCGTTTATTTTATAACAATTATTTTAAGAAAAAGTGATGTATTAATATTGATAGCCTGGCTTTTCAAGAATTAAAATCAAGCTTAGTGTGGCTCCTGGTAAATTTTTTTTACATTTTTTGACATGGTAATGTTTCATAGAATCTGTATAGATGCATACGAAAAACTTTGCTGATCTCTAACAGTATGATCATGCGGTGTGACCATCGTTGGTCGGTTGACTCTGATGGGTACCCCAGCTTATTTTCTTTTCTGGTATATTTGAGCTAAAGTAAGATTTCTGTTCACGTTAGGCGCAAGGAAAAAAACAACATATTTTTTTTTTCCGTGCTTGTATTTCCCAATTTAATCTTTACTGCTTGGTATTGTTCGGAAACGCAAAGCAATATGGCGAATCAGTACACGGCAGGCCTGTCTTTGTTTTGCACAAAAGCTCTCGCTCCTATAAAATTTTGGCGCTTCCTCCCGATTATTTTTGAAAAATGCAATGGCTCTACAGCTTTCTGAAAAGCGGCTCGAATCCTCTGCGCAAGCCGAATCTAAGCCATTGACACAGGGCAGCGCAACATGCCTTACTGATTAAAAGCTTTGACTAAAACAGTTTAGACAATGCGGTTTCCATGTTCATTATAGTGGAAGAAAGAAAGTACGAATCACCATTGTCACTTACACTATGGCATTTTTCATAATTTTAACTTTAAAATATTATGTCTAATGATGAACTTTTGTTGGTAAAGTCTAGACCATAAATAAGATGTATTTCACTTGAATGAATTTTGTTCGGGTTAATTTTATGAATTCATTAGCTGTCAATGAACTAAAACCATTTCAGCTGCGTTTTAATCCGTTTTGAGTAAGTTTTTTGAGCATATTATAATTGATATTTTTACCATGGCTTATTTATGCATGCTTTTCTTCATCAAGGTACTTTATATGTGCCAAGTTACATTTTATAGGCTTAACCGTCAAGGATTCAAAGGAACAAAAATGTTACACTAACAATGAAATAAGATTTTTAGATTTAAATCTCTCAATTCTGAGGTAACCTTTTGAGACAGGCTCATTAACAATGACAATAGATTAGCGTTACCTATACATCAGTAATACAGTTTTTTGTAACTAATCCACACCTATAGCTAGAATGAATTAATCAGAAACTAGCTCAGGTCTAGTCTGTGTACTTCAGTTTGTCAAGCAAGAAAAAAATATCCATAGTTAATAAATTTGACTTTCATAATGAAAGTGGGCACTTTTAAAAAGTTTTGTTGCGTACACATGTCGAATTATCATCATCATCTTCTGCGGCAAATAATTTGGTTCTACAATTAGCCTGGAATTAGAAGAAAAAAATATTTGATGACGTATTTTTCTTACTATTCAAAAATCTTAAGGATTAATCCTTACACATGTACCAAGTTAAAAAGGTTTGATTTAATGTAACCAGATCTTATTTTTCCTGCTCAAAAAACTGCATTAACATGCTAATGAACTTAAACTTTCATGTAACAGCTCTTTCATTTGTCATTTATTGATATTGCACCGTTATTTCTAATGCTAAATGTAATTTTAATGGATGAGAATAATATAATTGTTGCTATTTTACTGATAACATGTAACAAGGCAAGAAGTCTTTTATGTTTATTCCCCAAGAAATTAATGATATACTCTAACACCAACTTTACCAAGTTTCTTGACAGGATAGTGTCCTGATTCTGTTTCTGTAGGTCAATATTTTCAAATGTCAAACAAACCATTTTAATGCAAGACACATATGCTTACTGTATGTATTACACTATATGAAAATTGGAAGGCTGCCAATGTTAAACATAAAGTTTCGGAGCTATGGACATCAAAACACACCATTTTGATGCAACTTAGACATGTCCGTTACTTCTTAAACTCCTGAGCTATACATGAATGAAGTCCTGATATATATGCATTCATTCCATCTGTTCACATGTACAATATTCTGTGGATACTTCTTTAACATCAGTCTTATCAAAGCCAGTTAAGTGCATCCACCATCATCAACTCATGTCTGAGTTCTTTTCAATAAAAGCTGCTGAATTTTACAACATGAGCTAATATTCCTTTCAGATGTCCATTATTTTTTCTTTTCCATATCAGACTGCAAGAGAAGAAAGACACTCTGAAACTTCAATAATTATGTTCCGCGTAACGCATTGTGATATAATTAACTTCCTCCACCCTTTATAGATTGCGCACTTTTTGGATAGCGGATCGATTTCGATCTATATTGAACTGTTTTATTTAGTAGTATAGTGTTTGTATTTCAAGCCTTAGAACTTGGTCTTGTTTATTGAACACAACCCGTACTGTGAGGGGGAGGGAGGGGGTGTCCTTGAATTTGTGTGGCCTAGATTCTTCGACTTAGTTCTAGCATAGTCATGATCTCGTCACTCCTTGTTTACCTTTGCTCTGATTGGTTGTTATTTTATAGCGCATTACTCTTCACGTGTACCGAGCATAATCGCGTATGAACTACGTTATTCCTTTTCTAGATATAATTCGATAAGATTTAGTATAAATAAGAGTCGAATTTGTGTCCAGTCATTCAACTTACAGTGAGTTTAAGAGTCAACCCACAGTGAGTTATCAGTCAACTTTTTGTGAATAGTGAGTCAATGTAGCCTACAGTGCTAGTAGAGTCAATCTCTTGTACTGGATTAAACAGTTTGCAATTTTACTCGAGGACTTCAGACTTATTTTCTACGGACGAGTCGAGTGACTGGCTGTGTATATTTTCATACCTCTATGCAAACCGAGCAAACAGATCACCGATAAAATCTGTTAGGCCTACATTGCGATTCATCAAGATAACATTACACGTCATATAGATTTCGGCAAAGTTAGAAGTGAGGTTTAAATATAACAGAGCAAAAGTGTTACAAAAGCAAGACCTCCACAAAAATTCACAAACTTGAAATTAGATTGCATACATTTAAGTTTTTCCTACCTACATATCCCGCTTTGACTTCAACCGGCAGATTCAGTTCAGCCTAAAAGAAAAGTAGAGGGTAAAAGTTCTGTGCACCATTAAAGCATAAAATGACATTATGATTTTACACAATGAATTCAAAATAAAATGTTTTATTTTAAAAATTCAATAAATTTGGGTAGCATTCACACGTTTTTATTTTCGTTGAAGTTCATCATCATCATAAATGAATATGTTGATTACAATTGTTTTCAAATGCATCAGAGCCATGTTTTACATTCATTCACGAGCAAATCAGTCACACACATTGGCATGGGGCTCTGACAAGTATTTTGGTAGTATCATTTTAAGAACACTTCAGCTGAACTAAGAGAACATCTACTTAGCCATTCACTGATTGTGCCAGGAATTTAAACAAAATTATTATCACTATTTACCTAACCTGGAAGCTTTTCTTTAAAAAAAAAAATCAGCAATCTGTTCACAAGCATGATAAAAGTATTCCTAGTTACACTCGTCAGTGATCAATGATCATAATGGAATGCTTCCTTAAACTTGTTCTTGCTCGCTGATGTTTTAGATTGCACATAGATTTGTCCACATATCTTACTGTATTTCTGATACTAGGCGGCTTCTTCATGTATATACATGAGCTTAATCCGCTGTAATGGCAGATAAATTAAATAACGGTACTCACTGGATAGCAATATGCTTGTGACATGTGTTAAAAGGTGGAAAAAAGGAATTGATATAAGTGATTATTTGACGACTAATTTCAATCTTCTTACACGGTAGATCTACATGTTTTGATGTTACGTGTTAATACGTTTTTGCTTTGATCACGAATCGCCCTCGTTGATGTAAACGGACGACAGAACGAAGAGATTTTTCTTAACTTTATTCAAGAACTACATGTACATATTACGTTAACATTAGAGTATTAATATGTGTTCCAAAAATGTGAAGATTTTAATTTTTTATTCTTGTTTCAATTTGAAATGGATGGAAATTCAAAACTAGTTTATCCTAGGCTGCGAACTGTATTTTCTGAGTTTTAATTTTGTCTGCGTTATTGGCGCCAGTGTTCTTGGGTGCAGGAGCAAGGTGCATCTAGGGTTTCACATGGGCACGTCATTTTCTAGTCTGGCCCTCTGGGGAAGGAAGATTTATCTGTCTAGGGTGGCGAATGTGATCCTTTGGGGCGGATCGTAACCAGAGGGTGGTCCTAGTCGTTTGGAACACCCAGACGCGACAAAGATTTTTATTTGTGTTGAATAGTGCATTTTGATTGGGGAGAGACTGATTTAGAATGAGGTAGGGACGCTTCTCATGTAAGAACTTAATAGCGGGACTGGATTCATTCCACCTCGAGCCCCTGAAGTAAGCAGGTTACGATTTGGCTACCACAGTTCCTACCACCAGTTTTCCTCACCAGATACTGGCCTGGTAGAGCCGTGAAAGTCTAACTAAAAGCTCTGATCTGTAGTTTCTTATCTGGATTGACGTCCGCGATTTCCTTACTCTTTTGGGTAAGTTGAATGAATTTGTTTCACTTTGTAATTAAATTTGATATTATTCAATTTTATGCTGTGCACCAGAATTATTGGAATTGCTCATACTTGCCTAAATTTTGTATAAAGTTAAACTTTTGTTAAATATAATATTTCAGTGTTTTTAAATATACTAAGATTATGATAGTTTCATCTAGAACAGGATAATGTAGCTGTCCATGCTACTAATTGCAAAGAAACCTTTTCTTATATGTTGGTGTAATTTCCCAGTGCTAAATTCTTATTTACTAATACATAAATTTACTTGTGCATTTTTATCATATTATAGTGGACTTATAGTAATCTGTATTGTAAGCGCTCTATATTATCTTCATCTAAATAGTGTTCAAATTAAGTTTATATTCGAGACATTTGACGTTCAATGTAGATTTGCTTTACAATGTTCCAGGCGGGTTATACCTGTGTTATATTAAAGAGTCTTTGAAGCTAGAGTTTTATTGAGATTTTTGTACATGAATTAAATGACTGTTTGGATGATAGATGTGTACGTTAATAAATAAGGCCCCATTGCTCACAAAGCGCTTTGGTTGTGCAGAATTCAATTTCTCTCACCTTAAGTTTGTCATGAGTGTAAGAGTACAATTATGATACCAGGCACTGTGTGTAAAGGCTGACGGAAGCCTGTTACGGATATTGTTTATTTCTTGTTTATTGTTTATTTATAAAGTTGTGTTTTAATGTTTGGTAGTCGTGCACCTCTGGTAGGCTTCAACCACGCTAGCCTCTGGATATTTGAGTCTCATCAGGCGCACCAGCTCGGAGACTGCCCTCCGCTTAACCTTTCACTCACCTAGGTGAGCAGAGAAAGGCAGCCGACTGGTCACGGCCTCGAATCGTTTTCTTTGAGAAAAGAAATCATTATCATACTTCATAGCGATAGGTTACCCAAGCAAAACGTTTTACTAGTTGTTTCAATACACGGTTACGTACATTTGCAGTTATTGTAATACTCTTTCTCGCTATAAGTTTTGTAACTATTCATAATGAATAGTATATATGACCTGTGTATTTGCATTATTTTCCCCAGAGAGTTGTACCCTTTCCGGCTGGGTTTTTCTTCTGGTTTTTCTCTTTATAGTTTTTCTGTTAGTTTTTCTGCTGGTTTTTCTTCATAGTTTTTCTTATGGTTTTTCTTTATGGTTTTTCTAAATGTACTCTGAAAACGAACCTCGTGCCTTGATAATCACAGTTATCAGTTGACGTTATCAAATCATCATATTCACAGCACAATAACATCATATCTATCTCTCTATCTATCTATAACACCGCACAAAAAACACCCCCACACCACCGGGCCAACACCAATAAGCACACAGTGGGGCTTTTATGAGTATATATTTAAAATAACAAAAAATTAAAAAAAAAAAAATCCACACAAGATAAGTTTTGATGATACATCAAGACCGAAAAAATAAATCTTAAACACCAACGAAACTTTTTCTGAAGCTTTTGCCCTGAATATTGTATGTAAAGGAACATTGTCTATCAGGTTAAATTTTACCGAGACGAAGGTTGGAAAAAAAGAATAAAAGCCTTTTATATCTTGTTCTGGAGCCTCTTGATAGGTCAGTAGGAATTTAGAGAGCACCTTGGAAACTATCAATGTAAATAAAATATCATAATCTGGAACATCTTTGTTAGCCACTAGAAATTAAAATTGAATTAAGTTGTTAATCACTAAGCTTCTTAGGCACCGAGATGAGCTTTGTCATATACTATTGTTGCTGTTGCTATCATAATCATTATTATCATACAATAAGGACCACACACACACACACACACACACACATATATATCTATATATATATATATTTCACACTACCCAGACCAATAGTGAAATATGAAAAAGAAATTCCAAACGAGATAGCTTACGCAGACGACGTGGATTTTATCGGACAGGACTACGTTAACATCAACGAAATCCAAGAAACGCTACATAAGTACCAACTAAAAGTAAACACAGACAAAACAGAATTCACAGCTCTTTCAAAAAACGAGGAAGACTGGAAAAACGCAAAGAAAGTGGGCTCACTCATTGGTGATCTCGAGGATGTAGAAAGGAGAAAACAGCTCTCCACCGCAGCCCTCAACAAGCTTTACCACGTGTGGATGAAAGGAAATAAACTCAAAATCACAACCAAAATACAACTTTATAAGTCCCTTGTGAAATCCATACTACTATACAACTGTAGCACATGGGCACTGACTCTCACCGAAGAAGAGAAAATAAACGCTTTCCACCGAAAACAACTGAAAAAGGTCCTAAACATTAAATTTCCAGTAAAAATCACAAATAAGTCACTGTATAAAAAATGCCAGGAAAAGCCCCTCTCGCTGCAAATTCTAAAAGCCCGGTGGAACCTCTTTGGGCATATTCTTCGTAGAGACAGCGACATCCCTGCCAACAGAGCAACAAGAGCCTACTTCATCCAATATGGCCACAAACTAAGAGGACGGCCGACAACAACTCTCCCAATCGTACTGAACAGAGATCTAGGACTAATTGACCATTTTAGACTCCATTCAACCGATGATCTGGTCAAAATCACTGAGCTCGCAAAGGACAGGAAACAGTGGAGAGAACTCTCTGCGAGGATAGAGAAAGCTGCCGAAGCGTCACAGACGGTGAACTGGGATGCGACACGGCAATAAGTCAGTAAGTCAGTAAGTCATATATATATATATATATATATATATGCAGACAGACCGCATCAATGTTTAACCATAATCGATAAATAGGTAACAGAATAACCAAATGATTATAAAAAGTTGGAAAAGTCAAAATATTTCTTCGATGCCTTGTTCAAATTGCAACTCTAGTCGCTCAATGGCGCGTCATGCTCTGCCAAAAGGCTCTCCGGTTGGGGGCATCATTAATTTTGTACGACCTGTTTGAGAACCTGTTCCTTTCTTTTTCGAGCTAATGCCTTTGGGCTGCGTTCTAGACGTTCCTATTTCCTGAAAGTTTGTTATTAAACACGTAAATTTACGAAGTCAGTTGAGTAGCTGTTAGTTTTGAAGAGAATGTCGAATAAGCCGTCTCACATTTCGCATAAATCTCACCCAACATACTTGTGCTATATACGATCTCTGAGGACCCTTTCTTGGGAACAAACTTCAACAAGTATAGAGACGTACCTGATGGTTAGTTGATGAAATCTTCGCTATAATTCATCTCCACCGCGACACAACCATCATAAATGAATATTTCTTTCAGATGGCTGAAATCAAACAAATTTGTCCTGTCGTGTTTGAATGCATTTTTCAATTTTTTTTTTTTTTTTTAAATCTGTTGCACCGACAGCCAAGAACGAGTGTCCAAATTCGAAATATTTGCAGTCGATATCTGGGGCGTGGTGGAGCCAGCATTTATCAGTGTCTGAATTTTATTGATAGAGAAAATCATATTCTGTGCTAATATCCTACCAAAGTATCATTAGACACTTGTTAAACGCGACACAACATTTTTCGTCCAGCAATGCCTTCGTGTCAAACTATTGTATTTTCTTTGCTCTTTTTGGAGTGTGAGAAAAATTCTCGTTATACACGTAAAGTCTACTTGTGATTACTGATCGCATGAGCTGGTCTATTCTTGGGAGAAGTTGACTATCTACTGATATTTTTTGTGAGGTGTGTATTTTCTTCAATAGAGTTGTTTCCCCAATATGTTCATTTGAGCAGATAATCATGCTCGTAAGTTCTAAATTTAACGTTCATTTCAGAGTTGTTTAAAAAAAAAAAGACTACGCATTTGACTCAAGATCAGACAATTAATTGTTTTCATGTAATGGCTTGTAAAATGTAGTGAGACTAAAGGTAACCATAGTCAGTTCAGTGGGGCGCGGCGACCGGAAACTATACAGTTGACCTCGGGTGAAATTATTTCACAAACGAGCTCTACAGCAGAACTTATAGATGGAATCACCCATAAAAACAAAAAGCATTTTACCAATAGTATGCACATGTGTGCTATTTCAACCAGAATCGATAATAATTATTATAAAAGGCAACTTTGATTCTTTCTCCGCTATCTCCTCTAAAACCACACAATTGAGACCTACAATGATGAAATTAACTGAGTTTTAATCTGTCGAGATTAGTGTCCCAAGGGGCACAATATTAAGGAAAAGTTTTGGATTTAGGCAAAAAGGGATTTGAAAGTTCATTACATATTCATTGTAATCAATCCATCATTTTTATCTGCCAAATCTTAGCTTAATTTTTCTCCTAAAGTTGTTATTGTAATGGTTTCTAGCCGTATTAATGACGTTGCAAGCACAATATGCTTTAATATTTAAACGTAGGCACCACTCGCTATCACATGGATAAAAAAATCATTTTGTTTCATTGTTTCTCATTCATAGTTATGCTTCTATATGACAAATCCAATCATTAAGTCCCACTCATTATTTGATTTGTAAGGAAATTACTTGTCTATCGGATGATAAGAATTAAGTACACTACTTCTTTCTGGAATCTAACCCAACAGTTTATACCTTTACCCCATCGCCTCCAAGGTAAACTTCTCTACAATATGTAGGGAGTCGACTTACTACTTTCTAATAACTAAATAAGTATGAAATAAGTGTTTTATGAAAAACAAATGATAGTAAAAAAAATGAAACAGTTCAACAAACCAGCGCTTCTGGCTTCAGCTGAAGGTCTTTGAGCTCTACATCTCCTGCAACAATGTAAGCAGATAAAGTATAGAGATTATCGTATCGAAATCACATTATTTTCTTTACTTATAACTTACTGAAAGACATTTTTAGTGAATTTGACTAACTAATTGGAGCTGGATCCATCAATCAGAATAGAAAACGCAATTTTAAATTTCAAAACTGCAAAATTAAATATTTTTACATACATTGTTCTTTTTACTTGAGAAATAAATTGTTGGGGGAAAATGAAAAAAAGTGGAGCCTCTAAAATAGTTATCCTGTATGCCAGCACGTTCATAGCAGTTAAAACCCATTCGTTACAATAAGCAATATAAACAACAAAAGATACTAAGAAGGAGGATGAGAGGAAAGACATGGAGTGCTTTGATAAAGCTGGGCGTTTATCCTGTGTTTCAATAAACATCGGTTAAAACAAAAGGCCTTATCGATAGAACTAGTAAAAATAGACGTTATGGTGGAATATTGCTGCGGCGGCATAGTCAACTCATTTTTTTTTACATTTCCTGAGTGGTCAAAAGCATTATGAGCTGAGCAGTCCTAAGCTATGGTAACTTTCAGTTGCATCTTTGATACTACCACAGTACTAGGTATGGTATAAACCCATTTACTTGAAACATGAGAACAGCAAGGTCTTGATATCGTTATGTTTTAATAGAGGTTGCCTCCTTTTTCAGGGAACAAAAAATAGGTATCAGAAAAATAGCATGACTTATTCCAATGATTTTTAGCGTTGTGGTCACTCAAAGACAAATGGCACAAATAGATCTACAGCTTTGGAGCAACTTTGTAAGGTAACTTTGTAGAGGTAACTTAAAAGTGTGGAATCTCGTTATTATAGGACCATTTCCACATGAGAAAAGTCTATACTTGCTGATCAATGTATCTAAAAAATAATATGAATAGGAATCTTTTTTTTTTTCTTACGGTATTTTATATGAGTATGAGACTCTATTCAACAGCTTATTTATTTCATGAGATGATGTAAAGACAGTTTATTGTTGAAAGACACATTATCAGATATGCTTCAGAAAGGAATACCATTTCTTGGCTTCCTATAAAGAAATAGCTTGCACTAAGAATGCATAAGCCATTGATGTATTAAGAAATATCTTAAAACTTTACAAAGGGTCTTTGGAAAAGGCCATTTTCATACATAAACACCTTACAATTTATGCCAAATGCTTACTGTCATTTTAAGCGATCTCTCTGATATCCCTGTTGCCATGATATGTCACTTTCAAATTTTCAGTAATCTCAACCTTTTTTTTATTACAAGCCCATAAAATTAAGCTCTCCTTTTGGTGCCCACCTTATGCATATGGCATGATAAAAAGAAATTTCGACATAGAAATCACTCGCAACGGTTTTGAACCGCGTGAGTTTGTAGAGCGTTTGCTATGAATCGATACACAAAACTTTTTTTTTTCTCAGCAGCTATATTTTTAAATGTCGTATAAGTGGCTGTTAAGACATTTTCTCAGCGATTTTAAATGGTTGCATCCCCTATCAACTTTTTAATTTATAAATAAAGAAACACCGACGGTCGAGCCGCTTCAAATGAAGACTGCTTTTATTTGTATCACTATCACTGAATCAGGTTGTACATAAAGCGCGGTCTCATTCAGAATTCTTGATTTGAGCTTAGCCTCAACAGTCATAAAGTAAGATCTAACTCATGTTGGGCTTTAAAATTTCTACAAAATGTTATAACATTTACTGATAGAGTAGTGCTCTGTACTCTGACGAGGTCCGTGTTCATGCACTAAACGAGAATTATAGCTGTCGATGCACCAAATTGAGCTTTCCTGTGGATAAGTTGTTCGCATTTTCAGCATGGTGCTACCCATGTGTAGATTTGATTGATAGGAAAAATTTAAGGGCTGCACGTTGTGTGGTAATCTATCCAAAATCCAAGTACGTGTGTTCTTATCTTGAATTTAATGATACTAAGCATAAAAATGGACATTAGAAAAGCGAAAAACAAATTCAATTAAAAAAAACAACAATCTGCTTGATGTTTTACTTTTGTTGTAGTGCATCAAATCTCAAATTGGATGTCAATAAAGTCTAGCTATCTCTGACTTGTATTGTGATGACTGTAGTTGAAATAAGGCCTGATTAAGTAGGCCTATGCTACCGAACTATTCTAAAGATTGTACCTGTATAAGGCTTAGTGGCCCGCGTGAAATGGTAATACTTTTTTCTTTAATTTTTAAATTAAAACTGTATTATCCAATGTTTTAGAATGCGATGTGTTTTCTCTAATTGATTTATCTTATCCATATATTCCTTCACCAATTCAGCTCTTGGAAATATTTGCACGGGCAATTGTACTTGTAAACTCTTTTTTTTGTATGCTGAAAATCTATTTTTGATAATAATGGCTTGTTGTCATTTGAAAGGCTGTTACAAGAAAGGTTATTCCTCCTTCTTGAGGAGATGATTGTGCGTCAGCCATGTTTGTTCACAGAAAGTCTACTGATTACAGTTTCTTTTTACAATTTATTTTTGTTTACATTTCCTTTTTGCTTGAGAGAAATGACAAAAGTATTGATTGAAAGTTTAAAACCAAGCCAGCTTAAATGTCGTTTACTTCTAATAATGGGGGCGGAAATTATTATTGCCGAACGATTGGGTTTAACTTGTTTGAAATTTCCATCTGCTATTTTTTGTATTTTAGTGAAAAGCGTACGGTTCGGAAAATCCTCTTTTGCGTACTTGCCAGCCCTGACAGGAGAGTTTGAGCACCGACCAGTTTAATTCAGTAATTATGAACCATTTTGGAACACTTTGATGTTTTATCAAATTTTGTAAAGCGAACACTACTAATACCAAGGTATTCACTGAAAGAAAACTGAAAAGTGAATAAACTTAATAGACGTGAGCTTTTATTTCTCATTTGGCAAGCTTCTCTCAAACTAGCGGTTTTGGTAACTTTTGAGATGAAAACTTTGATAGATCTATGTAGTGTGTGTGTATTTAAACATTTCTTATGTTAAAATCCGAGTCGAGAAAAGAATTTTAATGAGATGAGATCGGGGAGGGGTTTCTCGGCAGCAGAGTTTCATGAAGTGCCACAATGTTTTCTACTCAATGCTAGGCCGTAAAAAAGGAAGGTCCAGCTAGTCCAAAATGATGAAAATTTTCTCTACAGACTAATAAGACCTTGGTATACGGTAAAGTCCTGTTTTTTTTGTGTTCCTTTTTTCTTTTTCTTTTTCTTTTTGGAAAGTGCACCCATTACTGAAGAATAAAAAAGAGAAGGTGAAGGAGATGGACCAAAAAAAAAAAAATGAAGACGAATAAAGAAAGGAGGAGGAAAAAAGCAATAGGAAGAGACAGTAGTCATTGAAAGTTAGGAGAAGTACATGCATTTCGTGCAGGAAAAAAGTGGAGGAGCAGAAGGAAAAAAAACGAAGAGGGAGAATGAGGAGAACACGAGGGTGAGTGTGAGGAAAAAGTAAAACAAGCAGAATATAAATTAAAAGTCTGTTAAAAACTTACCCTTGAAAATGCTGATACTCAGGTTTTTGGGGTCAATGTTGGACACATATTTACCAATGTAGCTGTTAAGAAGGTCAGCCACCAGACTTTCAAACATTATTGCTTGGACCGATGCTTGAAAAACAAGGTAAAAACAACCGATATCACAGCTCCTAGCTCTCAACCACCAAAAAAGATGTGCTATGTTTTATTAAAAAAACATCTTGATCACCATAGATAAATATTTCTCTTGAGGTTTCTCTGTGCCATTTTTAGACGCTGTGCATTCCAGTCAACTCCCAGCTCAAAATCTGTGGTAACAATCAAAAAAAATATTTGACCATATGAACAGCAAAATCTCTCTCTCTCTCTCTCTCTCTCTCTCTCTCTCTCTCTCTCTCTCTCTCTCTCTCTCTCTCTCTCTCTCTCTCTCTCTCTCTCTCTCTCTCTCTCTCTCTCTCTCTCTCTCTCTCTCTCTCTCTCTCTCTCTCTCTCTCTCTCTCTCTCTCTCTCTCTCTCTCTCTCTCTCTCTCTCTCTCTCTGTACATGGATTTATTTATATCATTAAAAATCGTGAAAAAGCCACATCTCTATCTGTGTTACAAATATTTAGACATTTTAGCAAATAGAATGGCTTTCATCTCTTTATTTCGCTGTATATGCGTAAGGCGCACTTCTGTAATTTCGGTTTGCTAAGCGCGTATGGGGCAGAATGCCGGTAAATGACACCCGCAAAATCTATTTATAGCATGACAACGGACTTCCATCAAGAAATTTTCATGGTTTTCTATGGAAGAGGCAGTTAATGTTAGTTATTGTTACCATATTGTCATTAGGTTTGAAGATACATAATGTTTCGGGCGGTCAATTTATACTACTTTTATCAACTACTATGCTAAACAGTTCAAAATATTCCCATAAATCAGCCCAATTCCTGTAAATCCACTATTTTCTTACCTTCGATGAATGTAAAAAATTATTAGTCTCTTTCCTCCTAAATGTTAGATATTTTCACTAACAGCAGACTGGCCAGCCTCTTTGCTTCAGTGAAGAAACAAATTTTTCTCAAAGTTAATTTCGTTCTACCATAACGACATTATCTCGATATAAACTTCATATTTATCAAATATGGGCCTTTCCATTGATTCAAACTAACCGTAAATACAGGTTTAGGCCTTAATAATCTACATTTATACTAGACACTGCCATGAAAAAAATTCTGAGATCCGTGAAGACAATTTTTTAACTGAAGATGGATAGACATGGGTCTTACTCTTACTAGAATTCTGCACCAGCTATTCCAACAGCTGCACCAAATTCAATGGAATATTGTATTGCTAAAAGAACTTAAGGCTGGTTCTTGGGATCTAATAAACTTAAAGCTAATTCTTGGGATCTAATACAAATGCTGCTAGTTCTTTTTTTCCTACCATTACTGCTTGTACATCTGCTACATCTACTACTACAACTACTTTTATAACTACTACTACTACTACTACTACTACTACTACTACTACTACTACTACTACTACTACTATTATTATTGCTACTGCTATTACTACTACTACTACTACTACTACTACTACTACTACTACTACTACTACTACTACTACTACTACTACTACTACTACTACTACTACCACTACCACTACCACTACTACTACTACTACTACTACTACTACTACTACTACTACTACTACTACTACTACTACTACTACTACTACTACTACTACTACTACTACTACTACTACTACTACTACTACTACTATTACTACTACTACTACTACTACTACTACTACTACTACTACTACTACTACTACTACTACTACTACTACTACTACTACTACTACTACTACTACTACTACTACTACTGCTACTACTACTACTACTTTTACTACAATTACAACGGTTGCTATTGATAAGCATTAAAAGGCTGTAAAACTAAAAAGCCTTGGTACTTACTGAAATATTGTGACTTTATTTTTAAATGAATGATTTTTTTTTTTAATTGGCCAATTTCTGAAGGTCAACTTTTTGTTATACAATATTTCATTCAGGATTTTCTTAAAAATTCATATTTTATTTAGGATTCAGCTTCAAACTTTTCATTTTAATCAAACTTAAAATTCAAGGCTTATGGATCATACTTTAAACTGCGTGTGCATTTATACAGGTTTCTCTAAAAAAAATTACCATCAATTTGTCAAAATCGTTCTTGATTTTACTCCAAAAATAATTGAATCTTGTTTTTCAAATCTAAAATAATCTCGATGCAACTGATACTGTAACGTAGCTTACTTCTTCGTATTCCTAATATTAAATCACTATGTTTTTCCCCCTTCCCCCCCCCCCTCTCTCTCTCTCTCTCTCTCTCTCTCTCTCTCTCTCTATCTATCTATCTATCTATCTTTCTAACTTAGTAACGATCTATCTCTCTCATTCTCTGTCATCCACATTACTTTCCTTCCCTTTCCCTTGCCGTCTAGCTAGCCATCTATCATAAATTACTTTCTTTCTCTTTACGATTTTGATTGATTGTCTATAAATTTTTCACTTTAACTTGATGCAATTTGATTTACGCACTTTTTTTTTTTTATTAAAATCTTGTCTTGATTTTGTAATTTATAGGGCATTCTTGAAACACGTAACTGCATGACAATTTTCAGTTTAAGTTTGAAATAATCTGAAAATTAGCAAAATCTAAAAGACGTTTTCTTTGCATTTAATAGAGCCTTTGTTGATTAACCTTTAGCTCCTTATGCCCTTTGCGCGTAAGGCTGTGGCCATGTTGCCCGCCATTCAGTTAGCGAGTGGATTTTCTTCGGTCTTAAACGCGTATGGTGGTCATGCGCGGATACCGCTGGCCTGCTAGATCTATCCATTAACTTAAGTGAGCGGATTTTCTTCGGCCCTAAACACAGTAAACGGGTAAGGCGGTGGCCTTGACCTTGCGCGGAAAGCGAATCACTAATTTTTATCGAGAGCTATTCGCGCAAGTCCAGTTTTACGGGAAATTCTTTTATTACACGTTTTTTTTTAAGTTCACCCACTGAATTATAATGACGATAAAGTAAAAATCAAGCAAATTAGACAGTTTTTTCACTCTAGCTCGAAAGTAAAGAATTGTTCCATTTACGCGGATAGGGAACGGCAGGGAACGGCACCGACGATATCGAGGGCTACCTATGATGCAAGCGAAGGCAAAGTAGAAAAAATTAACCTTTCCTGGGACCTCAATCCGTCCCGCGGTTTTCAAGCCATTTCAAACCTCAAAATTTGCCAAAAATTGCCATAAAAAAAATTACCAAATTACCAATTTTGTCATCATACTGTCAAAATTTGCCAAAAAATTGCCTGCGGTTTAACAAAAATCAAATATTTAACACAAGAGATAGGCTCTAAGTCTAAGTGTAAAAATATGCAAAAAATGTACAATACTGATGACACAATATTTACATGTATTTACGTATATTTAAATATATAGCGATAAGTGGTAAGATGTAAATAAACACAGAAATAAAGAGAAAATAATCAGATATGAATGAAAAAATTACATCACAGATTCAAAGGAAATAAAATTATGATAGAGGAATACCAATGCTCTCAAGTTGAGGCTCCTTCTCCTCTCAGAGAACACAAGATTATGAATAGTAAAACTTCTTTCTGCATCAATAGAGTCAAAGCAAGTAGGAAATTCAAATAACATACAGCAAGCTTAGGAACATCTGACTTTTTTGCCTCTTTGTGGAAGGCCCATTTGAACCGCCTATCTCTCTGCGGCTCGTCCATGGTTAGATCTCTATCAGATTTTTTGTTAATATCCGTCGACTATTTCCTAGTGTGGTCTAATTCTAGATTACAAGGTGTGCAAAATAGTTTTTGACCACTCACATGAGTTCATGCTGTAAACTACATGTCGTTGCCGGGCAGTTATAATATATTTCTGCCCTCTTTATTTTATGTAGCAAGAAATCTATCCATAATTCTATTAAAAATGTCTCTAATAATAATTTCCGTGTGAAGTAAGACAAGGAAAATTGTTGAAGAAGAGAAGGGATCTTCAAAAACAAAATAAAAACAAAACAAAGAAGCAACTGGTATGTGAAGCCCCCCCCCCCCCCAGACACACACACACACACACTCACACTCACACACACAAGACCGAGGCTAGGCTTAGATTAGAGATTCCACACTGTTTGTCGTCGTCTTTTCCCAATTTTTCGTAGTTTCATTTTTTTTAAACAGCAGCAACAACAAAAATCATCACTTTAATCTTAAGACGGAGAAAATTGCGGCTTATTTTCGGCCAAATAAAAATTTGCGGCAATTTGCGGAAGCGCAAAACTGGGAAGGCACCTTAAACCTTAACATTTTAAACTCTTTTCAGGAGGTCTGTGGTTATCATCTGATCGACCGATGTTTTGACTTTGAGCGAAGGCATCCAACAAGGTGCACACGGAATAACTGCAATTCGAATTCTCGGCTTTGATCACCAAAACGCCTCCATATGATACTGTCGCAATCCAAAGGTGATACTAATTTCTGAAGATGAGAATCTGATAAGATTAAAGCCGGCTTAACTCTATCCGTACACCGGGGCTGATTTTGTTAATCCAGGGGTCGTTTTTATTTGTTTAAAAATATATAAAATGGGAATTCAAACCATTCTTCTTGTTCCATAGATGATGAAGAGCTTAGGCTACTCTACGCAAGTTTTCCAAACACATTAAAACCACTTCAAAGTTCATAATAATAATAATAATAATAATAATAATAATAATAATAATAATAATAATAATAATAATAATAATAATAATAATTTTAATCATAATAATAATAACAATTGCAATGATTTTAACAAATGATCGTAATAATGATAATAACGATAATAGGCGATATTACAAAATCATTTGAAGATTAAAACTCTTAGTTCATATAGATTGATGCAATAAAGGACTTCAGACACTGCCTTTTACAACGAAATTAGCTAGATCTAGCGTTATCTAGCGTTAGCTACCAAGATCTTGATAAAATCAAATGAAATTGTTCAAGAAAGGTCAGATTGATAATTGATTCAGATACTGGTAGATCTAGATTTGATCAAGGAAATAATAACACTTGTCTAAATAACGAGATACATGTAAACCAGTTCCTACATTATTGATGCAAAGCTCAAAATCTATCACTTGCAAATCAAGAAAGGTTGATTAATCTTCAGAAACCAACTCGCAAATTAAATTTATATAAGCTAGGCCTACATCGTCAGTTCTGTGGGTTTAACTAAGAATGCATCCGTACAATGATACACCTCTTTTTCTTTTTCGCTTCACCTTTTTCATTTGTTGAGTTGCGTTAACTTAAATACCTGCCAAATCCAGATTTCGATCCGTTGAGGACGCTAGATTTACTGTTATCTAAACAACCTTTGACCTGCGATCACAAGTTAAAAATATTTTTTCGAGTTGCTGCAAATCGCTTTGTGTAAACACAAATTGCTGTTTGGATCGCCCACGCATTTTGTGGAGGGTGTTGCTAGCTGCAAATCGCTTGTCTAAACAAGCCTGGTTGCCCGTTCAAAGAACAGGTGGAAAATACAACTGTTTTGAAGAATGGCAGACTTCACAAAGAAAAAAATACCAAAAACATTATATATCCTTTAAAAGCAGACATAATCCTAAAGCCATAAACTGATAAAGTTACAACTAAATTTAAGAAAACAAAACTTGACAACAACAACCGATATCTCCTCCAGACCCACTCATTCTTTTTACGTTGTCATAAAGACGGTCTTTCAATAAAGGAGAGACTCAAGCTTAATAGTAAAGTTAATTTTAGTTCCATCTTTTCAGTTTATCTCTCCACCGAAACGATAATGTGGTGCTGATGAACCATTACAGATACAATGTAGTGCTCGACCTGATGTGGTGAAATGGTGCTCTCCAAGCAAAGTAAAAGAGTGCAACTGCTCAGACAATGTTACCCACACGGAAAAAAAAACAACTTCAAGTCCCTGATTAAAAAAAAAAATTGATTAGGTTATCCTGGATTGCTAAAGCTTATAATTATTCTAGACCTGGTCTTTACTCTGCAGGTCATATTCCATTTAATTTTTAAATTTTTCATCTTTTCCCCACCATTATAGTAAAGTGATATGTTTAATATATATATATATATATATATATATATATATATATATATATATATATATAGATGTGTGTGTGTGTGTTTGTGTGTAACTAGCTGGGTGATTCCTAACTTCCTTCTACAATAGGGCCCACTAGTCATCTATAGAAGCTCAGTGCTTCTTCCTACTCTAGGCCCTAACTTAATAATGGTAGCCTGCCTAGCAGCCGCACGAATCCTTGAGTATCAGTGGACTACTAAGGCTAGTAATACGACTGGATGTCGAGACAAAAATAGCTACACTCAAGAAGGAAGGAACACAGAAAGAAGAGGTTAAACTTAAAGTCACCAACATCTTTAATATGTATATTACACGAATACTCAATTATCAATGAATGAAAACAATTCTCAAAGAACAAAATACATAGAAGACTCTAAAACCAAGTACTTAATAAAAGATACTAATAAAATGGTCAGAATAACAAACGCCTAGAAGAGGCCAAAACAAAGTGTCATGTACGTGTAGATGATACTACAACAAGAGGTCAGAATGATAAGCGCCAAGAAGATACTCAAGATAAATTGCATATAATATACTAAGATCAGATACTAAAACAAGAGATAGTAAGAACTAAAAAAAATGCCTTATAGTCAGCCAACCCTGAGAAAGAAAAGAAATAAAACATATTAGAGATACAGCGTAATCAATAACTAAGATAAATCGTCAATCATTTCATCTTAACCTTAAGTTAAAGTTTCACCTAGCAGAACAAGAATAATCAAATGTCATGTTCTAAATCTAACCATCCAACTTATTCCCCTGTATCAGTATGATTTCATTTCCATAATAGCGACCGCCCATGGCTTGACCTACCATACCACGTGGTACCTCGCCATTGGTCCAGTCTCAGGTAATTAATGAGAGACTAGAGAGGGAGAGGGGAATAGGGGGGGTAGCATAAGATCGCCCTGGCGCGAAACCGAGAGCGTGACCAACCACAGCCCTCTGAAATAACTACTAGTACACAAGTGAAAATTTTATTTTATGCAGACATTTGTTTTTTGTTTGTTTTCTCTTAAACTATACAGGAAACCAAACACAACAAAAAAAAAAATTGAAAATCCATCAACAAATGAAGAAGATATAGGTTTTCAATGGTTTAATTAAACTCAGAAAACGGTCGATATTGCGTCGCAGAACATTTTTGGGCAGGTTCAGAGACTCATAACAATTAACATATAAAATTATTTGTGAAAACCTTAAGTAAATGTATATTTCCATAGTCTTTTACACCAACACCAAGGATACTTTATTACAGAGCAAAATCTGTAAAATTCAAGGAAATATGACATGCCAAAAATAGGAAAAATTTCAATTTCGTCCAAAAATCTACACAAAATCTGTGTTTCTGTCATTTTTGACGACCGAACAAAAAGAAAATAATGAACTTAACTAATTGAGAATTTTTACACCGAAAAAGAAGGACACTGAGACACTGCCTAATTTTTTTCAGGGACTTATAATATTAAAAAATGCAATTTATGTGGCTGCAAAGTTGGTGCATCAGCTAAAAATGGCCTTAAAAAAAAGCACGAGATAACAAGATTTTTATAGTTTTCAGGAAATAAAAAATCATAAAAAACCAACCATTAAAGGTACAGTGTTCATTTATATATCAACTTAAAGCTTGTTTCATTCTCTTTCAAATGAAGCTTATTGCAAATTAGTTAATAAGTAAATAAACAAAGTTTTCTTAACAAACAAGATCCAAGTCCATACAAAAAAGTGGAAAGGTAGTTGCCTTACACCGAGCCATAAAAATTCATGACAAATCAACCATTAGAGGTAAGTGTTTATTTATATATCAAATTAAAGCTTGTTTCTGTTTCATTCTCTTTCAAATGAAGCTATTGCAAATTAGTTAATAAGTATACAGACAAGTTTTCTTAACCAACAAGATCCAAGTCCATACAAAAAAAGTGGAAAGGTAATTGCCCTATACCGAGCCATAAAAATTCATAACAAATCAACCATTAGAGGTACAGTGTTCAGTTATATATCAAATTAAAGCTTGTTTCATTCTCTTTCAAATGAATTTATTGCAAATTAGTGTACTATAAGAGTACTACTAAGTGTAAAGACAAGTTTTCCACAGTTAAAGTTTTTGTTATTACAACACTCAGTTGTACTTGTATGTAGAGATTAACTATACTAAAGTCAAGTGACAAAATTAAAAATTCTTTACCAGGTAGGCCTACCTAGTACTAGTAGTAGATGTAATATGTGCAAGCAAACGTTCATATAGAGCTTTCTTTATGGTAATATTCTCCCCTCTTATCAAACTTCTAAACCTGATCTGGTCTTTCATCTTATCTACAGCTCTTGGTCCGTGATACAACTCATCTAATTGTTCCTTTGTTGAAACTAAACACCCACCTTCTGCTGAAATAGCATCAAGAGCAGCACTTCTGCGCTCAGCTAATTTAATAGTCTGTTCGTCTTTTTTCCTTTTATTTTCAGTAATTCTAGATTGAATTCTTTCATTGACATCTTTCTTCTCTTTCAAACTTTTAATCTTACACTCTGGCCCATATTTGATGGCCCTTTCCATAAGCTTTCTTGTCAAGCTAGGAGACTGGAGACTGCTCGCTGAGCAGTAGTCCAGGTCACCAAAAAGGCGTTCGCCTGTCAGATTGGTGAGTGGACAGGTTTGCAAAATCTTTCTAACATCATCAGCTAAGTCCCCACCAAATGTCCCCCCTTCCAAGAAATCAACAAGCTGACGTTTTAAAGCATCAGTACTGTGCTCCAGTATCTTTCTAAAACAAGATTTGAAAGCATGTACAATTAAAGACTCAGAACCTAAAAATTCCTTAACAACATTGATGTCAGATAAACAAGCCGCAAACTCCTCCCCAAAACCTGACTCAACACATTCACCTACTGGCTGGAAGTCACTGGAGCCCCAATTATCAAAAATACTTTTCATTTTTTTCACATAAAGTGGAAAGTCAGCGTATGATTTAGTACTGTTCATAAGCTGCCAATATGGCTCAGTAATGCAAACATGAAAAAAAGACAGAACAGAGATGATAGTAAGAATTCTCTTATCCTCCAAATCTGCAAGAATAGATTGAAGCTTAAGATTTGAATGAGATACAAATTCATCCAAAAACTATTTAATATGATGTCTGTGAAACAAAGGGGCTGTAGATTTCTAGCGTTTTGAAATAAGTTATTAAACTTATTACAACGGTAGCTAGTGAATGCTGGTTTAATTTTGTATTTAGAAAGGAAGGCAGTTTACTCTCACCTACAGCCACTTTTTTCATCCCCATGGGGACCAAGGACTTCCGCAGCGAGTCGGATCAATCTTATTGCAGCACTCTCTGCTGCAGTAGAAAATGATATAAATTTAGAGCTCAAGTCCCGACCCAGTTTCCCCCCTTCATCTACAGCGTCTTTTTCAAATTCATGAAGTGCGTTTTCCGCAGCACTAGAAAGTGCCAGCAAAAAGTGAGCGTTACAAAAAAGAAAATACGTAGAACACTCTTCCCCTTCCAACAATTCTTCTTTGTATTTCGACATTTTGGCATCAAATGCCTTCATGACAGCAGCTCTATCCGAAAGTAAACAAGTCATTTTTCTAATTATGTCTTTCAGTAGTACATTTCCATCAACATCAGCATCATCTAAACAGTACATTTCACAAAGGTCTTTAAATAGAGCTACACATCTTTCTAATAGTGTTTCAGAGTCATCACAAGCAATTTCCGAAAAACCAAGAGATAATTATTTGCCATTAGACAAATAGATGTGCTGCTCGAGGAAATGGGTCTTTTGTCGGCTTGTTGCATCACATGCATATGTAAAATGTTGCTTATGTAAAATTGCACTGACTGCTTGATGTTTAGCAGTAAAATTCGCTTCATGTGAAAAGTTCACAGATGTAGAAGCACAAGGCAACTGTTCGTTGCAAATTTCAAAATCAAATAAATGTTTAGCTACAGTTTGCACAACCTTAGAACAATTACCAGCTGATACACCAGCTTCCCCCTGAAGGGCATAAAAAGTTTGTCTAATATTGTCAGAGTACCTGTGACTGCTTCCCTCTTCACGTATTTTAACTTTAACCTCATCACAAGCTAACATAGTCAACAGTTCAGAGTTTTTTGTTTTCTCTTCATTTAAGGATGTTTTTAATTTTGATTTCACTGTTTGCTCATTTTTCAATTTGAATTTTGATTCTTGCAAACTTTTATTAAGTTCAGATGATTTGGTTTTTTCTATCTCTAACTCCTTCTCTATTTCACTTTTCTCTTGTGCTAAATTAGACAGGTCTTTTTTCATTGAAAAGTTCCTTTGGTACAACTTTGTCTTTTTAATGTTTTCCACTTCTTCATTCAAAAAGCGACAATCTTTTTGAGAATCGTTTAATTGTTTAGTGAGCTGATATAACTTTCTATCATTTTCTACCTGCAATGTGATATTTGCTTTTTGCACATTTATGACGCATGTCTTGGCTTCAGTTTCAGTGTTAAGGGTAGCTTTCTCTCGTTTTAACTCTTCTATTTCACAGTTTTTCACTTCAACTGCCTCTTTGAGAACTTTACATCCATCACACTGCAATGTCTTATGCCTAGGAACAGAGTCAGGAGAGTCTGGAATAAAAGGTTTAGATAGAAAGACTTTTAGTTCATCTTTCTTCTTCATATTTAATAGGGACTTATGAAGCTTCAAAACTTTATCCACCTTTGAACGTACCATTGAATCGGTTTGACCGTCACATAGAGCACCACATAAAATCCTTGTCCATTTCCGGACGAACACAGGAGATAGTCGTTCTAAATTTTTGAACTTGTCTAGTTCAATAATTACTTCATTGGTAATAAGGACTGAGTCAGTGAATGTGAAAGGCTTGACATCTGTGAGGTGTAATCTATTAAGTCCAATGCGCGACAGAGGAGGAGTCAGCGTGTGGAAACTGAACTTTTCAGCCAGGATGGACTCAAGTTCAGGCATCTGTCGGCACTTCTCCTGAAGGGTCGATATACGGTGGGCAATGCGGCTCTCTGTCAGTGTCACACTGGCAGTGTCGGGGAACAACTTCTCGAGCCATGCTTTGCGCTGAAAAAAAAAAGGAACGGTGAAAAGTTTATCTGCATGACTTAAATAAGATATTTCACTAGTCGGATTCTGAATTTACAACATTATGGGCAGTTTTTCATTGTTCAAACCCAGTACCTCACAAATCAACCTTATGTAAAAATGTATGTTCTATTACACACATGATTTTTTTTTAAACTCATGAACCTAATTAACTATTTAGAAAAAAACCATTCTGGGGAGAACCTCTAAAACAGCAGCTAAGAACAAGATGCATTGCATTCTTTCTTACTATCCCTTTATCTATCAATGCATTAAGTTACAATAAAATAAAATAAATAATAAAACAACAAACAAAACAATAACAAATTAACATTAAAAGCAGATAAACAAAACAAACTTCACGGTAGCTGCAGTCCTCTTGTTCCTTTAGCAAGTTTAGCTGAAGAAGCAGGCCATTTGTCAGTGTGGCAATGTGAGGCAGATTTGGTCGTCTTCCTCTGTTCTGCCGCAAGAAATGGTCTGCCAGGGACATGAACACATCATCTGCGGAGAAGTAAAAGATGGTTTTATAGAACTAATGAGAGAGAGAGAGAGAGAGAGAGAGAGAGAGAGAGAGAGAGAGAGAGAGAGAGAGAGAGAGAGAGAGAGAGAGAGAGAGAGAGAGAGAGAGGTATCACACCAACTTTTCCTGCAGTTATGCCTCTTGACGAAATGAAGGCAAACTTTGCAAATTTAATAGGGTTAGCTTTTATTTACAACAGATAAAACTTACATATAATTCCTATTCAGCATACCAAAACCTATTACAGTATTAGGGTGGGGGGGGTGAGGGGGTGAGGGAGAGAGAGATAGAGAGAGAGAGAAAGAGAGAGAGAGAGAGAGAGAGAGAGAGAGAGAGAGAGAGAGAGAGAGAGAGAGAGAGAGAGAGAGAGAGAGACACCATTTATATGAATTCTGATCTAGATCTAGATCTATCTCAACCATTTTGTTCGATCTAGAATCCTATCAATAAGCCAGTCGATCAGGACTAGATCTAGATCTAGATGCCTCCCTTCATAAACACTCAACAATAATATTGTTAAAAAGCAAGGTCAAATATATCCTCTAAATAGTAGGGCAGTGATATCGGCGTCCTTTAAAAATGACGTCATGGCTCCTGCGTAGTGTAATGGCCCTTACCGATGACTTTGGCTGTTACTCTAACTGACCGTCCTCCCTATGTTTTAAGTCCCCGTAAATCATTGAAAGGTAATATTTATCCAACACAACATAATATAACTATCATAATATTAACAATTAAAAAGTAACTTACCTTTGAGAATATCAGAAAGGGTTCCAGTGCGCGAATAATTGAAAATAGTTGACCCATTTCTATCACTATCGGCGTGAGCCGATTCACTTTCCTCGGCACAGCTGCCGACCTCCATTGTAGGCACAAACAAGGGCTCGTTTCTCTTGGAATGTCTCGTTAGATTTTCTTTAATACTTCAGTCGTGAAAAGATACATGGCTGTTTTAATTTGACTTTTGAAAAAATCAATTGTTTAGCTTCAGTTAGACATAACGCACGCCAACCTATTCACCAGTTACATGGCTTTTTTAGTAAAAAAAACTTCAACAGGAATCGCATCCCGCGCCATAGCGGCGCCATTGTTGTATTTACAGGGAAGTGCGTAGTAAGCTTATCAAATTAAACCTGAATTACTACCATTTCCAATAATGTCAGTTCTATAAATATCCGTGCAATCACGGCCGAGGGATCAGACAAAGAAGAAGGGGGTCTGACAGTGACAGCAGATAGCATGGCCGTCGGCGGCCTGGAATGGGAAAGTTGTGAGATAATGGGGATAAACAACAACAAATAACTTGTTTATAAGAACATAAACGTATTAATATGAACACATTAACAAGACAATAAGATGTAAATCTTTTCCATAGTTTTTATTTCAATTAAAACAAACGATTATGTCAAAAGATATTGCAAAGTAAAGAATCCGGTTTTAGGCATAGATCTATGGTCGGCGAGATTTTCTACCGCCGCAAGCCGAGCTTTTGGGGTACCTATTTTAAAAATTAAAAACTAGTATATCCAGTAGGCCATGGACCAACGCCTAGCACTGACGCAATCACCAGACTTCTAACATGACACCGTCAGTTCAAAGAGGCTGTGCCAAGTTACTCTCCATAACTGGGAGAAGGGGTGCGCCAAGTCCATCGCACACAGACGGTAGCCTTAGGATACTAAATAATATTACAAGACTACATTCTGCCAGTTAGTTTAAGGTACCGGTAATGCAACAGAACTTAGTTTAGGAGAATACTTCTACAGTTTAGTGAGGTCATCATATTTTACAACCAATAATCATAGATAAAGACATAGATTAAAGCAATATTAAAAGGAAATTAATTGCCTCATTGGAATAATTAAGTCAGTCGTCTCTTGTTGAGTCAACGATTGTCTGAAGAGAGGGAATTAATAGTAATAATACTTAAAGTAATAGTACTTAGAATCCGCTAAATTTACGAATAAGGACACAGCCTCGCACTAAAGTAAATATACCTAGCTGAACTATGCAACATCTTAACCCGAGTCACGATGATAATCACGTAGAATTACAAGAATTGATAATAATCCAACACAAGAACTCAGTAGTAGTACATGTACCGTAGTAATTTCACATAATACTTTAATGATTTCCACTATGAATGATCACAAGAATTTCTCACTGTCTCAGTAATTCCAAACAATACTTTTATCCGACGTGGCCTCTAGATATTCCAAAAAGGTACTGACAACGAGTCTTTTCGACTTCTACAATTTATAGTACAAACTCAGTCGGCAAGGTCACCGGTCAAAGACTTCCCTGGTTTCCCAGTTCGTCGTCCAACTTCCCTAGAACAAGAGCCAATGTCGACCGAGGAGAATTTACTCCGTCGAACGGAACCCGTTTCCCCAACTAAAACATCACCCGACCGAGATCATAGAATCTACAAAACCCGTCGTTACATCTACGTACTACATTTAGCATCTCCCGATCAAAGCATCACTTAAACTTACTACAACTAGTAGTTTCCCTAAATTCCCCAAGATCCCCGAAACAAAGTACGTCCTAAGCCGACCGAAGAAAAGCTTCTCTGGCCAGCTGGACAGGAACAAAAGAATAGATCGGCCAGTCAATTTATGCAATCGTTAACATTAAACAAAGTATCTTCATAATTATTATACTTTATAGAATACAAGGAAATGACTGTTAGAGGGAAGGAGACCAGTTTCCCGCCACTAAACTAAGTCTACTAACAAAAACAAGCTAGAGAAGTGCACTAGGCTCCATCCATAAGTTGACATACTATAGATCTATCTGCTCTAAAGGCCTGCTGCCACTACCACAAATAACTAACTATACCTGTACAGCCCTTTAAATGTCATTTGGTTCATCATAACAAATTTGATGAATTAATTACAAAAAATAATGAACTATAAGCATTTTCTAGTCTTAATCCAAAACTTTTCTCTAATTTTTTTTCTTTTTGTACCGGGACAATGATCTCGACAAATTAAAATTCAGTAAACATCATCACTGTACATTGAGCGGTTTTGAAGGAGATAGCGCAGAAAGAAATCAAAGATGCCTTTATAAATTATATTTGATCTTCCCAGTGGTCCTAAAGCACTCTAGGTGTAAATTCCCTCCAGATATTTTACAATCTATCTCATTAAATATTTTATGATATTAATTAAGTTTTTATGATATTTCATGACTTTTGTGAGCTTGAGTTGATATTTTTTTAAGCCTTCTACATTTAGTCACATGACCGATCAGAAAGGTCTTGCAGTCTACTCTTTGAAATGAAGCACCTTGCCGTCTAAAAGTTGTCATTCTTTCAGTCTTTGTTTGAGAAGCAAGCTGCTCTGAATCATTAATATGCTCCTAAGTTTATACTATTCATTTCATGTCTTGACGAGTTTTTCTGAGTTCAGATGTGACTTTGCTTCAGATAATTCTTTTCCCATTTTCGGGTTTATTATTGCTTAATAGCTGTGAAATTTAGACCTAGCTCCAGACTTCAGTAGTGTATACATAGTCCACATTACTACTATATACTAGATAGGATGGTGATTTTCTGAACTGGTGCAATTAGCTATACATACTTTGATTTGGTGTGAATATTCGTATATTAACTCAGCTAGGCAGACGGTATTGTAATTAATTTGCAATGTAATTTTATGATTATTTCATTTGCTGGTTGGTTTCAGACCCCTGGCAGAGACAAGTGTATTCCTACTGTACTTTGCTTAGAATTAGATCTAGGCTTACTTGTAATGTAAGAACTAAGATTGTGTATTTTATCTTCTAAAATTTATAAGCCTAAGTACGGCCAACTAGTGATCATCATGACCAGCTTGAATTGCACATGGTCATAATTCATGATTTATTTTCAGATGCATCATGTTATGTATTTTTTTAGCGCTCCTGCTTTGTGTTACTGTTAGTTTCCTGGATTGCATCCTTTGTAATTCTGTGCATGTCATGATATTCATTTTGCCTTACAGTTGCAGGATCTCTTGTCTTACTGTTTTCATATGATTTCTTTATTATGGACTAATTTTAGTTTTCCTTCCAGGGTAGGCCCTACCTGGATCTTTTCCTTGTATGTGTTATTAGCTTTGCTCTCTTTGTCTTTATCAATCATAAATCATGTACATCCCTTTGGTTTCTACTCTATGACGGCATGTGCGTGTAAGCCGACATGCCGTCTGGTAGAAATTTCTGGGTTTTTTTTTACTCCCCTTGACATGTTTTCTTACTTTTCTTTTCTTTACAGCTAAGTATTAATGAGAATCTAGTAAGATTATGGTCAGCTTTTAAACCTTGTGTCCACCTCTACTTGAGTATCTTTTCCTTTTAGCTTATAGACTTTTGAATCTATTTCTTGACAGGTCATTTTACTCTTCACTTATGTAGATCTAGTGTATTGCTTAAAATGTTCATGTCTTTAATATGCAGCGTATTCTTTGTTCTTTGTATATTATGCTTATTTTATCTGCTCTCTTTAATTCTCATTTATTATTTTTCTATAATCTATTTATCAATGAAATGCAATTCTTGTAGTACAAGACCTGTATCATGTTGTTTGAAATCTTCTTGCCAAATCTTGAATCTCTAGCTCAATATTTGTTTAAGATATCTTGTTTTAAGAGAATGTTCTAGTTTTAGTAGCGCGGCGGCCATATTGGTTTACTAATTTGCATAAAATTTCACATTTCTGTTTTTTTTTTTACCTATTTTTCAACCAATTTGTCCCTACCAATTAGGTTAAATTCCATTTAAAACAAATACTTATGTAAGCGGATGGAACGTTTGATGATGTCTGTTGCGTGATTTCATGTAAATTTTGGATTTTATAATTTTATTGGCCATTTGTTTATTAACGCTAAGTTGATTATCCGCCCTTCTGGCGGTTTATTTCTTTCTATTCTATGTAATTCTTAGTATGTTGTAATGGTTACATTGCTAGCGGTATTCATGTTTCTTTAGTTTCTGTCCAGCTGGCCAGAGAAGCTTGATTTCGGTCGGCTTAAGATGTAACGAACTTTCTTTGATTACGAAATCTTGGGAGATTTGGGAGAGCTAGATCGTAGATGCAAATTGTGTTTATTTGATCATAAAATGGTAGATGAAACGGACTGTTTCTGAAACTGGAATAAAACGTGAAGAATTTCCAGAATCTGCGAGAACGCAAGGCTGTTGCTAAAACTGACACACACTCACATTCGCTTTTAGTGTACTACAATACTAATACCGTCGATTGTAGATTCTAGATCTAAACTGAATTTAGATCTAGATTTAGATTTAAATTACCAATTTTTTTTAGTTTCCGATTTCCGTATTTTATAACTCTTTTTTTCCGTATTTCCCGAAAATGTGTGTGATTTCCTGTGAAGACTAGTCTAAATCGTAAACATTGTACACTGTAGTTAAATGCTTAGGTCTAGGTCTAGATCTCGATCTAGTCTATAGCTAGAATTTTTCGTACTTCCGTACAGAATGGGTGTAATTTCCTAGACTAGACTAAAGCCTTTAGAGTATAGTTAGTATGCTTAGGTCTAGAGGTCTCTACATCTCGAGATATTTAGATCTAGATATCTGGATAGAAATCGAAGAAAATTGAAAATCTTTCATGATTTTGTAAAAATGATAAGAGCGAAATCTTGTTCTAGGGGAAAGTTCTAAAACTAATCTAGATTCTATATCTCTAGATCTATATCTACAATAGATCTAATCCAGATTAAGTGAATTCATTGATAAGTCTAGATATAGATCTAAATTCTATCTAGGTGATATCTTATAATATATTATACGGATTAGGTAATAACGACGATCTTTTAGTTTTAAGTTAAATGTGTACACGAGGAAACGTGACACTAGCGTAGACCAACTCCTGTTTAAACTTAAAACTTCCTTTCTGAGCCTTATTTCTTTCCTCCACTGTATGACATGAATGTCCAATGACCAGCTTTTCGTTCAATTGCTCTACTCTCTGGTTGACAAGTTTTGAAGGTCTCAAAAGCTTCGAAATAATCTGCCACTGAAACAACCGGCTGCTCAAGTTAGTCCTAGTCCTCTGCCTACGGTGGGCCCTCTGTTGACCTCTGCGTCAAGTCCACTGCCTGTGGATCAGGGTTGTCCTCATCACCAGTGTCTGACCTGAGGTACCGTCTGACCTCAGAGCCAAATACGAAGCGCTGCTCTCCAGTGACCCCGTACCGCACCAGGTAGGCGCTGCCGTGCTCGGGTGGCACCGACAGGACATCAAACACGTCTGGTCCATACCGGTCCTTGATCTTGTTACGGCCGGCGGGTTGACACCTCAGCAGCACTTGGTCACCGGGTTGGATCCTCGAGGATCGTGTAGGAGGGGACAGCCTACCATGTGCCTCTCCCACCCGATGTTTCACAATGCCGTATAGTCTACCCAGCCGCTGATAGTGCTGCCTCAGGTAATCCTCTGCTGATGATGGATGTGTGTTTTCCAACGGCGTGTTAACCAGATCATCGATCGGCAGCCTCGGTTCACGGCCGTAAAGGAGTAGGTACGGTGAGTGTCCAGTGGTGGAGTGCGCAGTGGTGTTATACCAAAACACCAATTCAGGCAGCAGCTGTGGCCATCGTTTCTTCTCTTCTGGTGTCAAGGTGCGGAGCAGATTGAACATACCTCTCCGTCTGTCCGTTGCCAGCTGGGTGACTGATAGGCGGTTGTCCTTGATTTTTTTACTCCGTACAGATGGCACAGTTCTTTGACGACTGCTGCCTCGAATGAGCGACCCTGGTCAGTGCAGTTGCGTAGGGGCGCCATATTTCATAATCGACTCGTTGATAAGAACATTCACCACTTTTTGTTTTTGTTGTTTGATCCCGCTACTGTCCACTTGGTGAAAACATCCGTGAGCACCAACATGCTCTCTGCCACCAGAAGCCATAGCTAGAATTTCTAACGGATATGTTGCCGTCAGATGTTGTAGTGGTTGGTGCGCCTTTACAGCCGGTGCCTTAGCGAACTGACAACGCTGACAGGACAGACAGTGCTGCAAGATGTCTCGGGTCTTGCCTACCCAAAAGCACCGCCTTCGTAAGATCTCCATTGTTCTCTCAGATCCTTGATGTCCTGAGCTATCATGCGCCAGTTTCACGGCTTGTAGCCTCATTTTCGGAGGCAGTACGACTTGTTTGATCTTCTCTCCCAGCAAACAGACTTCTCTCACAAGTATTCCGTCACTGAGGTGCAAACGCCTCCTCTCCCTCAGTAGCTGTATCACGTGTTTCCCGAGTCTCTGTCTTTCCTGTGGTGATGGGGGCCATCCCTTTTGTCAGGTACTCGATTACACCGTTATCACCTGACAACCTGCCTGCGCCGCTCTTACGTCACTCCGCTCAAACAGTTCGACCTCAGCCGCCCTACACCATGCGGAAAGGGAGCTCGCTGGTGCCGACGTGTCCTCGATTGCCCCAGGCAGCACAGGTAACGGTGTGGTCCAGTACCATCTGTCTAGGAGGCCTGTTCATAGGTTACGTAACATTATTCAGATCGGCCGTCTGCTGGGTGCTAGCCATGTGCGCTCGCTCTCTCTCTCTCTCTCTCTCTCTCTCTCTCTCTCTCTCTCTCTCTCTCTCTCTCTCTCTCTCTCTCTCTCTCTCTCTCTCCCTCCTTTCCTCTTCAAAATAACTTCTAAGTACATGTAGGCTATACATTCAAATACTTAGAAACTCAGATGCACATGTACACCTTTTCGAGATTTGATAATACAGTCGTACGTTACATTAAATACCGGCACTGGAGTGACACACCAAGAACACGTACATCAGATAATGAGGAGAGTTTTTCATTGTATCAAGTCGGAAGAAACAAATGAAGAGAGACAGAGAGAAAGAGAGAGAGACACACACACACACAGATTATAATTTTGTAGAATTCGACCAAGGAACAAAAACAAACATAGTAGGTACGTAGAATATTACAGCGAGAGATAAAATGATGAAGGAGAGAGAGAGAGAGAGAGAGAGAGAGAGAGAGAGAGAGAGAGAGAGAGAGAGAGAGAGAGTGGACGAAAGAGATAAAGACAGACAGAGGTCTATGTGTGTGGAAAAAAAAAAAGGGGGGGGGGGGGAGAGACGCTAGATAGATGATAATAGGTGCTAGCCATGTGAGCTCTATATCTGGCCGTCTCTCTTTCTTTCATCTCTCTAGCTCAATCCAGTGGCTGGTGATCGACTGAGCTGCTGAACTTGTCTCCGTTGTTGCCATACTCGCTGGTTGGGTTCTTCTACCGGCCCTAGTCCTATAGTTCATCAAAGAAATTCCTAATACTAGCACTACCAACTTCGACACCAAACTACAACAACATTGCACAAAACTATAACAATCCAACCAATACACTATAACTGTCTCAACTACTACATTAAACTATCTATACCAATACGCTATACTATTCCGACCACTCTCTAAAACAATTCCAACCCTGCTCTTTGATTATAACAACCTTGCTTGCAACGCCAGATGTTGGCTGGTGGACTCCATGTCTCTCTCTTAAGATAGAGAGGAAAACTATCGAAATCTACACAAACACCACAAAACAAATAAACTAACTAATTAATTGCTGTGATAACGAAATAATCAAAATAAGGCACACAGGTAAGTTTGAAATAGTCTATACTAGAGCTTTATTAGGTGGAATACTTGTAATACTGTAACAAAAAAAAAACAAAAAAAAAAACAAAAAAAATAAGTAAATGAAAATAACTTCACTCCAAATAAATCTTGAAACCACAAAATATCAATAGACCGACCCAATAATTAAACGCATGTGAACTATTTAATCGAATTACACATGTATAAGCAGATTTTAACCCAAGATTACACCACTGAACGTAAACTAATATAAAACCAAAATATTAAAAACCAAACTAGGAATTAGAACTTAGAATTTGAAAAGCAGAACAACACTAGAATCTACAAGTTAGAAATTAAAACTGTAATAGTATAAAGAAGCTACAAAGACGTCACAAAGAACGATACAAAGAAGCCAACCAGGAGGTGCACAAAATCAATGTAATATTAGATCTAGGGTGGATTCCCTTAACTTCCTTAGTAACTGCTGCAATAGGACCCACTAGTCTAGTTATCTATAAGCTCAGTGCTTCTTCCTACTCTAAAAGTCTAAGTAATTGCAGGCCCTAATTGGTTATGGTAGCGAGCCTAGCAGCCGTGCAATACTAAAGAGTTCACACTCTTGGGTCCTTGAGTATCAGTGGAGAACTCTGTTCCCTAACTACACTGTAATACGAGTGATGTCGAGACAAAAATGGCTACACTCAAGAAAGAAGGAACACAGCAAGAACAAATTAACGTTACCAACAACTATAGATCTAATAAGTTTATTACACCAATACTCATTTAGCAATGTATGAAACCAATTCTCAAAGAATAAAATACAAAATACAAGGAGGATCCAAAAGCAACAAAGAAAATATCGAACCAAAATGCCCAATAAAAATGCCTTAGTAAAAATGGTCTGAATAAAAATACCTAATAAAAATGCCCAATAAAAATGCCTTATACTAGATCTAGTCAAATGGTCAGAATAAAAATACCTAATAAAAATGCCCAATAAAAATGCCTAATAGTCAGCCAACGATGAGAAAGAAAAGAAATAAAACATAATATTAGACATACATGGTAATCAATAAGATGATTATCAATCATTTCATTTTAACCTTAAGTGAAAGTTTTACCTAGCAGAACAAGCATAATTAAATGTCATGTTCTAAATCTAACACTACAGTCAAGGTCAATTCAACTCACTACCCTGTATCAGTATGATCTCATTTACATAATTGCGACCGCCTACCGTACCACGGGGAGCATTCCACTTGCGAAGGTTTCGTATCCCAAACATACCACTTGCGAAGGTACTAGATTTTGGGTCAAAAATAACATTCCACTTGCGAAGGTACTAGATTTTGGGTAAAAAATAACATTCCACTTGCGAAGGTTACGGTATTCGGTATTCGGTATTAATGAAAATCGAACATCCCCCTCTGCGTTTCAGGCTTGGGACTGTCTCATAGTGAGGCCGCATTAGGATGTTTGATTTTATTTTTCCGACCGTTAAAAACATATGTACATTATTTACATTCTGGGTTAAAGAGCAACTCAGGTCAGTGGAGATTTGTACGCGGGAGCGATGCATTGCAGATGCGCCTTAAAAAGGCATGTGTTGTGAGTGAGCCATCTACGTACTCTGCAATCGACGATTTTATCCAGTCATGTTTCTTCCTGTCAGACAGTTTGGCTGGGCGTGAGGGTCCATCTCGGATCTTGAATGAGTTTTCAAAAACGATCTCTTGAAGTCGATCAACTAATTCAAAAAAAAAAAAAAAAAAAGTCGGAGGGAAGCTGGAGTGACTGCATATATATGTTTTTGCGAGATACTCCAAGTATTCGTCTATTCTCTGATCATCTGGCGCTTGTTCCAGGATGTCAAATGCATAAGGCTCTCAGACATCTAAAGGATCAAGGTAGGGCAAGCCAAAAGTAATTTTGAGGAATTGTCCGATTTCAGAATCCGGATTCTTGAACTCTTCACTCAGACCGACCTTTTGAATTTTCTTCCACCAACTCTGTTTTAGATGAAAGAGGCAGCCTTTCAGTGCCAACCCTGGGAGGCTTAGCTTTGCTGCTGCATGAGCCGCTTGTTCGAAGTCTAGATGAAGAATCTTCCCTTCGAGACATGATCCTGTGACTTCAAAGTGTAGGGAATGCAATAGCTTAAACATGTTTTGGTACACTTCTTTGCTACTTCCAGGGAGCAAGAAAAACGCCACTGGGACGTACATTCCATCTGCAAACGTGATGATGGTGTACAGCTGCTCGAAATGCTTCGGACATGATTTAAACGTGCCGTCGCCAAACATGTCTTGGTTCCTGTGAAGGTATACCATTGCAGAAGGGCTGTAAACACAAGCTATCTGAGTTTCGTCATCGGTCACAATCTTCACATCCTGCCTTGTTTCTATTTCAGAGATAGCCCTGCATCCATTCTTGAAATTGCTAGCTTTGGCTGATGTTTCCTCCTCTGTCGCCACATAGCTTTTCTCACTTTGTCTATATCTCTCTGATTTAATCCATCTGTCTCCATACTTTGGCCTTCAGTGACAATTATTTTCCTTGGCCGTTCAGTGAGGTCGTCTTCTGCCTTCCTTTTGCACGATTGCCTTAGTTGAAGTTTTTTTAAGGATACTGAATCTTCTGTTTTGCCGTGACAGTGGCTGGTCATGCCATGTAGTATATCTGTTGTATTCAATGACGTGGTAAATCTCGCCTTGCAGTCTTTTTGTGTACATCGCCATGTTCTCGAACTTTTGCTCTCTGACATTAAGCGAAACAAATGGCCATCAAGTAATGCTGCTGGTTTGCCCTTAGAGATCTCTGTGAATTTTAGATCCATTGTTGAAAATTGGTGTTGGCGTCGTGTAGGACAAAAAATATTACCAAGAGCTACAGGACGTGACAACGGCAGAGTGATATAGTGAAGGAATGCCAAAAAATATAGCAAGACGAAAAATTAAACGTACTAAAATTCAGTGTAGCAATTTGTATTTGTATTAGTGTAACACTGCTCAGTATGCTGAGCTGATTCTGGTTTACTGATTGAGTTTGTACTCATGTAAAACATACTTAGTGTAATATCCTTTCACCGGCTTTAATCGGCCTGGTCCGATAAATAATTATTCAAGTCGAACTGAAGAATCGATTATTTTCTATACCTTCGCAAGTGGCAAGTTTCGGCGCCCTTTGAAGATTTTACCTTCGCAAGTGGCAAGTTTCGGCGCCCTTTGAAGTCGATACCTTCGCAAGTGGAATACACCCGTCTCAGGTAATCAGTTAGAGACTAGAGAGGGGAAGGGGGGTAGGATCATGAATCTGAGATCGCCCTGGCGCGAAACCGAGAGCGTGACCAACGCCTAGCACTGACGCAATCACCAGACTTCTCACATGAGAGCGTCAGTTTAAAGAGGCCGTGGCCAGTTACTCTCCAAAACTGGGAGAAGGGGTGCGCCAAGTCCGTCTCGCACAGACGGTAGACTTAAGATACAATACATGCAATACCACAAGACTAGATCTACATCTTATACAGAATAATGATAATCTGCCCCTTAGACTTACAGTACTGGCAATGCAACAGAACTTAGTTTAGGGGAATACTTCTCCAGATTAGCGAGGTGATCTTATCTTACAATCAATAATAATACTTAACACAATATTTAGAGAAGGAAATTCATAGCATCATAGGAATAATAAAGTCAGTCGTCTGTCATTTGAGTCAATGAATGTCTGAAGGGAGGAAATTCATACTTAAAGTACTTAGAATCCGTTAAATTTACAAGTAAGGACATGGCCTCGCACTAAATACACCAAACTTAAGCTTTGCAACAACTTACCCCGAGTCACGGTGATAATCACGTAGAATTACATGTACAACAAAAGATAATCCAACACAAGTAGCTTTCACAATAGTTCAATAATATCCACTAGGAAAGGTCACAATAACTTCTCACTGTAATTCCAAACAATACTACTATCCAACGTGGCCTCCAGATACTCCAGAAAGGTACTGACAAGGAGTCTTTCCGAGCTATACAATTTATAGTATAAACGCAGTCGGCAAAGTCCCCCGTCAAAGACGTCCCTGGTTTCCCAGTTCGTCCCTAGAACAAGGGCGATTGCCGACCGAGGAGAATTTACTCCGTCGAACGGAACAACCCGTTTCCCCTATTAAAACACCACCCGATCGAGATCATAGAATCTACGAAACCCGTCGTTACATCTACGTACGATTCTAGCATCTCCCGATCAAAGAATCACATAGCTTAATACGACTAGAGTCTAGTAGTTTCCCTAAAATCCCCAACTTCCCCGAATCAAAGTTCATCCAAGCCGACCGAAGAAAATCTTCTCTGGCCAGCTGGACAGGAATAAAAGAATAGATCGGCTAGTCAATGTAATCATTAAAGAAATAAAGTATCTTCCGAATTATTAAAGAAATAGGAATAAACCGCTAGAGGGGCGGAGACTAGTTTCCCGCCATTAAACTAAGTATACTAATATTAACAAGCTAGAAGCGCACGTGGCTCCACCCACAAGCTGATAATTGACATACTAAAGATTTGTTCTAAAAGCCTACTGCTACTCCACAAATAAATAAAAGTTTTATACCAGCCTCCCTACATCAATATTATACTCAAATGGCTCAGTAGACTCAGAAAGGTCTTCCCCGAATCATGGTAATAATCACGTATAATAACAACAAATGATAATCCAACACAACTTCTCAGTAGTACATGTAGTAGTAGCTTCCCCAATACTTCAATAAAATTCCACTACGAATTATCACAAGAACTTCTCACTGTAATTCCAAACAATACTTCTATCCGACGTGGCCTCTAGATACTCCAAAAAGGTACTGACCACTGGTCTTTCTAATCACTACTTTAAAATATCAAGTCAGTCGGCAAAGTTCCCTGACAAAGAGTTCCCCGGTTTCCCCAATCTACGTTTAAACTTTCCCCCACAAAGGTCAACGCCGGCCGACGTGCAAAATTTCTCCCCGTCCAGCTGGACACCCGTTTCCCCAGAATATCTATACCCGACCGAGATCATAGACACAGTCCGTTACAACTCTCACATCTTACGATCAACTCAAAGCATCACATAAACTTAGTACGACTAGATCTAGTAGTTTCCCTAAATTCCCCAAGTTCCCCAAATCAAAGTACGTCCCAAGCCGACCGAAAAAAATCTTCTTTGGCCAGCTGGACAAGAACAAAAGGATAGGTCGGCTAGTCAATGTAATCATTACAACAAAGTATCTTCCGAATTATTATAGAAATAGAAATAAACCGCTAGAAGGGTGGATAACCAACATCGCGCCAATAAACAAATGGCCAATAAAATTAAAGTAAAATTAATGCAACAAGAAAGGGATGTGTCTAGCTCCACCCACAAGCTGTCATGTAGGCCCAACACATACATACACAAAAATCAACATAAATACTAAGTAAAATAAAATATGCGCTAATTACACTCTCATTAAAGAAACTCAATCAAATTATAGAATTCAATTAATACAAAATTACACAAAGGACATCACCTAACTTTCCATTCGCTTATATATATATAATAAGGTACGAGGTCCGTTTCATAAATAAGTTTCCCTACTCTATAAAATCAAAACCGTCTAAGCTATATGTACATGAAATTTGGCACACTGAAGGATCAAACCTTTTGGGAATTCGCAATGAAATTTTGTGGCACTATGTTGAACGGATACAAAATAGCATTTACTTTTCTGAAGTCCGTTGGAGCAAAATGGCCGGCATAATAGAAAGCTCACCGGCACACCAAAATTTTTCAAGATATGACATCCGTGTCAACATAAAATATTCTGTTATTTTGGGAAAAGATGCATCATGCATTCACAAAGATCTAGTGACTGTTTTAAGAGAAAATGCTCCTTCTATTCAGACGGTAAGAAAGTGGGTAAAAGCTGTTTCAGAGGGACGAGATGACATGGAAGATGAACCTCGTCCTGGCCGACCTGTGACAGCATGCGGGGATGCAAACATTTCTAAAGTTCTCGTTTCATTGAGTGATTGCAGACGAAAAACTTGTGAGGAGATTTCTACGGAAACATCGATGTCTAGAACGTCCGTGTTTAGAGTTCTAACCAACAAACTGAATAAGAAGAAGTTTTCAAAATGGGTTCCACATTTGCTGACAGATGAGCAGAAGGAGTCAAGGGTCAATTTTTCCAGAAACTTTTTGCGGAGATTTCAAACTGAGCAAAATGACTTTTTGGGACGGATAATTACCGGTGATGAGACTTGGGTGTATTCCTGGGATCCTGAAACAAAGCGGCAGACAGCCGAATGGAGAGACTTTGATGAGCCTCGTCCAGAGAAAGTTCGACGCAAACAAGGGGCTCTCAAGGTCATGCACATGATCTTTTTTGACATGAATGGTGTGATTCTGCGCTGGCCTTTACCTATAGGCACCACAATCAATGCACAGTACTACAAGAAGGTGCTGCAAGACAAACTCAGACCTGCCATTCGAAAGAAACGACCCGGGCTGTTGGAGTCAGGCATCTTGTTTCACCACGACAATGCGCCAGTCCATACGGCCCGGGCAGTGACAGACGTTTTGGCTGGCTACAAGTGGGAACTGCTGGAGCATCCTCGCTATTCACCTGACCTTGCTCCCTGTGATTTTCACCTATTCCCTAAAATGAAAGAACATCTTCGCGGCCAGCGATTTGAAACAGAAGAGGACATTATTCAGGCTACGAAAGTAGCAATAAAGAACCTGGACAAATGTTCTTACGTCACTGCATTTAAAGACTGGTTACAACGGATAGAGAAATGCGCCAACAATGGTGGATGTTACGTTGAATAGGTCAGATATTAAAGGTAATCTGTGCCAAATTTCATCATCTTATGCCTTTTGGTTGTTGATTTATGGAGGTGGGAAACTTATTTATGAAACGGACCTCGTAGCCCAAAATTGAAAGATCTAAGAAAACACTGCCGTTTAGTTTTTTAATGAAATATATGTCTTTGATCAGTTGGAAAAGAAATTTGGTGTCCCTTGTAATATGTGACACCGGGTTTGAGATGGTGTAGCAAAGTAGTGTCACAGGTGACACTTAAATGTTCTGTAGTAACTTGAGAACATTTCTTGTTTTGGCCAATTTTATTTCTGTGTTTTTGTATCTTTGATTTGTGTGGAATGTCATATCAACATCTTTTGTTCTTAAAATGCCTGATTTATGACTGAATACAGTAGTGTCCCTAGTGACTGGTGACACACATATTGATGGTGTAACATTGTTAACCGTCACGAGGGACTTCTGTGTGTAAGGTATGTTAACTATGTATTGTTTGATGGGTCTATCATCAATTTATTCTTATTCTGTTAAGTGTATTATGGATCTCATAATGTTCCCTCTTAAAAATATGCAACAGTTTGTCCAATGTAAAACTGAATGCACGGGGCATATGTCCGTTGTGACACTTGACACCATTGAAGACAAATATTTGGGCCACATAATCTATTTGCTTAAATTTGTTTTATTTTGTTTTTCATTATTAGCCTGCAGATTACCCAAACTGCCACTTTTTATTTCCTAGAAGCCCTAAAAGTTAGTCAAATAGCTCTTCATTGGTGTAACATGTCACAAGTGACACTTTGCTTACCTCATTTTTTAGCGCCAATTTATTGCATAACTGTTGAAAGTATTATATTTTGAGCCAATTTATTGCATAACTGTTGAAAGTATTAAATTTTTAAGTTTGGAAATAAAAATTAGAGACTTTTTTACTTAAAAAATGTGTTTGATTTTTTTCAATGTGTTTGCACTTTTATTTCCTTGGTAAGTTTTGGCACCTTTTGAGCTTGGCTCATATATATATATATATATATATATATATATATATATATATATATATATATATATATATATATATGTTCGTTTGCGCTTGCCGTTCCGACCTTGTGTTGTTGTTTATTTTCGTTTCCGGACCACTGATAGTTTTGTAGTAAATATTTTTTCCGGTGGGGGCACGATGAAAATATTTCCCTTCTTTTGTTGAGGCTTGGTTTTGTTTTTTGAATGAAGTATTTCTCTGCTATGCAAAGGTTGCATCTGTTTGTTGCTGCTGAGTATGGCTGCGCTTTTTCGATTACATCCCATGATAAGTGGTATTCGGTTTTTGATTCCTTAAGTTTCCATATGAATTCACTTAAAGTGGCTATTTTTTGTGGTTAAGTCTAAAGCTCGATGTATGCTGATTGTATCTGGTTTTGAACTCATTTTCTGTTATTACTATGTAAGTGTCTTGTTTTTTGGAGGGTTTCTGTTCCACAGTTGCCTTGTATACCACTCCCTTTTGGAGGCACTGGCCTTTGAGTGGGCTGGATTTTTTATCCCTGCAGTTGCAAGTTTTTCCTTGTTTTTCTTTTATCTTTGTAGATTCAAGGACTGTTTTGTTGTGGCTAGAAATTTTTTGTTTCATATTCTGCATGCAGCTATAGCTTAGCTTTAAGGTGTTTTTATTTAATATTTTGTGCAGCTTGTTGTTTGTAGGGAAGCACGTGTGTAGGAGTCCGAAAAACATTTTCCCGATGTTGGTGGCGACATTTACACTGAATGGAGGGTTGAACCAGATGATGTTTCTCTTTCGTCTCTTTTTTCATTGGGTGGTGTATTTATTCTCCAGAAGTGTGATTGTGGTTTGCTTTGGCGGCTTTTTCTTGTGACTTTTCGTTTTTAGTGTATTGTATTTGTTGTTTATGCCCGTTTGTCCTTAGTGCGGCATATATGGCTTTGCTGCCTTGTTGAAAATATTAACATTACCAGTAGCGGAGTTGTTTGAGAGGCGTAATTCTATCCCTTTCGACAAGTTTCTAATGATGGGGGGTGGATGGGGTCTATCACGGTGGATATAGTTGATTTTGCTGTTTGGTTGTTGAAATGGTTGATATAGCCCCGTACTCAGATTAAGGGTGACGTCAAAAAAATCTACCACCTTTTTATTCGCATCAGCTGTTATGCTTAGTCCATTCTCCTTTGATATCTTGCATATTTCTTTTTTTATCTTGTCGGCATTTCTAAGAGCCTGGTTCGTTATGGCGAGCCCGTCATCTCGGTAGAGTCCTACATTGATGTTGAGGTATTGGAGCTGCGAAAGGAGGAATAATCCTACTAGTTCGCAAATTTCGGCGCCGTCGAAGCTTCACATTGTTTTGTCGAAATTTGAAGATTTTTTGCACCATGGCTCGCCGTCCTTGTATAGAGTTGTTTTCTTGGTGTGTTTAATTATGTCTACTTGTTCGTCTGTGATTACCGAATATTTGGAGGCAAATTTTATTGCATTCTGGAGCAGTTCGTTTGATATGGACGGATAGAAGTCGCATATGTCGAAACAGATCAGTGTGTGGCTGTTCTTATTGTCAATATTGTTAAACCAGTTTATGACATCATTTGTGTTTTTCCATTGGTTAATGTTTGTCTTCGACTTGACGTCGTGAACAATTTTTTCCACAACTGTTTGCTGATTTTGCCGAGCTCAGGCTTGCAGGGGTTTATTAGTCTACAGCTTGGTTTGTTATTAAAATTTGGTTTGTGGTCCTTGAGAGTTAAGAACGCTTCCCTCTTCGCTGTAATGTTTATTCTGTCACTGAGTTTCAGTCACTCTGGTATTCTTTCTGTATGCTTTATTTAAGAGGGTCTCGTATTGTTTGCTTTTGAGTTTGTAACTAATATTTGTTAGTTTTGTCTGCAGGGATTAACAGGTGGTTGTCATTTTTTATTTTCGTTATGTCTTTTCTTAGCTTTTACTGAAAATTGTTGTTAACTTTCCTAAATTTGATCTTCTCGATTATTGACGTTAGTCCATCTTCAAATTCTTTTAGTTCTGGGATGAAAGTGGGTGGTCTTGTTGAGTTGTAGCCGTAAGTTTCTTTGTTCCTTATGTCCAAGCCAGGATTGAGAAAGAAGAAAGCCTTCCATCGGACGTTTTTGATGAATTGTTCTGTTCTGTTTATTAACGATTTGATATATTGCTTTTCACTGCATGTTGGTATATTTTTTGTAGAGTATCCGAGGTTTATTTGCTCTAGTGGTTGGTCGGGATTTCGGCTTAGGTTTAGGTCTATATCTGTTATCATTATTCCTCTAAAGTGCTCAACAATCTTGTTGGAGCTATATAGTTTGAAGATAAGTTGGAATAATTGATAAGTGTGCTCAACTGTGGGAGCATTTCATAGATATAGAAGATCTTACCTTAAATTCTCTGCATACTACACTTGTGTTTCAAGCGGAGGACAAAGGTGTCGCCTGTCCTCCGCTCTCTTCGGGTATGCTCCAAAAGGGAGTGGTATACAAGGCAACTGTGGAACAGAAACCTTCGAAAAAACAAGACACTTACATAGGATAATAGAAAATGAGTTCAAAACCAGATACAATCAGCATACATCGAGCTTTAGACTTAACCACAAAAAATCAGCCACAACTTTAAGTGAATTCATATGGAAACTTAAGGAATCAAAAACCGAATACCACTTATCATGGGATGTAATCGAAAGAGCGCAGCCATACTCAGCAGCAACAAACAGGTGCAACCTTTGCATAGCAGAGAAATATTTCAAGCCTCAACAAAAGAAGGGGAATATTTTCATCGTGCCTCCTTAGAAAGAAACATTTACTACAAAACTACCAGTGGCGCGGAAACGAAAAAAAAACAACACAAGGTCGGAACGGCAACCGAACACACCTCAGTCATACCCGAAGAGAGCGGAGGACAGGCGACACCTTTGTCCTCCGCTTGAAACACAAGTGTAGTATGCAGAGAATATAAGGTAAGATCTTATATATATATTCTTAACCCACCACTATCGATTACACCCTCCAAAACAAGAAGTGGCTATCATAATCTTTTAGTGCTTCAAATAAAGCTTTTTTAAGAATATTCAGTGAAAAATAATTACCTTTCATGATAAATTAAGCCTTTTAATTCATAACAACTTCACATGGTCCACTTTTCTCAATTAAAAAGAAATACAAAGATTAAGGAGAAAGCATACACCATACATGTACTTTGTTGCCCGATACTTCTACACAAAGCCTTGATAAAGTAAGCGCGTATCATGACTAGGCATTTTCTACGCGCACAGCCTGCACAGATGTGGCGGGCTCAGCATACAAAACTTTGTATGAGAGTGTCCTGTCTCGCTATCTTCAGTCTCGGATAACTTGAGTATAACAGTTAGAGGATCTATAGTATATAGCGGCCCGTCATACGCTGACCAGTCAGGTAAGTGATTCAGCATTTAGATCTATGCATTAAATTGGGTCGCAGAAAATAATGGGGGAAAATGTACTAGGAGTCCAGCATTTGTAAATCTACACAAACAAAAATCCTTGCTGTGGCTGAGACGTTCATGAAATATGCCTAGAAAGAAACAAAGTTAGGACACTGTTAATGGCGTACGAAGCAGAAGGTGCTAAAGCTTGGTTACGAAAGAGTGGAAGAGGTTGAAATAGAGGAGTTTGGGGTTGGGGGGGGGGGGTATACAAAACAACAGTATGTGATGCATTCTCATTCGGATCTCTAAAGGTAGAGATCAATTACACCTACAAACGTACGTAAAATGCAACTTACCGGTCAAACTGTTTAAATTCTCGACTCAGGCCGCACTGTAGAATGAATCCAATGTACGGTAGGATAGAGTGTAAAAAGAACTACATGTAGACCGAGAGACAAAGATCTAGTGCTGACTAGAAAAAGAGAGAGAGAGAGAGAGAGAGAGAGAGAGAGAGAGAGAGAGAGAGAGAGAGAGAGAGAGAGAGAGAGAGAGAGAGAGAGAGAGAGAGAGAGAGAGAGAGAGAGAGAGAGTTTTGCTGCATCGATCGTCATCGGAGCAAACGCTCCCATCCAAGTCTGCCCTGGCCACCACGAGTGCTCTTGCTTGTGGTGGTCTTATTGATCGAATATACAATAAAAGAGATCTCTTGAACCTAAAAAACGAAACACACACGCACGTATCGTGTATAAGCTACTGCTACTGGGATGGAGAAACTTTCATGACGGTAGATAGTAGGCCTATTGCCTCTCCATCATTAAACTGTACGATTTACCATATTCTGCAGATCGACCAAACCGTGAAATTCTTTATACAATACCCAAAGTAGCGGTATGACATTTGAATACCGTGGATTAGGTTATTAAGTTCGAAAAATTAAATATCCTATTATCGATTCTACCTTTAGGTGTTGATTTAACTTATTTAATACAAGCATGATTTCCCGTTCAAATGAAAAGGTGAGGAATACAAATAAATTGAAAAAAAATGCAAACTTAACAAAAATGACAGACTTATATTCCAGAGCCATTCAACTGCACTGAAGAAAAGCAATCTTTAAACAATGAACAGGTGGAGAGGATTACTACGATAAGGAAAGCAAAGTTTGCAACAATACCGGTAACCGATATATTTTCTCCAGAGCCAAACAACTCTATAAAATTAAAAAAGGCAACTTTACAACAAACACATCTATCCTCCAAAGCCACTCATGGTTTATCTTTAAAATAAGCCCTCGTTTCAGTTTATCCCTCCATCTAGACTACAATGAGCCATAACAGATGCAATCAAGTGCTCGCGCAGAAAAGATGCTCTCCAATACAAAGTAAAAAAAAACGTGCAATAACTCAGAAAATGTTACAGAGAAGCAAAAAAATATGGCTCCAGATTTAAAAAAATATATTGGGTTGTTAAACTGGATTGCTTGAGCTTATTCTAGATCAAGACCGGTCACAGTCTGCATAATTCAGGCAAATTAAGAGTGGCAAGTTGATAAAATGGCTTGGCTTAAATTTTTTTTCGGTTGACAATTAGTGGATCTGGTCGATATCTTTATAAAACAATATGGAAGTGCATGTACGAAACACGTGCTAAAGAAGCAGAAGTGGTGTTTACAATCGGTACATTCACAGCCACCGCCGCGGAAAATAGGGACACCGACAGTATTGTTCTTATAAATATAATACTGACTATTTAAAACCACTACTCGTACTACTTTGTTTCACAGAACGGCATGTTTTCCATTATATAATTTTGATGACTTACAACTAAAATAATTATAATGAACTCCCAAAAGCACTTTTAAGCCTGAATCCATAGCTTCCCTTATTTTTTTCTTTTGTACCGTGTGGATCACTGATCTTGGCATAAAAATTCATTAAACTTTATCGCTGTATATTGAGTGGTTTGGGAGGAGACAGCGGAGAAAGAAATTGAAGATGCCTTTTATCATATAGATAACCTACCCTTTGTAACTGTAAGAGGTACTTTGAGCCGAAGATGGCAGAGGCAAGCGTGTGTCCATCTACACCATCGGTTTGGCTTAGAATTTATGATATTGCGACGCGGTCATTTAAAATGAACAAGAGAGAAATTTACTCTCTTGAGATGCCATTAGACTAAATGCGGTGTACATCGCAAGCTACCTGATAGAGAAAAGCATACTAACAGTAGTATACATGTATAAGTTAAATACCCGGTGCGTACGATATAGATGTCAAGCTAAAAGTGGATTACGCTAATTTTGAACGAGGCCTCTTGCGACCACCAGACATTTTAGCTCATATGTATTGCTACCAGTACTAGTCTCTGTATAGCAGATACAGTGCAAAGCTGTTAAAACCTTCCTGAAAATCGAAAGAAAGTTGCTCTATTATTATTGACTTTGTTTAAGGGCCTAAAAATAAACTAGGGCCCATATTTGACCTTTAATATCGAAGGGTACTGGCTTAAAACGAAAAAGAAAATTATTGCTGTCTCTAAAAAAATTCGATCTAAAGAAAGGCATTTAATACATTTTATTTTATGGATTTTCTAATTCATGTCTACCAGCTATACTAGCTGCATCTTGGCCTGCACTGCGTACACGGTGAGCAGCAAGAATCACACCTGTAGGTTTCGATCATACCCGGGTCAATTTACCTTGCTTTTCTTATATTGAATTAGGTATTTAAGCTGAGTATGATCAATAACTACATGTCTCAAGCAAACGCAACACCTAGATCTAAACTAAAAAGCCTACCTCTTTGGAATGAGAATCACCAATATGGATGTCTAGAGAAAAACAAACACTTTCTACATGTCTATATAGATCGATAAGGGCTAGCTAAATGAAACTAAGTCTAGATTAAAAGAAAATTAAGGACAGTTAAGAATAGGTTCTTGGAAATTTATCATTATATTGAAATCTGTAAATTAAGAACCAATTGTACGATCTTCAGTATGAGGTCTGGAAGTATGATAAGAGCTGATATCGCTAAATCAAGTTCTAGATAATTTAGATCTAGACTAAATTAGATCTTCATTCTAACAGCGTTTTGGGCATGGCAAGGATAGATGCAGACCTCCATCTGCCAATTATTCCAACTGTGGTGAGGGATAAATGTGCATAAGCTGCAAAGATGAGCACCCTGCTACCCTGAAGTTTTGGGAAGAACATTTTCCCTTCCGCTTCAAGGCAACACCGGTAAACGGCGTTATTTTACACCAAGCGGATATCTTGAAGACACACAAAGAGATGTTCTTGCATTCAATTTGCTTCAATTCAAGTGCCCAAGGAATGAGAAACGGCCTGAAGTGTAACTTAAACTACATCAAAACCACGTCCACAGTTACTGCGCAGTAAACAGTAGGTTCTACCCGGGAATCCCTGGTAAATAGCAGTTTTCAAAATGAACACAAAGTATTTTACAATGGAATATTGCAGGTTCGGAAGCAATTCAGAGGAATTAAATTTACTGTAATGACGCAAAAAGACATTCCTATCATTGCTCTACAAGATTGTAGATTAGCAATGAGGCCTAAAGCACTATACTCCTCGAAGCTGCAACCTCCTTAGCGGTGGAAGCCAAGAGGGGGGCGGGAGCTCTCTTCAAATTGTTATAACATTTATTAAACTTGATTTTAACACCGATCTGCATGCGGTAGCAACCATTGTCTACATTGAAACAAAAATGTGTATCCCTTTACTCATCACCAACGGTTTACTAATAATTGTGTGTATATGTGTGTGTGGGGAGGGGGGAGAGAGTGAGAGAGAGAGAGAGAGAGAGAGGGGGGGGGGGAAAGGGGGAGAGAAATTCCTTTTTAGATGATAACGATCTTGTTCCTTTGGAATTCAAAGATTCCATTTTTTTTCATGCGGCATCTATTTATGATTTACCTATGACTTTATCACTCAATGAACTCGATTCTGTTCTGGTCAATCCATAGTTATCTTTGTGGAAGTCATACTCTACAATTTTTTTCTTATGGTTTAGAGTTGTGAAACATTGAAATCCTATTACACACTCAAATAACTTCAAAAGAGCCGATTGAAACTTTTTTTTTGAAACCTTTGACAAGGAATAAAGACCAAAATCTTTTTTGCAATTTGGCTTTCGTTTCTCAAAAATTTTAGATGTAGCAAAAAAGGAAATTCCTCTGCATTAACAGGAGAAGGACCTCACGAGTGTTCTGAGTTCTTTCTCAAGAATAAGCAAGTAATCCAGAAGAGGGAAAAAAAAAGACCCAAAACATATTTTTTCAATAATCCTTTATTTTAAAACTTGATAATTTGTGCTCATATGAGTTCTTTGCAAAATCTAAAATTGATACTAATACTTTGATTCAATTACCCTATTACCCTGACACACATTTCAAAAGTCATACCCAAGCCACACATGAAGTACCTTTCCCACGGGAACAACTTAAAGCCAATTTTGATATAATTTGACTCTCCCATTTCAAGATAGATTACACAAAAGAAACAAGTTTTCAAAAGGAATTTGCACAACTATGAGAGAGATATGGCTCAAGCTTTAAGGCCTAATGCTTAATTTAATAGATAATTTTTGTACCAAATGCATCTCCAGTATATATATATATATATATATATATATATATATATATATATATATATATAAAAGATATGATAAATCAGCAGGCATGAAATTCAATTTATCACTTGCCTGCTAACTACAGTTACCATTAGAAATAAATTCTGAAAACACGAGCATTCCACAGTCAATGGTCTCCATCAGATTGTTTTTCTACACATTGGCTCACACTAAGCTAGCCAATATGGAGGTGGTGACACTGAATACTGAATTTTTCTCTTAAACTGTATGCATCAGTTCTCCAAGACAATTCACAAATAAATATGCTGACTTGCGTGATCCCTTTTTTGCATACTTTACATTCTTATATTAAAACTAATAAAAGTCATTATTAGGGTAAGCATGCTTGGGACATTTCAATATTATGATATAATGTACTTTTTTATGGGTCTTCATTTAAGTAAGCGAAGTATAGGGCAAATAAGTGTTTTGTTATTTTTTTCCCACTGGTGCTATGGGATATATTTATAATGGCACATTGGCAGGATCTATATCATCCTTAACCGTGATTGTATTAGAATTTCACCAAAGGAATAAGGAATTATACATTGCATAAAGGAAAAAAATTATCTTTCAGTCATACACAAAGTCCGGCAATTTTTTTGTTGTTGTTTGAAGAATGTCAGACGAAAAAAGGTGTAAGTAATTTTTGACAGTTTAATCATTCGAACTTTATGAATACCTTAGTCTGCAAAAACATTTATGAATATGACACGAAATTGTTTAAATCTCAAACCTAATAGCTAGGCTATTTCAGCCATCAGCACAGAACAGGTCATATCACCAACAATTTCAGATTAAAGATGTTTTTGTATTCAACACCCCTATAAAGAAAACAGCTTTAAGTTGTACAATATTCCTACTTCTAAAATTTGAAATTTCTTTCAATTTGCATCTCCACAAAAGCAATTTTTTTTTTTTTGGGGGGTGGGGGCAATAATACGGGGAATATGATCTTTTATAGGCGATTAAAAAAAAAAAAAGAAAAGCAAATTAAAATGTATGACACAGTCTAATAACATCGACTTAAATGACTACATGTATTATCCAAACATTTAATTTTGATAGCCTATATCAACCAACTTCCTTAAATCTACATCAAGAGATTTCAAGCAGAAATATTTGCGTTATATTTTACTTATTGATATTTTGGGCCCAATGTTAGCAGAATATTACTATATTCTGCTTTGTTGCCTTAATGAACATAAAAAAAGGTTCCATAAGTCGCACCATGCATTAAAATTTAGTGGTATTACATTATTTATGAAATGATTTTATCAAAATAACAAAAACTTTTCATGTTTTCACTCTTTGTGAAATCAACTTCCAAATCACAAATTATAGTATTGGTAGATATGGATGCAAAAGTTCTGAACTTTGACTAAACCAATTTTGTTCAGATAGAAAAAGGAAAAAAAATTATCCAAATCTCTCAGGTTGTAGAACGGTTCTTTGCGTTTCACTCCTCTCTTTTTCAACTCGAGAACCAGACAACAGCTCAAGTAGGCATAAAACAATAAAAAGAAGGCCACCTCAGAGCCAACCATCATACTAAAGTTGCTAAATTGCCAGCATTGATGATTAGTTCATTTAGCATGTGCCTGCACTGCCCACTCCCTTTCACAGTACAGGAACAATTAAAGTAATAACCTTGCCAGACCTTCGACCTCTCCTTTATTTTTACAAGCAACAGACTCTTAACAGAAAAGGCAAACACACACATGAGATTGTTTAGAGCACTGCATTGCCATCTCTGTAGCCAGTATAAACTTATGCTTTTCGTCGGACTTCAATCTAACTAAACTTTTTCATAATTTCATCAGGCAATATATATATATATATATATATATATATATATATATATATATATATATATATATATATATATATATATATATATATATATATATATATATATAAATATATATAAGTTTCTTTTTTTTTTTTATTTATTTAATTTTTAATTAATCCACTTCCAATTAACCAAGAAATACAGTGATATGGACTTAAATGTACCTTTAAAGATTAACAACTGTAAAATTAAGATGATTTACTTTGCTGCAAAATATTATAGCCTTCACCACAATGCCTTGTTCTATTCTTACATACAGTGAAAACCTCAAAAACCGAAGTCTGATTATTCGAATTTCTCATAAACCGAATTTTGCAAGATGATAGTTTTTTTTTTCTCTTTGGCTTTGTTAGAATCGAACTCGTATTTTGAAGTATTTCTGATTTGATTCTCTTAATTCGAAGTCGATACCACCTCAAAAGACATCACAAAAGTGCCACATGCATCTCTCAAGCAGCAAGCAATGCTAATCACTGCCCAAGAAAGGATGATCAGTGCGCTAACAAATCAAGAAGGGAGCAGATGCATTAACAATTAAGTGCCAGTAGCAAATCTGTACCGATACGAATAGCAACGTAGGACGGGGGAATGGGAGGGTTGCTTGTGGCAGGCTCAGTAAACACTCACTCAATGAGTCTTAGACTCTGTTATACCCATTTTTGTAATTCGAATACTCTTAATTCGAAGATTTAATCCATTCCCATACAATTCGAATTATGAGGTTTCCACTGTAATTATTGATAAAAGTAAGGTATCATTTGAAATTGAAAGCTGCCTTCCACTTGGATTTAAGTTTAAGCATTCAGTTTGAACATTCTTTTAAGCCCTTCTCATGTGATTCAGTGCATTCAAACAGCTGAGCTTATTTGCAGTTAAAATCTTAACTTCTGTCAATTTTTTTTATTTTTTGGTTTGGTGAGATTGGCATTATAATATAATTTGGCTAATTGTCATAATATTGAAAACCACTGGGAGAAAAAGCACATTTTCTTTTTATTCCCCATTTTGAATCACTGGGTGTTAAAAGTTAACATATAAATTCAAACTAAAGAGAAACTGTGATTCGGTGTTAAAAAATCAATGGATGAAACACATAAATGAATACTACATGACGAGAGCTCATGGAATGACTGTTAGTGAATACTATACAGATTTGCTTCAAACAGACACCGAGTTCAATTTTTTTTTTAATTGTATGGGCTTCTAAATCAGCTAATCAATTTTTTTAAAAAAGCATGAAGATTAGCCTGTATGTGGTATTGGGAAATGTCTTGTCTTGTAGCTTAGAAAATGCCAAAAATTTCCTTTGAGTCAGCAACTGCGAGAGTCTTGGCCTGTTACATTCCTTGTCTAGTTTGTATGCTTTTAAGTTTTAGGCTGGCATGGATGTGAGTGAGAGAGACTTCTAAAGGCTAACAATTTGATCCACAAATTTATTTTTAAACTCTAGTTAAATGATTGTGATTTTACAACCTAATCTAGTCTAGATTAAAATTCAAATTTAAAAACTTAATCATGGATGTAGTCTAGAATTTATACTTTATCCTGAGGAAACTATTTCTTAAGTGTTGCCATTTTGGCTTGTCTCATCATTGGAAGGTTAGGTCTAGGTGGATACTGAATCTAGAAAATCTAGTTCAGAAGAGATGATAGAGATTACATAAATTAACATGATCGAGATCTATACTATTATCTCAAAATCTTATTAAACTCTTTCTAGATCTAGATCTTGAGAACGTATACCTAAAAATTTTGAAAAAAAATTTGAAAAAATTTTCCCTTCAATTTCTTGAGATTATGTAACTTAGATGTAATCTAGATCTAGATCTAATCTTTGGTTCCATCTAGATCTGCATCTAGATCTAGTCAAGTAAAGTCTCATATAATTCCAGTCTAAAAAGCAAGACTTACGAAGGTGCCCCGGGAGTTGGTGTGGGGGATAATCTGCAAGGCGATCTGCACCGACGATTACTGAAAAGCACAAGTAGAACTAACGTTTTAAGCCTAATTAATCTGACAGTGTGCTTACGATGAATAACATTAGGGCCTATATCATAAATTACATGAACCTGTAGTCAATAGGCCTAATTATTATATAGGTCGGAAGTGATGGGAGAAAAGTTACGTCGATGAAGAAATTCATGCCGCAGTCAAAACTTGCTTTTATTTAAAATTGCTAAGTGATTGCTATCTCGATTTCTCAGCATCGGAAAGAGTAAAATATTCATTTTATCAGTTACGAAATTAAAATTCCACTTAAAGCAGAATGTCCCTTACGTTTCATTGCGTCTTGCTATGCAATAATTATTTTTTCAGATTAGCATTGACGAAAAATGTTTTAAAACCACTAAAAATTTAGCTCTATGACTATGTAATTCTTTGATCTTGATCAGCTAATGTAGCTCTAGCCATAGATCGAGGCCATTTAATATTGTCACGGCTAGAAATTCAAAACCATTTAACGATATCATTATACAATGTATCTGGCTAACGCATTCGTTAATTTAACGACGCATGCAATTGCAAAGGACAAATTTTCTCTAACGATCGGTAGGGGAGACTTTTTAAGAGAGTTAACGATCACGTCAACGATAGGTTCAGGCGTACCCTAAGATTTTTACGATCGCTTTAATGGACTTAGGTGACGAACACTTTCCAATCGTTTTGGTAACCAAGGAATTGTTTTACTCTCCAATATGATGGCTTTGATAGCGTTTGCAAAAGACACACTTCATGCACTTTTTTATTCTTTAAATATACTTTGTAATTGGTCCAGAGCTAGAAAAGAGTTGAATAAAATCTGATGTTTATTTATTACTCAGCTGCAATTAACGGAAAATGAAATTGTGAATGTGAGTAAATGCTAAAATTTAAAAAAAAAAAAAGGTGGAAAGGAAAAAAAAATATATCAACAATACTATGAGTTCAGTTTCTGAAGTCTTAGATCTATAGAAGTGATCTGAAATGTAGACTAGCCAAGACTTAGATCTAGATTGAAAATTCGATCTTGTCAAGTGTAGTAACAAAAAAAAAAATTTCAAGTTTAATGTTTTGCAAACATGATCTGCAAACACTACAGAATCTTGGAATTGGGAAGTGGTGAATGATGAAAGGACTAAACCTACATGTAGTTAAAGTTTAATCTTCGTCACATTATACCAGTAGGCAAATGGTACATAGAGTGCAATCTCTTTTTTCTTGGTGTATTACTTTTCTTATGAAATGCATCACTTTGTTATGTTATTCAGCAGTTTTCAATAAAATAAAGGGTGGACATCTTACTGTTTTCCTCCACTACCTTTAACAAGTTACAGAGACTAAAAGCAGGCAGCTCAACAAATTTATCAATAAATTTCCTGCAGTAAAATGAAATTTTTCATTATAATATTCTAAATTTAAAAGTAATTCACAAGATTTACCCACTGCATGTAGACTATATGTATATTATAAGCGAATAACATTTTGCAGACGTAGCAAAAATCTGTTTTCTTGAATTATTTATATGATTAATTGTCCTCAAAAAAAAAAAAAAAAAGAATAAGAATTAGAATAAGAATAACTGAAGTCTAAAAGAGCCAGTCAATTGAAGTGCACCATTTAGAAAAGTCTTTCTGTTTAGAAAAGACTCTCCCCTAAAAAGACCAACTATATACATGTAATCAAATTTACTGAAGTGAGCAGTGATATTTTAAAAAGATATTGAATTAAGCAAATCACAACTGTGATAGAAACTTAAAAAAAAATAATATTGCTGGAATTGCACATGCTGGTCTCAAATGATATGTTGCTGATTTTTTTTTATTCAGATTATAACAAATAAATATATAAAAACTAACAAAACATGAAAGAGATAGAGAAGTCATTTAGTAATGGCTAAAAGTTTCAGTTCAAAGACTTGTTTATAAATAACTTCTTTCTATGCAGTTTTTTAAAGATTGTGTTTGTTGTTCCTTCAACTTAACAAGCTGGCCACTAAACACTTCAAATAATGTATTCCTCAACAAAAAGATTTATATATTTTTAAATGCTCAGAGATTGAAAATCTGTGAATAATGTTACACTTTTTCCAAAATTTATCAAGTTTTGAAATTGATTTTTTAAAGTCCTGGTATATGGATAGCGAGGGGAGGGAAACCAAAGTACATACTAAAAAAATGTATTTATACCTAGTGACTGTTAAAAAAGTTTGATTGTATAGGACATCCATTGAAAACTCATGTAACAAGAGTACAAATTTCGAATAAAATAATGAATATGTTATGCCCATCAGAGAGGGTATTTTATACCTAGAAATAGTAGAATGCTTTCAACTGTGCTTTTCATTCATAATCATAATCTGTACAGACTTTTCTAAATAAATTAGAAAATGAGAGTAACTAGGAAAAGAGCTATGATATACATAAGAAGGTAGTCAAACCAAGGGATGTTTATGCTTTAAGTCCATCCTAATTTTAGCTGCATTAAGAGAAAGTATTGCTACAAGTTAATTTTTTTTACACTTTTATAAGGAATAGATAACCATTTTAAGTAGCATTACGACCAATGGATATTAATGATGGGCCTTTCCCATCTAAATCTTGAAAAAAGCTTGACATGGGCTGGAATGATTGGAAACATTTTACCCATATGAAATTGAACAAATAACTTAGTATAGGTGATCTTTTAGGTTATTTAGACTCAATCAAAGAATAAATTATGCACAGGCCTCTGATTTTACTGTAATAAATCATAATTTAGATCTAGATCAGGATACAGATGCAGGTTAGCTTTAAGGCCTGGATCTAGATCTATGCACAACCCTTATATAAATCGAATGAGAGAAAACATGCTGGGAATTTAGTTGACGAAAATTGTAATCTTGAACTCGATTCAGAACAGCAATTATTGTTCCACAACATCTTACAATGCATTGGATTGAGTTTCCAAAGACTAGATTAACTGTAGACATTGATATGATTGTAGCTCTAAATAAGCTTAGATCTAAATCTAGCTCTATGTTAGATCAGATGAGGGACACTATGTTTGGATATTAAAGCAAAGACTATATATATTTTTTTTTATTTTTTTTTTTAACAACAGTTTCACCCTTGGGTTGCAGCTAAAACAAGAACCACTGATCTACATCATGTTCCAAACAGTTTTTTTTTTCCTTTACATTTAAATAGAGTTGTCAAGCCCGACATGAAATGTAAACAAGACGATAGCCTTGACTTCCGGGTGAAAACAGACAATTTTTTGCAAAACACGCCAAAAGTAAGCGATAAATTAATTATCTCCGACATTATTTTTAACGCTATCGTTAGAAAATGTTTTGAATGCGACTTTGTTAACGGTGTCGTTAGAAATTCTTTTGAATACGTCGTCAGCTTGTCAGCTGTTTAGACCAGTGAAATCTACTGCTGCTGGTAAATCTGTCTCGGATCATGTGATTGTTTTGTAATATAACTATAAGAGCATGCAGTGGAGCAGTGGAAACACTCTCCATAGCGCGCTTGCACCTGGTCCAGGCTAGTACTCAGTAGCGGTAGAGCATCGCTGGTAGTCATTATGTAACCCTTACATAACAGTTACGTTCTCGGTGAGGGCTAGCATGTTAACTTTGCGAAAAGCGATTATGCTACGTACTGCTGGGTGGGAGGAGTTTATGCAAATGATGTCGGTCAGTCTAAAAATATTACGTCGTAGTCTAGCTTAGGGCCCGTAAGCCTTTCCTGCGAAACCTCAGAACTTATCATAGACTCGTACCCCAATGCCACATTTGGCATTCACTTTTTACTATACCTAGACAATACAGGGTGGGTCAATATGACCCATATTATTTCCTCTTGAATTCTTCTCTATTTCTTCTTGCGTGCTTTCGTCTCTCTCAATCTCCACCTTTCTTCACTCTTGCACATTCACTTACTTTCTTCATTTTGATCCCTTTTATTCATCTTCCTCTTATTGCGCCCCTTTCTCAAGCACAGAAGTATTTTATTAATCCCCAACAGTGTGAGTGAATAGTGGTGTTACTTTAACATGGGTGCGTACTAGACGCGTTCTTTTTATTGCGCTTGGAAACATTCTTAAAGGATTTTTAGTATGAAGACAGACCTGATAATGTTTTCTCCGATTGTAAACCTCACTTCTTTTGCATCTCTGACTTTTTAATCAGGCATCACAAAGAATAGCGATCATTTGCACCAGAGAAAATAGTTATAGTACAGTGTATCTTCCAAATTCCTTCCAATACAAAATGTATTCAACCAACTGCTTGCTTCTTAAGAAAAACTTGTATCTCTATATTTCTCAAATCTTGAATATTAGCAAAAGCAACAAAATATCTTTAGAATTTGGGTTTTTCATCTTTACAAGACTTAGTGTGAAGCTAAATTTCAAATCATCCTGCCCACTTTCTCTCTCTCTCTCTCTCTCTCTCTCTCTCTCTCTCTCTCTCTCTCTCTCTCTCTCTCTCTCTCTCTCTCTCTCTCCCCCCCCCCCCACCCACCCCCCTTCCTTTTCTTCTTATTCTCTAGAAGTTGGTGAGTTTCTCACTGTTCTTAGGTTTTCAAATTACAGTCAATACTGTTTAACTCGATCTTCAGGGTATATAACAAATAACACCGACTTACGTAAAAAATCGAGTTCACTGACTAAGAAGTTATGCCCTGTAAAAAAAAAAAAAATTGAAAATTTATATACATTTATATACATGTACATTGGACCTCGATTAGTACAAAATCGGCCGTAACGAATGGACTATGAAGGACGTTTTTCTCTTTCTCTAAACAATGGTATGAGAACGGTGAATCTCTTGTCTTACTCTTATCGAAAAAGACTTGATGAGAACCTCGGGCATAACGAAGTTGTGGAGGTTTAAGTGTACTGAAAATATTGCCAGACCGGCGCCCGTAAGTCTGGTCTGTGTTTGCGTGTCCCCTAAGTCTATACCGTACGCAATATCTACGAGGTGCGAACTATAGTGAAGGCTGTCAAATATATAAAGCCTACAACTTTTCACTTCTTTTCAATTGTAGATTGTTAGGTGTATGTGGCATATCTAAAAGCTCAATACAAAAGCATTATTATTTGTGTGGAAAAAAAAAAAAGAATTTGCAGACTCCCTTGGGTCAATATGACCCACTGTAGTAGAGATAGGGTTAAAATAAGGAATTCACTGGCGAGCCTGTTTGAAACGTCATTTTCTCTTTAACGCCCCACGGTAAATACACGGCAGATTTTTTTTTTTTATATTTTCTAAGTAAGAATATCCACCGATCAAAAGATGACAGTTTCTCTTTGAGCTGTTGAAGAACGAACTGCAATATAGCCACGTCTGTCGGCACCATGTCACAAGATGGGTACCGTATTTCATCGGGAACCTGTTGCCTTCGCACATGATTTTCACAAAGACCGAGGAGCAAATAATAAAAACTTATCAGCGGTGACTCTACCACTACCAGTATGGCCCTTCCCTTTCTTCTCCTTACTTGCCCACACCCCAACCCCACCCTTAAGGCATGATCACTGCCCCCTGACTTCCTCGAATCATGTGGATTTCAGATAATGGTGGTGTTTGAAATAAAGTAACCTGATTGGCCAATTCTTGTAATAGTATTAGACCAAACCAATCTTATTAGTCAATTACAGCATCTTATCACTATTCACTACAGCCAAGTAAGAAAGGGAAGAGTTTACATGTACTGAGATTGAGATGTAAAGAAAGGCATGAGTTGAGAGAGTAGTGTGGGGGTAGTATATCAAGCCCCTGCCTTTGTTGTTAATCTTGATATGCTGTCACTACGTGCCCAATGGCAGGAAAGCATAGTCTCATTTCGGATGTTGAACGAGTTTTTTATTTGATGTCTCCGAAGGATTTTGAGGCAATGATTGAATGAATAAGCAAGTGGCTGCTGTCATAAGCCTCGAAGGCATACCTTGTTAGTTTAGTCTGATCTTTTTTTTCTCCTCTACTGTATCACTTTATCATCCCTCCTCACTTTGCCCGTCTGTTTACTTTCATAATTTCTTTGAACAAAAGAACTACACTTTGAATTTTGAGGCTCTAGCTTAGGTGGAAGGCCAAGCTAGACTAAAACGTTTGTTCTAAATGAGTTTTAACCTTTTCCTGCTTAGTTCATATCCCACCCCTTTCCCTCACACACGCTAAACATATTTCGTATCTATTTAACTTTCTTTACAAATAAAATCTTTCACCTAAGGAATTGCTAATATTGTAAACTGAAATTATCTTATCCAATCAACCTCTCTTTAAAAACTTATTTTCTCGAAGAATATATAAAATTTATAACTCGTCCTGTCCTAAACTCATTGCAACCATGAAACATACATTAAAAAAAGTGTCAAGGTTGCAACAATAAATGTTTCTTACAACTTGTTATGGCAAAAAAAAGAAGAAAAAAAGAAAGATGTTTTGTTATACACTACAATATGAACAGTACAAACATAGGTTATCTATTCTGTCAAGTTCCCAGTCTAGACGCTAACTGGCCATGAGAGTGGTACAGATTTCTGTCCTACCTGCGGGTAGCATTGTATTTGTAAGCAGCAGTGGGGTTAAAAAACAAGATTTTGGTTCGCAATAATGCTAAATGTATACATGCAGTTTCATTTGTGTGAGATCTCCGGTCTTTGCTTTAATTTTCTCACCTTTGTCCCTTTCAATTTGTTTCAAGCACTTAAGAATCAACTACTTTTATATCCCTCACTAAAAAAAATACATGTAGTTAGTGACAGTTAACCATTATGTTTTTCAAACACAAATGCACTTGATCAAATAACGATATAGTATTTTTTATGGCTTGATTACGATGATAATGACTATGGCTGAAACATATAAATTTATGCAATTATCAATAGAACTACATTTAGTTGCCAGGAGCAGTTAAAACAAGCAAAGAATAAACAAATCAAGCAAACATTTAAAATGTTATTATAAAGAAATCATCAATAGTAGTATCCAAAAGCATCCTTTTCATACATTTATGTTTCATTTCCTAGGGATATCTTAAATTAAAGAGTTATTACATAATCTAATTTATCTTTGAAAAAAAAAAAGCTCAAAACTAGGAACACATGAAGATTTTATTTCTGCATGAATTTAGACCGAATTTAGTCACACCTTTTTTATTTTAGTTGAGAGGAAAGCTCTTTAAAATAAAAAAAACCCTTAAAAGAAAAAAGAAGAAAGCTTTGAAGTTCAGGATTTTCCTGCTGCCCAGGTATCATATTTTGATTTTAGATTACAGTATATAAACTATGAACAATTTGTTGAGGCTCATCCAAATCAACTCATTCAAAGACGAAAGTAATATTTACTGCTTAAAAAAAAAAGCGAGATGTTTCCACCTATCAAGCATGCTGATAAAAAGGAAAAGAAGAAAGTGAGTGAATGAAGTTTGCCTCACAAGAAATAATGGTTTTTGTTTTAATCATACATCTTTGCTTTTTAGTGACAAATTAAAATGGAAACAGGTACATGTAGCACACTCAACACTCAAGTACTAATCTGGTTGAAAGAACAAAAAAAAAACAAACCACACGCCTCGTTTTAAAAAGATCAACTCCAAGAATGGCTTTACTTTTCCTTATGCAAATGCAAGGATTTAAAGCTTTCAAATACTGCAAGAAGTGAACTGTACTTTTGGTTCAGAAAAACACTTATTGCCTAAAAGTGAAATATACAGCCAATTTTTTAGATTATGTAGAAGAGGTTGATTTGCTGAAAAAAAAATCTCTGTTAGGAGAAACATAATCAACCAATAAATGCTCTTTTCCATAAAGTCAATACTGATTATTATACAAAAAGGTCAAGCAGGTCAAAAATATAATTATAAAATATTTATGTTTATACGCAAATATTATCCTCCTCCACCTCCCTCCCAATTGGAACATAACAGAGATTCAAAACTTAGTCTCACTAAAGCTTCCACTGTGGTATACACATCTAACTTCTAAGGTGATTGATTTATTTTATAATCATTTCATTTATTGTAATTAAAACATAGATAACAGTGAACTGGCTTCAACCCATATGGTAAAAGAAAGAGAGCAAGAAAGAGGGAGGAAGAGAGTGAGAGAGAGGGACACAGAGAGAGACAGAGAGAGAGAGAGAGAGAGAGAGAGAGAGAGAGAGAGAGAGAGAGAGAGAGAGAGAGAGAGAGAGAGAGAGAGAGAGAGAGAGAGAGAGAGAGAGAGAGAGAGAGAGATTGATTGATTGTTTATTTGTTGGGTTTCTCACCCTTCACAAACATAAAATAAAATTAAACAATTTAGATTAACATTTTACATTTTTACATCTCAATATCATTTAACATAGAACATACACAATTTGCTCTTCTCAAACACTCTCAGAATCCATCTTCACAAAATGATCTCTAAATTTAATGGAATGATGCAAGTATTTCGCGACGTGGAATTGGTAATTTTCGTTTGACATAAGAAGGCTTGAATTGAACGTGCATCTGTTTTTCAGAAATTTCTGAGGTAGGTATGTCAAGCGCAAATTCTCGTATACCTTGCAAACTAATAGTATATGGTGTTCATCTTCAATATCCTTTTTACATAGAGGGCATAAATGTATATTTATATTGTTGGAATACTTGTATCTATGACACAGTATATTCGATACACCTAGCCTGAATCTTATTAGTGTTGTTTGTAGCGAGAAAGGTAGGGTTCTATGTAAAAGGAATGAATTTAGGTAGATCATAGATTTAAATGATGAGTAGAAATGTAGGTGACGATCTGAGGTTCATTTTCCATACCAACTTTGCTTAAATACATCACACAATCTTTCTTTAAGTGAATTACAAAATGCTTTTTCATTTCCAACACTCTGAAATAGCCATACACATCCAAAACCATTTGAATACAGAAAATATTTCAAATCAGTTATCCACGAATTAACATTGTTCTCATCATATGCTTGTTTGGGAATTCTTGTCTCATGCATTTTCAGCAATTTCAGCCAATATTTTACATAATGTATTTTGTGGTTAATATACAATGGGTATCTTGCTGTTTCACCATAAAGTAGAGTATTTGAAGAGTGGATTGACACCTTTAAGAATTGCTTTAGCGTTGTTGTATGTACTTGTTCAATAGGTAAGTGTTCCTGCAAGCCCCATAATTCACTCCTGTAAGCAAGTATAGGTTCTACCTTAGAGTCGAAAAGTTTAGAGAAAAGTTTAAGGTCATTGCATGCTAATCTTTTCAGTGATTTTATAATACAGAAACTTGCTTTCTTGGCTTTAGTGACTAGGTCTATAACGCAATTTGTGAGGCTCATTCGTGTTGAGAAATCAATACCAAGATATTTGTATGAATTTACAATCTCTAATTTTGTATATCCATAAGTCCAGTTTTCATGCTTGCTTAGGTAACCACCCTTTCTGAAAATCACGATTTTACTTTTATCTTTATTAACATGCAAGCCTAGTCTCCTTGATTGGCTATACAAAACATTTAGCTTATTCTGGAGACCAGTATTACATCGTCAGCAAAAAGCAAATGGTGTATAGTATTCATGTTAGGTAACAATTGGATACCATGTCTTGTTTCTGTATTTATGTTACGACTTAACTCTGAGATGAAAATACTGAACAGCAACGGGCTTAAGAGGCATCCCGGTTTTAAACCTACTGGACAATCAAAGAAATCAGTTATTTCGTGATTATTTCTCACAGCTGATGATACGTTACTATATATGCCTCTTATGGCCGCAAATATTTTTCCCGAGACTCCGTAACGTTTAAGACTGTTGAGAAGAGCATCTCTGTTAATGGAGTCGAAACATTTTTTATAGTCAATAAATGCCACGTACAGTTTTCTGTTTCGAGAGAATTGCTTTAAGATCATGGCGTAAAGAGTAAATATATGGTCTACAGTGGAATACTTTTTTCTGAATGCCGCCTGTTCTTCTGGTATTATTTCGAGTGAAGTGGCGAGTTTTGTCAGTCTTTGATTTAAAATATGTGTATAGATCTTAGAGACTAATGATGTTAGAGAGATTGGCCTGTAATTATTGCAATCGTCTACATCTCCCTTCTTATGAATGGTACAATAATGCTTTTACTCCAGTCGGAAGGGAATATTCCATTGTCAAATATGTATTGGAAAACATGTTTTAAGAATGGGACGATTATGTCTATGCCACTTTTAAGCATCTCGTTTTGAATTGAGTGATAACCAGCTGATTTGTTTGTTTTAACCGAAATAATGGCTTGTCTTATTTCTTGTTCAGAAATATCCCTGTTCACATGTACTGTATCTGGTCCTACATTTATATTCAAAGGGGTTATGTTTTCTGAGCATATTGGTGCGGGTGTTGTGTTTTGCTGGAAGAGACGTTTGAAGAAAGTATGCCACTCATGTACTGTATATTATTGCTTGAAGTTGGTGTTTGCAGGACAGAATTTATTTCACGCCAGAATACAGAGGAGTTCTTGATATTGGAGCATAGTGATAAGATTTTTTAATTTGAATAAAGCAGTCTCTTACTTTTTAGTAATATTTTATACTCGCGTCGAAGAGACACATAGGTTTTTTTATTTGCTTCATTTGGGTTATTGCTGTACTTATGTAAACTTTGTCTAACTACTCTCTTGTATTGATAGCACTCTTTGTCGAACCATGTCGGTTTGCTGTGTGCTTCACCATGTCTAATGATGATAGTTTTTAACATACTTTGTGCATTTTTGCACAGAATTGATGACAATCCTCTAACCACAAAGTTTACATCATTTTCCAATTCTTTTAAAAGGTCATCAAGCTGTTGGTTGACTGCTGGGGACTTTAACTCATTAATGAAGTGGTGTTGCTTATCAGGGTCCCATTTAATCTTAGTGATTTTGGTGTTCATGTGAGTAGCTTGAGTTTTATCTCTATGTGTATTATTATCATTAAATTTCAATGACATTGAGATAGGCCTATGCCATGACAATATCTCGTTGTGCACAGTTACGTTTAAAGATATATTGCAATTGAAAAGGCATCGTGATACTAAGAAATAGTCAACAACACTATTACCATTTGGGGATATAAAGGTAAACGCTCCTCCTTCATCGCCAGTGCAATGTCCATTCATAATGGTTGAATCTAGTGTAGCGCACATGTCTATAAGACTTCTGCCAAATGTGTTTATGAGATTATCGCTGGAGTGTCTCTCAAGATTGTCTTCGTGTGGACCACGGTTGAAAACATTTTCATGAAAAAAGTTATTTATCTCGTTACACTGAAGAATAGGTTGTACATTGGATGTTCGTGCATTGAGATCGCCACATATTATAAAAGAAGAGTTATAGTTAGATAGTTTTAGCTGGCTAACATAGTCCTCTAGGATTTGGATACCATTTTTAACAATCAAGTGTTCATAGTATGGGGACTGATATGGAGGGATATAGGCAAAGATAATGATTGCATCGTTACTTCTGTTCTTTCCTATGTATTTATTTAGTTTTAAAGTAATCACATTGTCTAGTTTACACTTAATCTCTAACACACAGTTTTTGAGGGTATGTTTCACAAATACAATGACTCCGCCAGAGCATCTTCCGTGTTTTGACAGTTTTTTGGCCGGTGTAAAATATCTCTTATACTGGCTTAATATATTGGCAGGTAGGACGTCTTCAGTCATAAAAGTTTCTAAAAGGCATATTATGTCAAATTTATGTAGCATAGAAAAAAAGCTTTCATCGTCAGTCTTGTTCAGAAGTCCTTCAACATTGCAGGAAACAATGCCAATGTTGGGCAAGAAACCCGCGTTTTGCTATGCATTTGGTTGACGGTGTTGTCGGCGGGTGGCCCTTTCTTGCTGGTGTCCGCTCCTATTCTGTTGTTGTTGTTGTTGTTGTTGTTGTTGTTGTTGTTGTTGTTTTTGCTGTTGTTGCTGTCCGCGTCTATAGGCTTGAACGTAGCGACGACTGTCTCTATCAGGGCTGGAAGAGGCATCTCCGATAATTTTGTTTTTTCTCTCAGCTGATGGATCTTGTATTATTAAAGTGCCATTCTTGTAGTAGGCGGATTTTCCTTGTTTCCTGAGTTTAGCTAATTCAGTTCGTTGATGTAGAGTTAAGTCGTTGGCAACTCCAATGCCGGTCTCTTTCAACTTATCCCTCGCCCGCAGTACCTTCAACTTATCTAAGTGATGCATGAATCGGACTATTAAAGGCCTGGGTGTTTCACTGCTGTTGCGCGTGTGTCCTAGTCTGTGTGCTCGGAGAAAATCTTCTTCCCTCCAGTGCTTTGTTGTTACATTTTTGTTCAAGAGAGCCACTACTGCCAGGCGTGATTTCTCGGATGATTCGTCCGCCTCCTCTTTCATCCCGTGGAGAATCAAATTTTCCCGTCTACTGTATTGTTCCCGTTTCTCAACTGAATTACTAAGCGTTTCTATCTTCAGCTCTAGCTGATCTATGCCTGCGGCGTTGGTCTCTATATCTAGCTGTAAATGCTCCTGCTTTTCTTCCACTTCCTTTATATTCTCTCTTAGGTTTCTAATCTCCTCTTTTATGCTATTTACGCTCTCAGTAACCAACTCTAACATTGTGGCCATTTTTCTCATTTCAAATCCGAGACCAGATATTTCATTGTGCAGTCTCTCAAATTTATCTTCTATGTTTTTATTAAGGTCAGTCAGTTGGGCTTCGATTGTTGGTCCGGGGTTAAGTTCCACATCTCTGCACTGGACTAGAATATTAATGTGTGGTTGTTGCAGGACTGTTAGTATCCTGTTTACAATGGTCGTAACCCACAAGATTACAGCACATACTAGTAAACATTTACATAGATCCTCGAAGAACAGATGTGTTGATCCAGAATAGGGGTCACTCGCTCGTCTAACTTTGAGGCCTCTGCCACCACTAAATTGGCCTATGGTAAGTCGCCACTGTGTTAAACCAATCATGATACCGGCTCACTGTTGTAGTAGGCTGTAATGGCTATAAAGGCTCGAGAGACTGCTACTTTGTGTTTTTTAGATATTAATAAATTCTAATTTCGTCGTTCTAGCTCCAAGATATTTCTAACTTCGAATACACAAAGTTCTTACGAATAAGTAGATGCACAATTTATATGGTTACACTGCAGAAATCCAACAAAAACTGATAAATCTCCACAGAATCCAAGAGCTCACAAAAACGTGTCACACCAGTTAGAGAGAGAGAGAGAGAGAGAGAGAGAGAGAGAGAGAGAGAGAGAGAGAGAGAGAGAGAGAGAGAGAGAGAGAGAGAGAGAGAGAGAGAGAGAGAGAGAGAGAGAGAATGATGATATAGAGGAAAGAGGTCTTAAAGTGGAGAATCATTACCTCAGATAGCCATTGCAATGGATCTAAGGCAGTAGATGAAGTGAACAGAACTGACAATTTATCCAACAAGACTTAGTAAAATTTATTTCGAATTGAATGACTTAACTCTGTCTTCTTTGACATGCCATTATTCAGGATTTCTTTATTTCTTTTTGAAAGAGGGCTGGGTAAGGGCAAGGGTATTTTAGCACTTTGACTAAGTAAAAATTGAACTGGCCTTCCCATTCCTTGTTATTTCGCACCAGATCTCTGTTTGGTTGGCTTAATTTTTACTGGTGCTGAACTGATCTCTCCGATCGGTTTAAATATTTGGTATCAAACATCAACTTCTATGATGTTGTCGTCATCTGTGCCATTTTTATGCAAAATCTGCATTTTTTCTTCCTCTCTCATAGTAACAACACTTTCTGTTCCATCTTCATTGTTCTGTACCTTCTTGATCTCTTTCTTATCAGTTTTCTTTTCATTGCAGCTCTCCTTAAAATACTTATCCTTATACGTAACACTCTCGTTTCTCCATTCACTATCACTATTTACATTTGAAGCTCCCCTTTGTGCTGAACTGTCAGAGTCTACAACACCACTATAGTCGTCATTTCCTTCTACATCAGAGTGACTGAGAAGGTAGAGGTCACTCATGTCCTCAATGGTCACTAGCTCTGACTGAGCAGGTGCTGTACAACTGACAGAGAATGAGGGAGAAATCACTGTCTCTGAAATTTTAAATATAAAAGGCTTTTAGATGATTATCGCCCAAAAGAATTAAAATTGTATAATTAAAAAAAAATAATGGTATTCATGTGCTCAAGGAATAAATGTTGAGAGATGAAAAACAATGCTTTGTGATTGACTCTTTCTTTATTAACATTACGCAGCGCAAAAGTATCCTTTAAAAAAAAAAATTAAATGCCTGCTTGTGCCTCCAAGTAGCTTTGATCTAATGACAAATTTTGACCACTTACCAACTTCTAGTCGACTGTGATAAATATCGTGGCAAGATACAGCAGCAAACTCTTGAATGGACAGAACCGCAGGTACATTCTACAATGCAGTAAATAAAACAATACAAATTTGATACTGAGAAGCATCAGAATATATAATATATGTATTTACAAATCACAATCAAATGCAATTTGCCTTGTTGAAACATAGGTAATTAGCAGGAAAGAATTGTAAAAAAAAGGTTCTTGAATTGCTATGAACGATCATCCATAATTTTAAAGGACATAAACAAACTAACCTCTGCTAAATCTTAATTAAGATGCGCGTTGTCTGAAAGAAATATATTAATATTCAAATTATTTATAAAGAAGGTACATGTAGTCAAACAATGAAACAGGCTGGGACAGATGGAGCTAGAGCTAAGGATATAAAAAAGCCACTGATTGTAAAGAAAGAAAGAAATAGTAAAGAAAAATCAATCACAAACCTAGATCTAACTCGAGACCGGCAAATATGAAGCGAGAGACGTGAAAACATAAGGTTCGATACCCATTCCACCTGTCCTTATGTTTTCACGTCTTTCATCTTTCCTGAAAGAGAGAGAGAGAGAGAGAGAGAGAGAGAGAGAGAGAGAGAGAGAGAGAGAGAGAGAGAGAGAGAGAGAGAGAGAGAGAGAGAGAGACAGAGAGACAGAGAGACAGAGAGACAGAGAGAGAGAGAGACAGAGAGAGAGAGAGAAGGAGAGAGAGACAGACAGACAGAGACACACAGGAGAGAGAAGAGAGAGAGAGTGAGAGAGAGAGAGAGAGAGAGAGAGAGAGAGAGAGAGAGAGAGAGAGAGACAGACAGACAGACAGACAGACAGACAGAGACACAGGAGAGAGAAGAGAGAGAGAGAGAGAGAGAGAGAGAGAGAGAGAGAGAGAGAGAGAGAGAGAGAGAGAGAGAGAGAGAGAGAGAGAGAGAGAGAGAGAATGTTCTACTGTGCCATTAATTGTAATGCAGTGACTTTCATACTGATCAAAAACAAGAAAAATATCTTACACATTACATTAAATACTCCATGCATCTTGTTTGATTTACACAAAGGAGATCAAGCGTTTCTTCAACTTGTTCTAAACTTGGGTTGACAAGGGAATATCAATATCATAATACGATAAGGCCTTATCTCCTTCAATCGTTTCATTAAAATTAAAAAATAAAATGACTTCTTTGCTTCTTGTCAGAGAACTGATGACTTCAATAATCTCCAAAGAGTTCCACTGGCAGGTCTATATGATTGAAGAGCAACAAGAGGGGCAATACCAAACATTAGTTTTGACAAGATGAACAAACATAGTAACCCCCCGCTTGCTTCTCTTGCAATCTCCAAGTGAAAACAGATCAAATGCTCTGTCATCAAGAAATATCTATACTTTCATCCACTACGCAGGATGATAATTCTTGATAGGGCCTAATTGGTTTTACAAAATATGGCATTTAATTAAATTTCTGATATTAAAACAGGCAACCTCTCCATTATGACGAGTTTTGCAACATGTTTATCATTGATACCTTCCCTTTTTTTGTACTTGTACATTCAAGAAAATGTTTGTTTTGTTTGATGTCACCAATAGACTTATATTTACTTTGAAGTTCAACAAGAAGGACAATACCAAACAATAGTTTTTGACAAGATGAACAATCATAGTAACCCTCCGCTTGCTTCTCTTGCAATCTCCAAGTGAAAGCAAATCAAATGCTCTGTCATCAAGAAATATCCATACTTTCATCCAATACGCAGGATGATAATTCTTGATAGGGCCTAATCGGTTTTACAAAATATGACATTTGATTAGAATTCCTGACATTAAAACAGGCAACTTATGTCTAGTTTTGCAAACTGGTTTGTCATTGATGCCTTCCTTTTTTTTTTGTAAGTACATTCAAGTAAATGTTTGTTTTGTTTGTTCATTTCAATCACGCATCAAATTTGCTCTTTAATATTCAGATTTGTCTTTCTTCAAGGTAATATAGATCTAAAACATTTAAACAGAACTGGCACTTAATCCTTGTAACAAATTTGATGGGGGTGATCTGTTAGGCTCTGTTTGTCTAGGGGTATGAAAATATACACAGCCAATCACAGAGCTCATCCGTAGAAAATAAGTCTGAAGTCCGCAGTAAAAATTGCAAACTGTTTAATCCAACACCAAAACTTGACTATACAATCTCTGTACACTCTTAAACCCACTGTAGGTTAACTTCATGTTGACTTAATAATCACTGACCGTTGGTAGACTTAATAATCACTGAAGTTAGACTTGATGTTGACTGACTAAACATAATTTCGACTCTTATTATACAAAATCTCGTCGAATCATCTAGAAAAGGAGTTACATAACTCGTAAGAGAATATTCTTGGTACACGTCATGAGTAATGCGCTCTAAAATAGCAACTAATCAAAATAAAAGTAAACAAGGAGTGACGAGATCATTACTATGCTAGAACTAGGTCGAAGATTCCGGAAGAATCTAGGCCATACAAGTGCGGGCTGTGTTCAATAAACGAGAACGAGGAAAGTAATAGCAATAGATCAAATTACAACAGAATGCGTTACAGTCCTTTGTAAAGGGAAGATCTAATAATCATATCCTGAACTCATTCTGCCTAATAAAAAGGAAAGGTTTTCAGACTTACCTCTTACCTTGATGTTATTTCTATTTTTATGCGCAAATAATACTTGGTGAATGGTGCAGATATGTGGTTAACAACTGCCTTCCCATAATTCTATCAATAAGTGCCAACATTTGGAGTTTTAACATTTAAAAAAGCAACACCATCTTTTTATGTACTTCTAATTACTGAATAAAAAGAGTTAATTATATTTGAAAATATCTGCACCAATAAATTAATTTAATATCTTGATTCCTTCTATTTATTTTCTATTAAGTATGATTCAGATATTTTTTTTTCTGTAAGATAGCTATAATAGTGAAAAAATAACCCTCCCTGCTATGCTCCCGGTTAACAGAATTTGCTCAAGAAAGGTTAAAAAAGATAAAAGGGCATAAATTTTGAAAGGCTGGAGTAAAATGGCTCAAATTATCGAAATTATTAGATAAGAGGATTACCCTATTAGGAACGGAGTCGCATATTTTTTTTTTATGTATGCACACATGACCAGTCAGCCATTTTGAATAATTTTCAAGAAATTAACATAATTATTGGTGTTCGTGACTGTTACAATAGGCAGACGAGTAAAAATGAAACAGAAACATGGAACTTTGCATGCCAAAGATATAGATTGAAATGAAAAATGTGCAAGAAAAATTTACACATCATAAGTGCAACTTAAACAATTTTTTTTTCAATTCTTTTGTGAATAAATTAGGCTGAAAAAAAAATTAGGCAAAAAAGCGATTTTCAGATTTTTGGAGGATTGAGATGATTTGTAATTATATGTTTGTACTTTGTTTGAGAGTGTGAGGTGGGCGGAATTTAAGTTCTTCATAGAATCTTACTTGTGAAAAGAGGTAATTCAACTCGAATAATTAGTATACTCCACAAAAAAAATCACTCCAGTCTTTGGTGGGCCTGTTTCATGTCCACCTCAGTGTGGTAAATGAGGAAGCAATGTCTTGCTTCATTTTCCAGTAGTACAGGTATTGTAATGGACCACAAATGTACAGGAACAATTGTTTAAAGAAATTATCATTCACCAAGTACCTCTATATCTAGTACATTCAAGGTTTTATGATGTGTCTCTGAGAAAACAAAAAGTTGAGGGCTGCAAAATTAAGAACCCATTAAAAATATTAAAACTAAATTGTCTCCATCAATTCTAATGATATAAATAATGATTCCTCTTCTTAATCTTCATGTCCATGCAAAAAACAAAGGAGTAGTGCTAATTTCTGGAGAGAATTAAATTTCATGTCTCTAGAATTTTCTATGGCATAACAGCCTACCCATAACACTTACCGGCTTGGTTTTAGGGATGAAGAACATAAAAACAGCACCAATTATAGGGGGAATTCCAGCCAAATGGAGAGCTATCTTATAAGTACCGAAGTGATCATACAACATACCTGAGAATGAAAAAAAACCATATGTGATGAACAATTTACAAGGATTATTTTTTTTTAAAATTTGCATCCAAAGATGTAAAAAAAAAACAACTTCTATTCCAAAGAAGGATCTTTTCCTGCCTCCTTTCAAAGCAAGTTTTAAATATCAACACCAATAAAAATTAAAAATCGAGGTCTATATTTAGAGAAGAATTATAGTTTCAATTAGCTGCTTTGCTTAATTTATAAATGGGCCTTACTTTCTATTTTAAAACCTTTTCTTTTAAAGTTCCTCAGGTTCCTAACTGATTGCCTCATTCATAACAAGAAGCATTGGTTTTCTGCTTCCATTGCATAAGACTAGAGAAACAGAATGAATCTTTGGTTGCAGAAAATGAAGGGGAAAAATGATATTTCAGCATTTGCCAGACTACAGGAAAACAATTTAGATTTAGCATGTAAAACTAGCTGGCCCTCAGTCATCAGCCTTTCTTTCATTTTCAAAGTCAATCATTTAACAATTTATCCTTATGCCATTCTAATTATCTACACTCTGTTATTTTTTTGTTCAAACTCTCTCTCAACTCAGAATTTTGCATTGAGACAAAGGTTCGTGCTTGGTCGAATTTGATCTGCCAGTAGGAAATTTGATAATGAAGCTCAAAAGTTTAATGAGTAATATCTTGAATGTTTCCATTTTTAATAAAACTATCTCTGAAATTTAGAATCTAAACAATCTAAACAGTTATCACAATGGCAACTGGAATGACATGGAGTGGTGACTGATAGTGAAACCTGCATAGATATGTAAAATTAGGATAAAACTCAGTTCGATACATGCATATAAGATGAATGTATTTGTTGAATGTTATGAATACTACTGTTTAATATATGCCATAGCTAAAGTGCAAAATCTCAGTCATTTATACGCTCACGCACTTTTGACAACAATTTTCAGTTCTCCCTTGGAAAATCAGAGTGTTGAACAAAAATTTGTTTCTGTATCTCACATTTTAAATCCTTTGTGTAAAACTGCTTTAAACCAACCGTCCTCTAATATTGATTGAAGGGACTATACCGGTAATGTGTAATTCAAACCTAGCAGAAATATCTGTTTGGACATGGATTTTACATTGCACATTGACTTTTTCTCTACACTATTGGCTCCAATTGATAATTTAGTAGAATTATTTTATCACTAAGCGAACCGACAAAATAATTCTAAAAAATTTTTGAAATGATTGCTTCCCTGCAGTCAGTTTTCTACATTTTTAATTTTTTGATGTTCAGTGTACAGTGTAATTGTGAGGCAACAATCTTTTTGCATTGGTTTTAGTTTTCTCACTCTGTTTAGGGTGTAGTTAGTAGCAATATTACAGAGCACCCATGGCATAGGCAAAAAAAAAATGAACATGAGAAAGGCTTCGGATACAGCTCTTAAAAGCTTAAAGAAAAAGATGTCATGTAAAAGCTTATTATATAATCTACACCTTGGAAGATAAAAGAAACACTAACACTTTAACAGACATGTACACCCTCTCTCTTTACTCTCTTTCCACTTACTCTTTTTCTCTGCCCTTCCTTCTTTCTCTACTTACTCACACCTCCATTGAACATGGTATGTCACACCATCCTTACCTTCAAATCTTCAACATTGCGGGAGCAATTGGAGATACTTACCAGCCACAGGGGGACCGACTGTCATTGGAATAGAGAATATTCCAAAGAGAAAGCCCAGGGCTTGAGATGCACCCATCTCCCCCACTATATCAAAGGCTATGGGGCCCAGTAGACAGATGAAAGCCCCATCACAAATACCCATGATAAGACAAAGAGCGATCAGACCAGCAAAGCTTGGCGACCACGGAAGGCAAAGTGTAGAAATCCCTAATAGCAGAAAAGCAAGCTGCTGCAAACGCACACGGTTTACCCATTTAAAATCTGCGACCTGTGGACAATAAGATTATGACTGTAAGCACCAGCATCTAACAGAAAAAATCCAAACCAATATTCTTGTGTGAAAGTATAGATCTTTGAATCACATATATGCATGACTGCATTTTTGCACAAAAAAAAAAAAACAAGATTCTCCGTTCATCTACATTAAATTGAAGATAAGCAAACTTCACAACAACAATTGCTTCCTAATTGTGTCCAACTTTATTATAAAAGCCAAATTATTTGTGACAGAGCATCTATTTATCCAAAGCAACCTACAGTAATAGTTAGTCACATGTAACCAGAATATGATATGAAATTACATAAGAAATAAGCTATAGATTTTGTACACTTCTTCAAAACTGCTGTATGGACTTGGACTAACCTCCAATTTACAGTATAAATTTAAGACTATGAAATTTTAACTTGCATCATAATGATAAACTATACCTTTATTGGTCTACAAAATTATAACCTGCCATGTTTGTCAATAAATTTAACCTATTTTTCTATTTCATTTTTAATGTATACATACATCACAGAGTACATGCTGGCTTTGCAGAGTTGATAGCTTAATTCATGCTCATCAACACACAGAACAACAACAACAAAACACAGTTGTTTTAGAATTCCTACATTTTCAGATCCTGTTGCAATAGTGTGTTTTTGCATAATTTGAAATTTTCAAACGAGGGTGTGGGTGAAAAATTACGCGAGATATCAGCTATGGTGTTTTTTGTCACTTGACCTTGTGGTTCAGTAGTGCTTATAAGCAAAGGGTCGTTGCAAACAGTCATTTGGTACGCTTTTTCGAGGTATCGACAAAAATGAAATGGTCCTCTAAAAAAGACATGAATTAGATTATTGAAGTTGAATTTGCGGTGAATAAGTTTCATGCATATTTAGCATTTTTGTGTGAAACTTCACTATGCATCCGGAGTCTAAGTTCAAGGCATGAAGAATCTACATGAAGTCAAGACACGACGCAACTAAATTGGCATTGAATGAAAAGGCTTACAAGAATGCCTAGGTTTATAGCTAATGAAAGAACAGAAAATAGACCATTATTTAAAAACACATCCCAAATTGAGGTTTATGGTATCTAGGCACTCCCCTCATAAACCTAGGTAGGTAGAAACTCATTGGGGAGCTAGATAACAAAGAGCCTTCAGAGAAGGATAAATACACAACAGATCAAGATGAGTCTTCTAGTTTTAGATAAGTGTGCAAGAATGTTTTTGGTACATTTTATTGAAGGAGAGAGAGAGAGAGAGAGAGAGAGAGAGAGAGAGAGAGAGAGAGAGAGAGAGAGAGAGAGAGAGAGAGAGAGAGAGAGAGAGAGAGAGAGAGAGAGAGAGAGAGAGAGAGAGAGAGAGGCAGTCAAACAACGATGGGCTTAGAAGCTGGAACAGACGGAACTAGACCTCAGGAAAATGCAAGCGATTGAAAATAGAGAAATAAATAGTGCAGAAAAATCAAGAGAGAGAGAGAGAGAGAGAGAGAGAGAGAGAGAGAGAGAGAGAGAGAGAGAGAGAGAGAGAGAGAGAGAGAGAGGGGCAGTCAAACAACGATGGGCTTAGAAGCTGGAACAGACGGAACTAGACCTCAGGAAAATGCAAGCGATTGAAAATAGAGAAATAAATAGTGCAGAAAAATCAAGAGAGAGAGAGAGAGAGAGAGAGAGAGAGAGAGAGAGAGAGAGAGAGAGAGAGAGAGAGAGAGAGAGAGAGAGAGAGAGAGAGAGAGATTTTTTCAGAGTGAATTGAGAGATGTGCATTAAAATCGTTATAATTTTGGTTGCGCAAAACAAGTGGGAAGGGGGTGGGGGGAGATGGGGTACATTGTAGTTGTACATTGAACTGAAGGTCAATGGACTAACAAGTGGCCTACTTTATGTTAAGTCGTTCTCGATTTCGTTTGTTCGCCGATCCAAATTTTGGACTTCGCGTTAATCTTTGTCTTGTCCGGGACTAACCGGCGGAGACGACTCTTGAGTCACATCGAGTAGCAACTGAAAACGCACATCCAAACCCGGCACCCTTGCAAGCGCGCCTTGTAAGACTAAGATTCGTGCAGAGTGATGTCTGACGGGAAGGTCTATCGCAAACATAAAATTAACGTCTACTTGTCTGCACGCCGTGCACGATGTTACTTTTATGCATAGAATCAGTTCGACGTTGACGGTACACATGTGCCGAAGAGACGCTAGCAAGGATCCGACCGCACGGCAAGGCACAGTATCGTGTAACGTGCATCTACTCGATGTGCCGTCAGTCAAATTTTATAAAAGGTACACAGTCATGTAGGTCTCCTAGCAGACTAGATGTAACTAAAGTGACAGGGGGTTGTACTCAAATGTAATTTTGAATAAATGTATCCTTTTAGTGAGTCTCTCGCTCTTTCTGTCTCTCTGTGTCTCTGTTTTTTCTCTCTGTCTCTCCTCTTTCTCTATCTCTGTGTGTCCCTCCTCTTTCACTCTCTGTCTCTCCTCTTTCTCTCTTTGTTTCTCTCTCTCTCTCTTTCTCTTTCTCTCTCTCTCTCTCTATCTATCTATCTATCTCCTACACCACCTTACCACTCCTTTCTTCGAAAAGTACTTTGTCCATCACTTATTTATGATTCGTGGAAATAAAATTTCGAACAACACTTAACAAACTTAACATGCATTCTTCAATTGAGCTGGCATATGCCGATAGCTTTGCATGAAAAGAGATTGCCTAACTTCTTGTCTGAATCTATTGATATATATCACTTTTTTTATTTGCAACGGGAGGGCGGGGTAGGAGAGAGAGAGAGAGAGAGAGAGAGAGAGAGAGAGAGAGAGAGAGAGAGAGAGAGAGAGAGAGAGAGAGAGAGAGAGAGAGAGAGAGAGAGAGAGAGAGCGAGCCAATATGTCCCTATGTGCATTTTCCTTTTCCGTTTATCCCAAAAGAAAAAAAAATTAGTAAATTTTCAATGCTTCGCGGAAACATCAGAGACAGCAATATCACGGACCGAATCTTACGAAAAGTGCCAAGTTATTCAGCGGACTTCGTGTTTGGCCTGACGGTGATACACGCGATGTTGCGCTGAAAATCGGTAAAGGGTAAAACGCCGTTGCATTATGACACACCGATGCTTACTGAAAATGCCGAGTGTACCATTCTGAGGAGTTTGTGTTTTATGTAAATCTGAATTCTCAGTCAATATCAATGATTGACTTATCTTCTATGGATGGGAAGTCCTGAGAAAATAATCTGGAAACAATAATGTGAACATGCGCTTCAGCACATTAAAAAATTGCTTACCGAAGATTCGATTTAGATCACTTCAAATTTGCATCATGAATTTGCTGTCAGGACGTATGCTTCTGCTACAAAAAGCACAAGGAAAAGGGCTGTGTTGAAAAGCCTTGTCGCTTCAAGAGTTGCAAGCTACTCACATGAAACTAAATTTGTGAAGCCTCAGCTATTGTGTTAGCCGTATCCATAGAACTAAAAAATAACTAACTCGCGACCGCAGACTATGACAATGTAAAATGCGGAAGCTGACTAGAACGACCAAAATGGCACCGGTTCTGGGGCACCCATAGGAGTATGGACTTAATACCACTCTGTAAGATAGCGAATATAGCAACGCAGTTGCGTTTTGGAAAAGCCAGGGCGGCCTTGTGCTCCTTTTCTCCAGGCGCCGGACAGCACGAAAAGAAAGATTTTGGAAAAGCCGAAGCTTCATGGCGCCAGTTGCGGTTTGAAGAGGTTTGTCAAAATGAATGTGTGTACAAGATCATTAGTTTGGGCTAATAAAAAAGGAGGCTTACCATTATAGATGGGTGTAGAGAAAACACTAAGCGTAGATATGAGCTTCGGAAGGGTTTTATTTATTTATTAATTTCCAACTCGTTCTCTCTCTCTCTCTCTCTCTCTCTCTCTCTCTCTCTCTCTCTCTCTCTCTCTCTCTCTCTCTCTCTCTCTCTCTCTCTCTCTCTCTCTCTTTCTTTCTCTCTTCTTCTCTATCTGCCTGTCCCCATTAAGATTTTTTATACTTCATAAAGCCATTCATTATTTGCCTCATTATTTCTCATCTATTCTCAATACAAGAGAAATAAATCGGAAATTAAAAGGACCTTCCAAGTCACTTCTACTCTTCCCCCACACCCCTAGCACAACATAACTGATTTGTCATCCACATTTTTTCAGCTCTTTATCTATGTATCCTGATAATTCGAAGTCCCCTTTTCATCCCAATGACACCGTTGGCTATTTACAGACGGCTAGTCACAGCTCATCAGTATAGCCGTTTTGATAAAACTTATATATGCAGGAAAAAGTTAATAAAATGTAATTAAATGAAATGGTCCCTTTATACTTTAGCTCAAGTTTTGGTGTTCCATCATGAATGTAAAAATTCACTCGAAATTGGAACATTTAAAACTGATTTCAAAGACGCACGCGATATATCCTAAATCTCCTTAATAAAACTTTGTGCAAAGGTGATGCAGGATAAGGACAAAGTGGGCCAACCAAAGCATCACATTGGATTAGCAAATATTATTCTTTAATTTCTTTTAAAGCAGTTGTGACAGGACACTCCACAATTAAGACCATAGAGATAAAATATAATTAATTCAAACATACCTCAAGCAATATATAATTATGAAATAGCTAAAAAAAGGAGCTCCAATTTTGTTGTGATTTTTATATATGATCGCCCATGTCAAGCGACTTACAAATGATATCATCTCAATAAAGTTCACAAGAACAACAACCAACAAAAAAAAAGAAAAAAAAAAGAACCGAACCCAGTTATCTGGGTTCCAGATTGATATGAACATTCAAGCTGGAGTATCGATTTTCATCTGACATTTTCATGATTTCAGGCAAGCCATACCTTCCCTCTATTTTTTTAAGTGAAAGCTTTTGGTAAGTCATACGTCTCTTGAGTTTAAAAAAACTTGTCATGAAAATTACAGCTTTAAATCATGCCAAAAACAAATTTAGTTAGGTGGGATCCGACCCTACCAACAAATGAAATAATTAGAGATCAAACCAAGCTGCAAGGACCTCTTTATTGTGAGTCAGGTTAACAATATATTGTCTCCTAATCTCTCAAACATCATCTTTTTTACAGACAAGGATTATACAACATTCAGGAACTAAGATAGAGAATCTATAAAAATGAGTTCTAACTTAAAGTTGATCGCAGCTGAGAGACAGCTCGTTTGCAAATCACTCATCACTTCCATACCCATGTCTTGCTAAAACACAAAAAACGACTATCCATGACTGAGATTTGTTACAGTGGTCTGACCACTTGGCCAAATACATATACGCCTGACTGAAAGACGGGCAATATTTGCAGTATTTGTTTCAGAGTAACAGATGCTGGAAACATTGCCTTGCTGCTACAGTGTAACAGATTCTGCAAACATTGTCCTTCTTGGATGAACCGTTACACCTTAGAGCCAAGCTACATACTTTGATGGATGAGCTGAATATTGATCAACTTGCCCTTTGAAGTTGGCTAGCTGGAAGGTTGTAAACTATGTGATGGTGGGTGTGTCAAATGATGTTTGTAAATTTGATTTTAGTAATGCCAAGTTTGTTTACGAGGTTAGCTGTGGCTGAAGGTAGTGAGTGGCTACTCAATTTATGCATAGAAATCTTTCTGCTCCACAAAGTCTTAATATGAAAGCGAGTTCTATTAATAAATTAGAGTATTTAGCTGAATTTTATAATTTCTATTCTCTCTCAACCAAAATATGTACCTCATTGCCCGCGAGTCTCCCTCAATCATGAATATAAAATACTGAGAAAAAAATTGTGCTCTTAATATTTCATTCCCATTTTCCACATTTCCATATTAGCTGAGCCAGTTGAGCAAAGGGTGTGAATGCAAGGGACTGTACCTTGCCCATAACAATCCTCGCCAATCCAGATGTTATAGCCAAGCACATCACCAGAAACTTCCCATCCTGATCTTGAAATTTGTCCTCAACATACTTAGGCTGCTCATTGAAAAAAAATAGTGGAGTGAATTGGTGGGGGGGAGGTAGAGAGGAAGGGAGGGAAGGAGGGACACAGAGAGAGAGAGAAAGAGAGAGAGAGAGAGAGAGAGAGAGGGGCTTTACATGTTCATATGCGATAAAAGAATATAAAAGTTGTGGAGGTCCGAAAGGACGATTAATCAAATAAATGGTACTAAGTAAATAATAAACTAATAAGATGCAGGCACCGCACTAATTAATACTGGTGATAGGTCAGTTTATATATATATATATATATATATATATATATATATATATATATATATATATATCTTTTATCGCATAAATAATGCGAAGATAATGATGAAGAACCCACTGCTTTTAATGACGACAATTATTTCCGATAAGCCAATAAATATTAAATACTTTTATGTAGTTTTGGCTGTTTCATTTTTTTTTTATTGTAATCAGCTTGCAGGCAGTGTAAATATATATGAACTATTATTGTCTTGTTGTGACCATTTTAATCAAGGTTTATATAAAACTATTTCTGTAACAGATCAACAGAATTTTTAACAATTTGGATTTGTTAAATCTTACATTGAATGAGAAAAATATTTGAAAAGTGTATTTTACCTTGTAAGCTCACTATTTTTGTCTATCTTATAATATTCAAATTTCAAGAAGAATTTCAAAATTATTCGATGATGAACCAGAAGTGAAAGAACCTTAAATTGTAAATGTACCCGGATTTGTTGATCTATATTTGCCTTTTTAGTAAGGACTAAGCACAGAAGACAAAGTATTAACGTGCCCATCACTAAACTAAAAAGTTTTCTCAGATAAGCACTTGGGGCATCAGACTTTTGAGAAGAGAGGCTTGATAATTTGATGTTGCCTGTTGAGGAACCTTCACATACAACCGGATTTATTCACACTGCAGCGGGTCATAAGAGACCCCAAATTCATCCATCTATGGTATGTTTTTAAACCCACAAAAAAAAGATCAAAAGGATTCAGGCACTAAATAAAAGAAGAAAGAGAGAGAGGGAGAGAGAGAGAGAGAGAGAGAGAGAGAGAGAGAGAGAGAGAGAGAGAGAGAGAGAGAGAGAGAGAGAGAGAGAACAGCACTCACCAAATGTACAAATGGCACAAAGTATCCAAACAGTGAGAACCCAATAGAGAGAGCCCAAATTACATAGCCTTTGTTTCTCCATATTTTAACATTAAGATACTTTCGTGTGAATCTGCAACAATCTGTACATTGGGACTGCAAAACCTGTGAGTACAAATATTTAGGAGTAACAATAGAAAAAAAGGCAAAAAAAAAACTTTTACTCCATCAGCAAGCAAAAATAATAAAAAAAAAATTGAACACATCTATATTTCTTCATATCTTCTTGGTCTCTTTAACAAAGCTTCTCCCACCACTCAAGCAAGCCACTCAGCTTAAATTATATAGACTAAAGCACAATCAAAAATTATTCTTGCCTTGTGGTATTAGATTCAGTCTACATTATGACTAGATCTATATAAAATAATGTATACGTAAGACATGCAAGTATGAAGATTATATTTTGTACACTTTTTGCTATCCATGTAAATGCCGAAAAAGTTACATCTTATGTAAAAAAAAAATGTTCTGTTAGTTATCTTCTTTAAAAAAAAATCATGACTCATGTATGCTTATTTCCAAAATGACTGACAAAATGGTTTGAAAGAGGCTTAAGGAAAAAAAAGAACGCAGTGATTGTAAGGTAAGACGATGCATTAATGAGACAATTTTTCAAAGTGAAAACTATTAAAGTAAAAACATTAAAATTTGGCTGATCAAACAATTTCTCTGACCTTAAGTGAATTGTAGATGCATCAAGTCAAAGTACTTCATCTTGTAGTGTCATAAATTATTTGAAGCAGATTATAAATTGCTATGGTGAATGTTACTTTAAGGCCAAGCTCTTAAAGATATTAATTTTGCCAGCTGTTAAAATTTTGACAATTTTGCTCAAGCCACTCAGTTTAATTTTCCTAGTAATTTTTTTCACAACGTTAAATTTCATGTGTACAAAAAAGCTTCTTAATGTCATGCATGAGAAAGTTTTTCACTCACCTCTATAGATAATGTACTGAGAGCAGCCTGGGATGCCCCTGTTGCAGCTCCTCCTTTATGAAATACGGGCTTCCAAGTGAGTGGACAAATGACCAGTAAAGCAACCAGACCACTCAGCACAAAGAATGTTTGGCGAATAGACAAATGTGATAACATGGCCGGCATTGCAAATGTCAGGGAAATAGTGACTACACTTGAGCCAAATGTCACCAGGCCATTCACTATGCCCATATATCTGAAAAATGTCAATTTACTTTAGGAGATATGACAGTGTAAAACTATATTTTCGTCAATTTGGCAAGCTTTTGTTGTAATCAGTCCTCATATCATGATAAAAATAAGGTTCCATTTCTATTGCTTGTTTGATACACAACTGAAACCTCAAAATTAAATCATACTTGAATACAAATTTAAAAATAAAAAAAATTTCAATTTAAAATAACCCTATGTCAAAAACTTATGGAATAACAGGAAAATGAAAGAAAATCTAAAAATACCTAATGCTAGAGACCGAAAAAAAAAAGAACAAATAAAAACGTTTTTAAAATATTCACTGATCCTCCTAAATGTTAGAATAAATGCAAGTTCTGACAAAGTAAGATAATTGCAGAAGGCCACCAAAGCTTTATCTAAACTAGATTCCTAAAAAAGTTTAGGCTTCAAATCAATTGAAACACTCAGGTTCTAAGTTGGAAAACTTCTGAAAAATATTTGTAACTTTTATATTTATTTTATGAAATTAACTTATTAAAATATTTATTTTGGTGCTTTCTGTTTCTAATCCCTTATTTAAACTTTGGACTTAATTTTGCTCGGTATTAAAAATCATTTGAATAATTTTATAATTATTATTTTTTCTACTTGACTTCTATGTCTTCATATTCTGCAGGTGGCAGAAAAAAGAAAGGAAGGTGGTCGAGTGTAACAGATTTAGGGTAATCTGTTTGTCCAGGGGTATGAAAAATTTTCACAGCCAATCACTCGACTCGTCTGTAGAAAATAAGTCTGAAGTCCGCTAGTAAAAATTGCGAACTGTCTCATCCAACACTATGCTGACTGATGGCTAACTGACAGGAGGCAGACTCAATAATCACTGTACGTTGACTCACTGCTCACAAAAGTTGACTCATTAGACACAACTTCGACTCTTATTTATACTAAATCTCATCGAATTATCTAGAAAAGGAATTAAATCATTCATACTAGAATAGTCTTGGTACATGTAATGATTAATGCGCTATAAAATAGCAAACAATCAGAACAAAGGTAAACAAAGAGTGACGAAATCATCATTATGCTAGGACTAAGTGGAAGATTCCAGAAGAATCTAAACCACGCATGTTCAAGGATACCGTGCGAATTAAGTTCTTGAATACAAACATTATGCAACTAAATAAAACAATGTACATTGATCTAGTCGATCCACAACCCAAAAAGTACACAAATATACAGGTTGAGGAAGTCTATAGATCAAATCATAGCACAATGCATTACACTGAGAAACAATAGTTTTAAGAAGTTAAGAAGTAAACAACTAAAGCAAAGGAATTACAAAGCAAAATTAGCATCATTAGATAGAGACATGTTTTAAAACCCTCTAAGCCTCTCCCACAGTATTAGAGATGGACATAGCAGTGTTCAAAGATAAAAGAGATGCTTGTAAGGGGAGAACGGAAGATTATTATTATAACATAATGTTTCTAGTTCACTGCAATCCATGAGATGCATTTTAGTTGAGCCAGAACCAGGGTCTGTGCCTTGTTTTACGTTCTTCTTGATTTATGCTCTAAATTGAAATGTTGTTTCAATACATTATTTAACACTTGAAAATAAAAGTACATAAACAGTAAGACTGGATTTTTTTTTCTTTAAAAAAAAAAAGCTGCCTTGAATGGTTTCATTAAGGAGAAGAGTGAATTTAATCAATTCACTTAAAGAATGATAATGTTTGAAGCAAATCGATTTTCATGAAATTTACATCAAAATATATTGCATCTTTGCTCTATAATTTATAACTAAATTATATATATATATATATATATATATATATATATATATATATATATATATATATATATATATATATATATATATATATATATATATCTAGTCATTAACTCTCATCTTATGAGCAGTAGAAGTTTGTTGTTGAAGAATTTGGCAGCTAACCTCACACTGTCACTATGCATAAATACGCTTTAAGCAAAGTTGCAAACATGTACTACAGTCATTTTATTTTTTTTCAATGAAAAATCAATGAAAAAGCATTGCCTTTTGTTTCAAAGAGCTTAATAGAATCCGAATTCATATTGGAACAAAATGCCTCTATAACAAACACTACAAATTGAATTTTTGTAGTTTAGATGAGCTTGTTTTTGTTTGCCTTACAGGAAAATATTTAATCAGCTAGGTTATTTTGAAAAGATGTATAGATGAGAGAATTTATTTAGTTTTTAAATAAGATTATTCCCAACTTTTAATTTTTATGTGTTTTAAGTCTTTTTTTCTTTGCAGAGTCATGTCTGTCATAACCAATTGGAAATCTCTATAAGTATCGCATATGAGATTTTTTTCCTTTAGAAATTTTACAATTTAATCCTACTAAAATTGATTTGCATATGTTCACTGGGTTTTTTCTTTTATTGTGGATTTCTCGGCAACATATAAAACATTTCAAAATCCATCATGTGATATAAGTAGCCATTAAAATATGAATTTCTTCTCAGGCTTGGTCCCTCTCATATGAGACAAAACTAGCTGAGACCTTTTCGGAGTGATAGAATAATGAAGATGAAATGTGGCTGAATAAATTATTGGATGTGAGATGTATAATTACAGAGGAAGAAAACATTCCACAACACAGTTAAGATGGGCTTAAATAAATAACAGTAAATTGCTATGAGGTTGTTTATTATTCCTTTCTCAAATCTATCCCAAAACAATTGTTTAGATGTAGCAGAGTAGTTCCAAAATAATTTAAAATCCCCTAAGTCTCGCTCTCAGCCAGTCCTATGCTGCATTATTTAGAGTCATCATAGAGTAACTTGTAAAGTAAATCTACACATGTGTCAAGCAACTGTATGCATAAAATTTTAATGATGAAAAAATATTATTTGGTTATGGGGAGTTTTTCCAGTTTATTGCCAGCTTCCTTAGCTCTGTGATGTTGACAGGTTCAAAGATACAATCCTGTTTTAAAAGTCCTTGAGCTATCTCACAATGATGCTAAGAAGAATATGCCCATAGAAATAAGCCATCTGGTTCGATATTATTTTTAAGTGGAATGAAACAAGAATTGAAGAGTATTTCATCCCATTTCTTTTCCATTTTCTCTTCTGCAACGCCTGGTTTTATTATCTCAAAGGTTTCATCTTCACAGGGACCATTTTTTCTTACATGCACTTCACATCTCGGCATCAAATATCAAATGAAAGGAGGAGTTCCTTATGGATCGAACAAGAGTAGCAAATTGATAAAAAAAAAGTTACCCTAAGAGCTCAAGAGGTTTGAGGCATTCTATCTGTCCCACCAATCTGCGTGTACAACAATAATTTGCTGTGTGTATGCTTGGTTGAGTATCCTCCAGATCCACAAAAGCAACATCATTAGCACCACTGTTTTATTCTTAGTTCTATACCTTGCAAAGCTAACTTTTAAAGTGGTGTCAAAGACCAAAGAATCGGCTTAAGTAAGATGCTGATACATGGTTTTGCGTTCAGTTTTACCTTTTTCTTATCTGCGAAATTTACAAAGTTGGCCGCATAAGCTGCATAGTAATTTTATTGAGTGATAATATTTAATACTTGTAAATATCATTGTCTTAGCTATGCTAGTTCTTACATATTATTCAACCATACCGCTCAGCGAGGATATTTGGACCTTAAAAAATGTCAACAAAGAATACAATATCTCCTGGGACATTGTTTAAAGAGCTAAGGCATATTCCACCATGACAAAACCATGCAACCTCTGCACCCTAGCAAAATTTCATATTATCAAAAGAAGAGTCCCCATTGGAAAAAGCATGTTTAATGGTCATACAAAAGAGATGAAACGGAAAACACAACACACACACACACACACATATACATATATATATATGTATGGAGTCGAAGACAAAACACTCCTTCGTCATGAGACTCTCATCGAGCGGAGGACAAAAAAAAATCTAGTCCTCCGCTCTGTGTAATGTGACCTAAAAGAAGGTGGTACGATCTTTTCCTGAACGAAGTGGCTATGTGGCTCTACATAGACTGATAGTTAGTTGGAGTTAGTTTCTGACACATGCCTCTCAAATCCAAGTCGAGTCTCCTCACGACATGATTGACTCCATTTGAACAATGCTACATGTAATAGCTCCGGTTTTGCATACCATCTGCCCGCCAAAAATATTTCAGCGAAGAACGACTGACCTCTGTCTGGAACACAACATCGAGAGCTAAAGCATCCAAAATGGTTCTTCTATACATGCGTATCAGGATTACCCTGTCCCAAAGAACGTTTCTTCAAATATTTATATCGAGATTAGTAGGAAAAGTGAAGTATCTTTGCCAACTTCTTATGAAGAAGTCTTCTGGCAAGAGGAAAAATGTCAACAAAACGCATTTAATAAAACGAAGTGACTATGTAGCGTGTCACTCTACATAGACTGATAGAGCTCTGCACACTATTCAGAGTAACAGCTGAGCTCTTCTGTGACAGAAACAAAGGACTACGAGACAAAGACCAGTTTTGCGCCACTCAGGGCCAGCCTGCTACTGACAGTAGCCTACTATCCATGCGAATGTACATCCAGCGAGAGTAGATCTAGATGAAAGCTAACGTTGCCATCTTAAAAGCTCTTTGAAAAGTTAAAAGAGTGGATTCGAATAAATTTAGATTACCGTAGCTGAAAGTGAAGGTGAATGGAGCGTTTTGCCGTTGGGTCGCTTTTTGCGACTCTAGACAGCTTTGAACTACAGTTTAAATCGTACCAAAAAGAACAAGGCGTTCTTTTTGTGTAATGCTTGGTTTTCATCACCACTGAATGATCTTCTGGACGTTACTGATGACACAAAAAATTCAAATCTAGACACCTTTGAAAAACATACCATTAATACGTCGAGTGAAAAAATGGATGTTATTAATTTTACATGAAAACGTGATAGTTGATTAAAACAAGTCATATATATATATATATATATATATATATATATATATATATATATATATATATATATATATAATTTCATTTTAAAAATTGATTTATTATCTGATTTTGAATTTGGAAATCTAACGACCATAGTCAAACTCAAAACACACTTTAAAAAACATCATGGTTATGAAAGTTTCACTTTCGTCACCTATTAGGTACATGTACTGCATCGTATATCCTAACCCAGCCTATTACAAATCTTCTTAGAGTGTTACTCTACATAGTGTCGCGGTTTATGTAGAGTTAGTGTTTGGCTTTATGTAGAGTATGTAGAGTGTGACTCTACATAGTGCCTGGCTCTATGTAAAGTGACTCTAAATAGTGTCCGGCTCTATGTAGAGTGTGACTCTACATAAAGCCTTCCTTTCCTGAAAAGGCAACTTCGATTTCTTTCTCCGCTATCTCCTCCAAAACCACTCAATGTGATGAAGTTTACTGAATTTTAATTTGTCGAGATCAGTGCCCAACTCGGTACAATAAAATTAAGACAAATTTTAGATTGAGACTGGCGAAATGCATTTGAAAGTTCATTATATATTTGTTGCAGTTAATTCATCAAAGTTTTTTGCCAAATCTATCATGGTGAACCAATCAACATTTAAAAGACTGCTGGCAGCGGTTTACAATTTTCAAAATGGGTTGGGTTTTTCAAACAGATTATTGTTATTTTATAAAATTATCAATTCATAAAAAACATTTTATTTTACTTTCATGTCGTGAAAAACTGGAAAAATTTTAAAATTAAATAAAATTTGATTTTCTTCAGCGTTAAGGGCGAGAGTGTCGTGGAAATTTCGTCACCTTTCCTTCCGGGACGACGGTTGCGAATATAAACAACACTTTTGCTTCTTTTGCAAGCATTTCGTACTACTATAGTGTATAGCATCTAAGATATCAACAATATCCACTAATTGTGAAGAAAAAACTATAGAAGCATTAATATTAAGACATTTTATTAACTTACCACTCTTAATTTGTCTTGGATGAGTTATACAGACTGTGACCAATCTAGATCTAGAATAATTGTAAGCTTAAGCAATCCAGGGTAACCTTATCAATGAAAAAAAAATTAGGGCCTTATTTTTTTTCCTCTGTAATGTTGTCTGAGCAGTTGCACGTTTTTACTTTATTTTAAATGGTACTTTTTCACCACATCGGGTCGAGCACTATCTGTAATAGATCATCAGGACCACATTGTGGTCTCGGTGGAGAGATTCAAACCAAATTTATTTACTCTTTTGCTTGAGATCTCTTCATTTAAACAATGTCTACAGTGAAAACGTGAGAAGAATTCCCATGTCTGAAGGTTCTATATATTTTCAACTATGAAACTGTACTATGAGAGGCTCTGGAGGAGATATATCTGATATTGTTGTAAAATTTGCTTTTCTAGATGTTCGTTGTTATAAACTTTGCTTTTCTTCGATGCAGCTGCTCTGGAGGATAATGGTCTGTTATTTTTGTGAAGCTTGCATTTCTTCAATGTAGTTGTCTTCCTCACCTGTTCAATTTAACGGGCAATCATGCTTGTATTTGTGTGTGTGTGTGTGTATATATAAATATATATATATATATATATATATATATATATATATATAATGATAATAACAAAACTGGTTACCTAGTTTAAATCTTGCTTTGCCATGACTCCAGGTAACCAGTTTTGTTATTATCGTCATTAGGCTCCTTTTGTCGAGCACTGTCATAAAATGCTAGAATAACGATCAAATATAATATATATTATGAGAGTGAGCTGCTTTGGATATCACATCACTATAATAATTTACTTGTGCCATCTAAACAAAAAAGATGAATGAATGTGAAATTTATTTTTTACAAGGATAGAATATAAGCCTACTTAAATTTTCATCCTTTGGTTACACAGATTATATCAAACTTAAAATGAAAGTGGGTAAAACAAACTTAAAAATACCGGTTTTCTGATCGCTTGTAGAAAATCTGAATATTGTAAATTAAAAAAAAAATCACGAATTTTTCATTTATCCATTGTTGTCTCTGCTATGATTATGATACTAGATGACCATCATAATTAAAAAGATAAAAAGGAGTTCAAAATTTGTATAATGCAGCTAAATTGGACCCAGCCTCCCCGTTCAAGTATTTCATGCCTGAAGCATGCTAATCCCAGGATAGATGTCCTCTGAGTATGCTGCTGCTGTCAAATAAAGTGAATAAAATCTTTCAAATAATATAGTGCAAAGAGTTGCTATATATTTTACATTTTTTAATTGGAATTTGGTGCGGCCAGAATATATCTATCAAAATCCACATCGAATTTAAACCCATCAGACATTTTTAACTCTTTGATTTGATTTGGCACATGCTTAGCGAAGAAATGCCAATCAAAACCAGTAGCCCAACTAGTGACCTAACTTGGCCTCTTAATCCACATTTGGCCTAAACAAAAATCACATGCTAGAGTCACTGTTTCTTCAACTATTTTTACAACCTGATAATAATAATAATAATAATAATAATAATAATAATAATAATAATAATAATAATAATAATAATAATAATAATAATAATAATTCAAATATTACATCTGCTGCTCCTACCCAAATGAATAGGTCTTCGAGGACAACAAACACTACTTTGCTACTGCTGCATTTCTACTATTACTGCTACTGGTATTGCTAATACTGCTCCAGCTAATATTTCTGTTGCCATCATTACTGTGTAATTATATTTAGTGGTTTCTTTTTACGAACTCGCTGGGTTAAAACTGACTCTGCCTACAGACTCTTTATTGCTTAGAAACAAAATTTTTCGCTTAATATTGCATTTTTAAGAACATGTTCTTGATGTAAAGCTCTTTCGGACATGCAACGCAAAAAAAAAAAATGTTTTTCATATTAATCGCTCTCTTCATTTATCTAAAGGATTAAGTGCCTCTTTCCTTACCTGTATATAAAAAATGACAACATGTACAGTCAGGTGAATGTTTTGAGTGGAGTATATAAGGGAAGAAACAAGCCCAAATTGCAGGATCAAAGGGGTCATTTCTTCAGTCATTACTGCCCGGTAACATGTTACTCTAGAACATAGATAAACAAAGTATTGCCCACCATCTAAAGATCTTAACTCCATCCCTTTCTTTTTAATACTGATGTAGAGGCACATCTGTCATTACAGAATTTAGACAGTTTGAAAATGTGTAAAAGACAATAGGACTGGAGCTATCTTTATGATCCGCAAATTGTTATCCCCCGACTGCATTACATGCCAGTCATTATGTTGCAAACAACTGGTTTACAGCACTACAACTATTAATGATGATTTAAAAAGGATTTCCTTAACTTTGAGAATATTAAGTAACCTCTTTCTTGGAAATTCACATGAGAACTTCATCTGCCTAAGAGTGAGAACCTGTTTTTCTTGTCTCCAAGCAGAGATCACAACACTTCTGGTAAACAAAAAGAAGCAGGCAGGTGCTAAAACCTCCGCTACTTATATTGACTAGTACTAATTATATTGTGCTATGCGGCAATGTCCAATATTAGATTTATAAGCTCACTACAGCTGTTACTAAATGTTACTATTTCTAACGCCATAATTATACATGCGCCAACGTTGATACTACTTTTTATAAGCTTACTTCCGGAAATAATGGCCAACAATGACCAGCGAGTTTGTGTACACCAAGGCAAACCCAAAACCCATGAAGAGGCCATAGGTAAGGTAGAGGAGCATCAAATCCTGCACAAAGGCACTGCTGAAGATACCTATGAGAGCCAGGATGCCTCCACAGAAGCCTGTAATGCGGATACCTATCCGGTCACTCAGGACACTTGAGACCATGCACATGAAGAATGTCACTCCTGTGTTTACAGATCCCACCCAGGCTGTGAAAAGTAATACACAAAGAAGAGTAAAGATGCTACATCCCTTTCAAAATTTTGAATATGGTTGTCAAGTTTTTCTGATTAATTAGGTGAAAGGCTTCTATCAAAGTACTCATCAAACATCTCCTACCAAAGAATGATTTCCTTTTTTGAATGGTTGTATTAGTACAACTCTTCCAGTACAAGATATTTTTTTCTAATGTGACAAGCTTACTTCATTTCTCCAAGGATTTGCTTTTCTTTTCATGAAATCTGACAAATCACTGTAAGGTAGATAAAAAAATCATTCACAAACTGTAACAAAGGAAGGTCTGTAGAAATTTGAGATGGGTAGGGCACTGCATATAAAAAAAATTGGCAAAGCAGATGCTTGGTGTCAAGTAAAGAAAAAAAAATACAGTAGATTGTTATGATCCTAAATTTGTTTTTTAGTTGATTTGCAAATGCCTTACAGTTACACAATGATTTTGTTTTCGTTGACAGACTTTGATACAAATAAGTAAACCAAACTTGCATTTCAAAGCATAACACAATCATTGCAATGTCATCTTGCAATGCTAAGTACACAAATTCCCATCAAATATTTTGTACTGTCAGGCTGAATGTGATTTTGAGAGCATAAAACACTGATATAAGAGCAAAGGAAGTAAACAGTTCGGCATAATTCATGGCTCCCACTTTTATTTTATCTTTACTTCATGAAAAGCCAGTGATGGTTGAAATTTCAATCCAAAGGATATTAGGTTGGTATTGGGAATGGTACTTTTAAACAAGCATAATAATTTTTAAACTAAAGATAACTTAATAAATCAGGGAGGGGAGGAAAGTTGAAGCACATGTATGTAAGGAAAATACTTTTAAGACTATAAGTATGTAGTAAATAAAAAATAACACTGATTCAAGGAAGCATTTAAAATGATAATTAATGTTTCATTCTGAATTCAAAATGGCATGATGGGTTACCTAAAGTAGATTATCAACTGACTGAACACTGATGGGTTTGACATAAGAGCGGTTATACTTTAAGCCAGTCTTTTTTAATCAAGATTATTGCAACACAAGCGACTTAGCTTATATTGATATTGGGGAACAAAAAGGAAGTTTAGAAAAGCACCTGTTGTGATATATGATACATGCAACTGTAAAAGACATAAAAGTATCATCAGAGAGGATATAACATCAAAACAATGAGAATGATATCAATATTGCTGTGAATTAGTTGGAAATTGCGTAAATATGTACACAAAAAAGCACAAATGCACTCCCCACTGACCTGTTTTGAAGGAGACATTAGGGTCATCTTTGGCATATTTATCTCTCAAAGCCACGTACAGAATACCAAAACAATTGATAAGGCCGAACACAATGCCATTTGTAGTCATAGAGGTGAGGCAGACAAGCCATCCCCAGCCACCATCGGGCTGTAAGGGCTGTGGGCGTATGCTCACTCTGCTATGGCTCATAGCTGCAGCATTTCCATTTCTTTCCGACCCTTTCCCAGTATGCCGCGGTACACTTCTCAGAGAAGGGACCTCCAGCAGATTGCTTTTAGGCTTTGTGTGTGACATGCTTGTGCGGCAGCAACTGGTTCTGAGAGCAAATTAGAATGCTATAACTTGTTTTAATAATCAACAGCTGGTTTCCAGTCTCTAGGCTTATTTTTTAAAGCCTTGTTGCTTTGCTAAACAAGTTTACAAAACTCCTCAAAAACTTTTACGTGGTTGTAAGATTAAAATGGTGCATGTTTAAAATCATACAGCAGAATAAAATAGAATTCTTAAAAGGTTCATGTATTCGAATTTAAGACAGCCTCTCCTTATAGGCACGTTCTCCACCAGCTTTAGCCTTTGCTTTTTGTTTGTCTTTTCTGTGCAGTAGAAACAATGCACACATAACCTACACTCATTGAGAATAGTCAGAGCAGTCTTCTGATTGAGCAGATTTTGCTAAAACTGTACAGATAATAGTTAAAGCACAATGATGTAACATTGCAATAGTAATATGATTTTCAATGCTTCTGAAAAGATTCATTGATACTCATTTTTTACAGTCACTTTATATCGGGACGTTCTCCGAAGAACCCATAAAAACAATTCAGAAACTGTCATAAATAATGCTGATATTTCCCAATCACAATGCTATGCCACAGTTTAATAACTTAATATTAACTCGTAATCCTGCAAACAGTCTTATGTAGATGTTTAGTTAGAAAAGATGATGATTTACACAGAATCCATTGGAATTATACTTCAGACAGAATGAAATTATCACAAAGAAAAACGAAAAGTACATTTTTTTCATTTTTAAATGGAACGAGAAGTCTTAAAGTATAACTGGATATTTTATGAACAGGCTACATGGTATTGTTCCCCCCCCCCCTCCTTATTTGTTACGTTTTTAGATCTTTGAATCTGAATGAATGAAATAAAAACAAACAAAAAATGTCTTAAAAACAGAAATAAATTAAAAAATTTGTCTTCGTTACCCTAAAATCTAGACAGGGAGGGTCTACGTAGGTGACAAAAAGACGACCCAAAAAAAAAAAAAAAGAAAAGAAAAAAACTATGAGAAAAATTAGCTGTAAAGTTTTCAGACATTAGTGTGATTTAGTTATCATAATGATAGAGAAGGAAATAAACTTAATACTATAAATGGTGCCGTATACGGCAAAAGTATCGGCCCCTAAGGGTAAGGATGGACACTGGAGTCGAGAATCGTAGAATCGCCGATTGCGATTCTCGAAAGGAACGGTAACCATGAAAAGATCAATGTACATTGGTTGCTTCTCTTTATTTGCTCAGAATTCTTGAAAGACTCCATGGCCTATGCAGGATTGCTTGACTTTCTTAGGGTGCTGTGTGTGTGTGTGTGAGTGTGTGTATGCTTGCTTCGTTTTGAATACATTTAAGTTCTTAATTTTTTTTTTTTCGTGTACGATTGAATGTTTTCGTTGCCACAGAACAACTGGTGTTCGCTCCTTTTGTTCAAAATCGTTCATTATTCTTTTCAATACACAGACATGTCAAAATGATACAGGAAACCTGAATTCCAAACAAACCGTTAACATTTTTACTTCCAATGAAACAACCTTCACTTTATTCACTTGAGACAACATGGCTTGCTTTTATTCCATTTATCGCAACCCCCCCCCCCCCCTCCTTATTTGTTACGTTTTTAGATCTTTGAATCTGAATGAATGAAATAAAAACAAACAAAAAATGTCTTAAAAACAGAAATAAATTAAAAAATTTGTCTTCGTTACCCTAAAATCTAGACAGGGAGGGTCTACGTAGGTGACAAAAAGACGACCCAAAAAAAAAAAAAAAAAGAAAAGAAAAAAACTATGAGAAAAATTAGCTGTAAAGTTTTCAGACATTAGTGTGATTTAGTTATCATAATGATAGAGAAGGAAATAAACTTAATACTATAAATGGTGCCGTATACGGCAAAAGTATCGGCCCCTAAGGGTAAGGATGGACACTGGAGTCGAGAATCGTAGAATCGCCGATTGCGATTCTCGAAAGGAACGGTAACCATGAAAAGATCAATGTACATTGGTTGCTTCTCTTTATTTGCTCAGAATTCTTGAAAGACTCCATGGCCTATGCAGGATTGCTTGACTTTCTTAGGGTGCTGTGTGTGTGTGTGAGTGTGTGTATGCTTGCTTCGTTTTGAATACATTTAAGTTCTTAATTTTTTTTTTTTCGTGTACGATTGAATGTTTTCGTTGCCACAGAATAACTGGTGTTCGCTCCTTTTGTTCAAAATCGTTCATTATTCTTTTCAATGCACAGACATGTCAAAATGATACAGGAAACCTGAATTCCAAACAAACCGTTAACATTTTTACTTCCAATGAAACAACCTTCACTTTATTCACTTGAGACAACATGGCTTGCTTTTATTCCATTTATCGCAACCCCCCCACCCCCCCCCCCCCTCCCCTTCCTCTCTCTCTCTCTATCTCTCTCTCTCTCTCTCTCTCTCTCTCTCTCTCTCTCTCTCTCTCTCTCTCTCTCTCTCTCTCTCTCTCTCTCTCTCTCTCTCTCTCTCTCTCTCTCTCTCTCTCGTGTTTTAAAGACCTATGAACCCATCAATATCAAGGGTATTTTTTTGTTTCTTGTCTCCTCCAGGCAATCATAATCCAGATCCTATCCTCGCCATGCGGGCGCAAAACATTTCCTTAAGCTTACTGTCTTACAGGAAAAGATTTTATAAGCTAGATCATTAGAGAGATGCGTAGAATTTATTTTTTGATAGGTTCTTCCAAACTAACTTTTACACTCATGCAATGAACTTGCAAAAAGCGTACTACATGCAAGGGTTTTAGTCTCTTTGTAGAGTCTGCTCATAGCTAAAAGAAAATCTCAGGATATTTTTTGCACTTTGAAAAGACGATAGTATTTCACTATTTAATCCTAGTAAAATCGATTTGCATTTTGTTCACTGGATATAGCCATTGGAATATTGATTGCTTCACACTCACAGGCTTATAATTTTATGAAACAAAACTCTCTTAGACCATTTCAGATTGACAGAATAATAAGGATGAACTGCGGCTCAATAATTTATCGTATGTGACGCATCATTATAACAGATGAAGAAGAAAACATTTCACTATATAATCAAGATGGTTTTAAGTTCCAAATAGTTTAACATCCCCTAAGTCTCACTTTCAAACAATCTTGTGCAGCAATTATTAGAGTAATGATAGAGCAAAATTTAATGGTAAAGTGAGGTACCGGTACATGTGTGTTAAGCAACTTTATGCATACATACTTTAACTATAAAGTGCAAAAAAAAAAATAAATTTATCATAAAAAGTTCTCTGTGAGTCGATTTTTGTAGGACTAGGAATATTAAGTTTCTTAACTATTCAATTTTCCATCTTTTTAATCCATAAGAATAAATTTAAATTTGTAGCCACATGTAAGAGTAGTGGATTATAAAATCATATAATCAAACATAAGTGAACTTTTTTTTTCCTTTCTCCGATTTTTTATTTTCATTTTTTCTTCTTATTATTATTACTATTATTATAAAAGGAAGCTCTAGTGAAAACAAAATACAAGCAATCAGCAGTCTTAATCGATAAATATATATATAATTTACAAAGGCCTTAATTAGACCATAAGAGGACCTTAAATAGCTTGCGTTAATACTAGTAGACTGTTTGGGATCACCACATCGAAGTATAAATTGTTCAATGCAACATTTTATAATAAAATTATGACCAATAATAATAAGAATCGAAAGAAATAAAATTTGTACTTTACACTATTGTAGCTGTTCACAGAGCAGTGCAAAGTGAATTTTGCGGGCATATGAATTATGATGCCGTACAATGCACCGTTGTCAAGAAAAAAACTGGCACTGTGCACGGTTTGAAAAATCAGGAAATCAATGCACACAACGTTCATCGACCAGAGTTACAGAAGGCTCGTGAAGATTCGAAATTTTGCCCGACTACCAAGAAAATGAAACTTTGCAGTCATGAAGAGCTGGAAGAAGCAGTGTTTCTCTGGTTTCGACAAGCCAGGGCAATGCATGTTCCATTTTCAGGCCCAGTTATTATTGGCAAGGCAACAGAAATAGCGGTTACTTCCCCTGAAAAATGACCGAAAACAAAACTAGCTTTAAACCGAAATGAATTCAAAGGGCCCTAAAATTTCAGTTTAAAGTGATTCTACTGTATTTTCATTTTACCCCTTATGGCTATATTTAAAAAAATCATATAATATAAATAAATGTTGTGACATCAATATTGTACGACATTTTTTTCTTCAAATTTTAACAGTAGGGACCTACCTCTTGTTTTAAATGTTTGATTTTTCTTAAACCGAAGGCAAATTGGCATCTTTTAGCAGCAGTTTTTGGATAAAGTGCTTTTCTGGAAATCTTGCGCTTTCTCGCTTCCTGAACACTCTCGACTGGCATGTTTGCCACAGTACATTTTTCTGATGTAGAGAAGAGTTTTTTCATTACAATCTCATTTTCAGCGATAGGAGAAGCCTCAGTACAGAGACAATGAAAGGTCTTTTGTGTCTACACCTATTTTTATGTAATTCGGGTCAACAAATTGTTCCTATCATTTACATGCAGATAATTTTACAGCCTAAGTGAACAAAAGACTTATTATGTGTTTTATCTTCTTGTTCTTTTTTTTTTCTTTCTTTTCTTTGGTTTTTTGTTTTGTTTTTTTTTGCCTGTCCGTTTTTTGTGTATATATATATATATATATATATATATATATATATATATATATATATATATATTTGTATTTTTTTTTTATCCATTTAACAACACGAGCTTTCATGGCTGGTCCATGGCTAGAAATAAGAGAAAACAAATACGCCTACATGCACATTTTACATTCATACACATTATATTCATAGAGGGAAAATAAGACAAATTAAGACACTCTCAAATTAAAGGCCTGCACCATGTCTTCCACTTAAAAGTACAATGTAGTACGAGTAAAGTTTTCAACTAGATGAGCTATTGAATGCTACAGATTTTTACGTACTTTTTGTCATGACAATTGGAATGCATGTTTTGATCTTATGAGAAAATCTGGGATAACATTGAACAATTTTGTATCGTACTTCAAAATACCAGCCACCTAAAGAGCATTTTATCAGTTGCCCTCGAATGAAGGGGGCTAATCAGTTTAATCACTGCAGGTGTAGGTTTTCAGTTTGAGTGAGTTCTATTTGGCTGGATCTGCAGCTACAGGATTGTTCATTACTAAGAAAGTCAAGCAATCCTGCATGGACCATGAAGCCCTTGAAGAATTCTGAACAAATAAAGGGAAGCAATCAATGTGCAATGATGATTTCGAGAATCGGAATCGAAATCGGCGATGATATTGCGTGCGACGCATCCTCCGCCTTACCTACCTTGCTTTTTATGCCCGATCGAGCGTCCCAGATTTGCTCAGAATCAGACGATTCTGAGAAGGATTCTATGATTCTCAGAACGATTCTGTCCGGCCTCAACTGGCCACGACCTCCTTGAACTGATGCTCTCATGTGAGGAGTCTGATCATTGCTTCAGTGCTAGGCGCTAAGCCAACCATACACACAGAGGGGATGCTAGGCGTTGTGCAAGGCATTCTGCGCTATGATTTTACATACATGTACTACACACGCAGTGGGAAAACAAGGGATAGTGCGTAGGTTTCGGAAATTTAGAGCTGACGGGGTCACGGGGTCATCGTCAATACACTGAGCGACATGTCGCGACACATTGCATCAGCCAGTTGACTCAGTCGCGCTTATTCGCGCAAAAAAACGTATAGGGTGAAAATAAAACAATGGGAGGAAAAGGAAGAAACCTAATGACAGCAACACGCTCACATGAGCCAATGACCCAGATAGGGCTTTTCAATTTAATTAAATTAACGCGACCGAACCATGTGGTGTTAATTTTGTAGTTAGCATATATTCTGCAGACATAGATGAAATGATCCCCATCATCATGCAAGCAGACTTGGTGGTAATCGAAAGAGTCGAGGCAGGGGAAGTGAGCGCATTGTCGATTATCAGTTTTTTGACAGACATGGTGATGCCGGCAGGAAACATTTTTACGACCGCAGCTCCTCTCATTCCATGATCAAGGATATCAACCAAGACAAACACGAGTTGGAGCATCTTTTGGCCTACCGAGGAACCATATTATACTAGAGTCCGTGGGGAACACCATCGCGAACGATGCCACAGTTGTTAGCCGAAACCAAACAGCTGAGTCAGCTACTACTTTTTGTGTAGCTGGAGGCCAACCAACGCGGTAATGATCAGCATAGAGGAAAACGACCTTACGTGAGCCAGGGCCGCTGGATGGTCCGTAACACTGACTCACGAGTACTACTATTACGACACTTCGTTACTTGTATAATCGAACGAGCAGCGGCCTACTCAGTACCATCTGTCTAGTCCCCGATAAAGGACTAGACCATTTTGATCTTTACAAATTAATGCGAGACTTTATCGTCTTGCGCACTAAAGATTGGAGGACAATGAGCGAAAGCCATTTGACTATGTAATGTTATGACTGGACAACACGCTAAGTCAACCGAGGCACTGCACGTGCCCTTGAATTACCTCTTTTACTCTTTGTTAAAAACTATATGTCAAATAAGTTGTACAGGGATTTATTATTCTGGCATCAAGTAACATGTAACTCTGTGACAGTCTTGACGCCGATGACCGAGGTGTTTGATATTAATTTATTATTCTATTATGCTTTCCTTGCCTTTTAATTTTTATCGTATTCTCCTTGGTTTTCCTTTAATCCTGTTTTCAGTACATACTTGCGCACTTGTTTTTTCTTCAAGTTAGATAACGAATTTGGTGGTTCATGAATTCATGTGCTACAAATTCAGACATTGAAACGCACAACTATGTTTTTTTTTTAATTGACAGTTGGTCTGATTTAATAATGCATGATGATTTTACGATTCTGAATTGAGATATGAATAAGTAATCAAGTGTAATTTAAGTAAGCCTATTTCTTTATTCTACACCTGTGTGATCTCAGAATAGGATTACTAGTTTGCCCATTTCACTGGATGGTAAAAGAGGAGCAAAAAAAGGTTTAATAAACTATTGCTTATCGATTACAATTGGAGACGAAATCAGAATCAGTTTTTCCGAGGATAAACTTGTGATATAATTGAGAACGAAACACTGGACTAGGCGATAAAAAAAGCCAAATTTATGAGCGGCAAATTCATGATGTGGACGTTGGGAATTTGGGGAGAAATCTACACAATAGGAGGCAACTTCAAATTCTCCTCAAATTCTCCTCTAAAAGATCAGTGATGAAGTACTGAATTTTGATATGGCAAGATCAGTGTCCCACGCCATACAAAAAAAAAAAGAAATAAAAAAAAATCAAGAAAAGCTTTGGCTAAAAATGCCCTTGAAAGTTCATTAGTTTTTTTATAGTAATTAATTCATCAAGTTTTTTTCCCAAATTCGTTAAAATGAACCAAATAACATTTAACATTTTCAGCGGTTTACAATTTTTAAAGCGAATGACGCCTTCAATTTGCTCAAAACAAATTATTTTTTATTTTGTAAAGAAAAATATTTTTAAAAACATGTTATTTTACTTTAATGGAGTGAAAAATTGAAGAAGTTTAAAAAAAAATGAAATTCGACCTGCCCCAGCGGAAAGAGGAAAGAATCATGTACAACATACCATTCTGTAAAGAAAAGTAGTAGTAATTTGATTGGTCAGTATTTTAAGAACAAATGTCATCGTCGCGATTTTATGGGGAGCGGCGGTTGCGAATGTTTTATATCCAAGATGTCGACCAGATCCACCAATATTGTAAACAAGGAAGCGTAGAACCATTCAAGTTAAGCCATTTTATCAACTTGCCGCTCAAAATTTGTCTTGCATGAGCTATACAGATTGTGAGTACGTGAAGCAATCCGGGGTAATCCAATTGGATCATAATGGGTCATCGGAATCACACTATGGTCTCAGCAATGAGAGAAACAGAAAATAGAGCTGCTTAAAAGATAGTTTACTTTTTCCTTCCATTTAATCTCGAGACAACGTGAGAGGAATTCGAATGGATCATGGTGTGTGTGTGTGTGTCTGTAATATCTGTTATTGTTGTAAATTTTCTTTTTTTTTTTTAATTGTAGTAGGCTTCCTAGCTGTTCATTTTTGTAGTTTGCTTTTCTTCAGTGCAGTTGTATGGCTCTGGAGGATAAAAGTCTGTATTTTTGTGTAGTTTGCATTTCTCCAATGAAATTGTGACTTATTTATGACTTTAACGGGCAATCATGCTTATGTAATATAAATTCAAAGGAGATCCTGAGAGATTTGTACCCCTTTCAAGTGGAATAAAAGACTCTTTCTGAAGATTAATTTCTCGGTAATTTCACGAGCCTATTATCGACTTAGTGTTACTTTAATTTGTACTTCACAAGATGACAGATGCGGGTCAAGATCATGTTGTGATCTAGCACATTGTATTTCAATTTCAGGCCCCGTGCTGCATTCTACACATGATGATAAGAGCTTCAGCAAAAGTAGCCGGAAAAAAGATAGTATAACTAAGGATCAGAATAGTTTTTTTTTCCTCCAATTTCTAGCTTTAGGACGTAGAGTCAAGGCTCTTTTCATTACAGGAATGCTACACTAGTATCCGGTTAAATGCACATTGATGGGGAGGTTTATTATTGTGTATTCAAGGTCCGGTTGGCTGTACCAACTGTATGACTGAAGTTAAAATAATCGTCAGACTCTGAAGCGACCTGGCGTGTATTTAATCGGCTACAATATATACAAATGAAACATTAGCTTTTGAAAAATGATAAAAACAGCCCAAAAAAACGAATAACGTTATATGGTATAAAATAAGAACCAAGTGTTAATAATGGAAAAGGTCATAATTGATTATCATACAGGGACGGTTAGACTCAAACTAAAGATAGGCGAAGGTCGAGGCAGCCTGTAGACCTAAAGCAAATGAATCAGAGTAGTTTAACTAAGCTACCATTGGCAAATCTTAGGCTAGCTAACACATCAACAGTTAGATAAATTATCGTGCTACGCGATTACCAGACGTACCCCGGTACCGGTAATGATCGAATGTTCGAAGGGTGTTTGGAATGATATTTCCCTTTCTGGAGGTGAATATGCCTCTCTTTCTTACTTGGCACTTGACTATTTATTATTAGTACCATCATTATCATTATTCAGACATGTAAGTGCCTCAGATTAAAATTATCTGAAAATGTTCTCACCATAATACATCTTCCAAAGTGTCTCATTTTTGCTAGGGATTTCCGGGGGCATGCTCCACGGGAAATTTAAAAAAAAAAAAAAAAAGCTTCTTTAAATATGCCTTTTTATGACAACTTTGAACAATTTTTGGCAAAAAAATAGGACTACGTTAAATTTGTGATCAAATTTTCAACACATTTAATCTTCTTATTTCAAAATAAATCTTTCCAATTATCTCCGGTAATTACTTTGAACCTCAGAAAATACACACATTGTATTAAGTTTGTTTTCAATTTTGTAAAAGAGAAGTTTTGCAATAAATAATAAAATAACATAATACATTGTTTGAAACCCAATAGTCGGAAAATTTAGTCGGAATTTTTTCTCAGTAGCAAAATTGTCGGATCCCTGACAATTGCCGGAATCTAATTATTATTATCATTCTTCTTCTTCTTCTTCTTCTTCTTCTTCTTCTTATTATTATTATTATTATTATTATTATTATTATTATTATTATTATTATTATTATTATTATTATTATTATTATTATCATATACTTTTAATTGAATGCGAAAGTATTACCTTTCTCCATTATCCCTTTTTTTTGTAGTCCACTGAATGAAACAATACACGTAGTCTATCTAGAAAATAGTCCAATGGTAAGCAAAAATATTATGAATCAAAGTAAAAAGAAAAAAGCTAAAAGCAAAGCTCTTTGGTAGTCTGCAGGACTTACCACCGCAAGTAAATGCTAAATCTAACAGGAGGCCCAAGAGTGTGTACATGTGCACTATATTTAGTGAACGGCAGAAAGAAAGGAGGGGAAAAAATCATTCTGATTCAATACAACGTGGACGCGGTATGGATATGCAGGCCTAATTTTAAATGACATTTCATGCTGTCTTAGCACGCATCTGTACGAAAATCTGCAAAACAGGTTCGACTTTGTTTCCGAAAATTCATTAAATTTGGGCCTTGTTAAGTAAAAGAGAATTTTAAATTTCATATTTTCATTCGGCAGAAAAAAATTTCAAGAATCAACACTAATAAATTAATCATTTGTGATTTACTAGATCTATGTCAACAGAAGTTTCAAATTGGCACAATTTTTACGTAAATGTCCAGCATTTTACTTACGTCTAGGCCAAAGCATCAGTATCGTAATCCCCTCTTTCCTGGAAACCGTCCCTCCCCCTTCTCCCTATTGCGGGTCCGTGGAGGGACCCCTTACATTTAGACGTCCCAGCTAGCCTGTGCCGCGCTTTGGCGTCGATGATTGAAATCTATGCAGCCTACCGGTATGGCTAATGACGCATCGAAATTTCGTATCACTTTTCTTGTGGAGATGCTTGGGCGAGCACATACCTTATTGATTTTTAAAGGAGACAACCGGCAGTAGATTTACTCCGAATAACAACCGCCTTTACTCTCTTCTCTCTATGGGTGGATTTTGTAGTAGGCCTTCTCTTCAAATCGTAATCATTCCATCTTTTTTAAAGTGAAGATCGATTCTAAAATGTTTCTAGGAATTTTTTTTCCCTTAAAATTGGATCAAAACCAGGTAATAATGATTATTAATGATTCAATTAGGCAGTTGGCACAGCTTAAAAAAAAAATTACCACGGTATATGATGGCCAAGACGCATGATATTAGCTTTGGCTTCACGTGCAGAGGAAGTTTAAATTGCATGTATTTCACATCGTTAAGAGTTTTTTGCTTTTAAAACTTGATAAGTGCAAATATTTGAATTTAAAAAATGAAGTCAAGAAATCTTGCATTAGAGGTTAAAATGGATCACTATTTTTTTTACAAAAATCTTATCTGTCTAGCGACGTGGCTGAATTTTCTCCAAGTTATTTGGAAAAAGATGTACAAGTGAGTGCTTTAAGATTATTATTGTTTGCGAAAAGTGAAATGAGATTGTGCACTGGGAATGGTATTACATTCTCAAAGTTTCATGTGGAATCTAATCACGCAGAGAGAGTGCCGTTTTTCTTTACATGAATTTTAAACACGTTCAATTTCAGATTGCATACAGTATACTAAATAATTTTTCTTCTCAGTTCTAGTTATTTTTTTTTAAATTCAGGTACTAGGAAAGGTGCGCACAGCTAAGCGACCAAATAAACATTGACCCAATAATCAAGGCTTTCTAAAAAACGATAACGATACAATGGGGGAAAACTTGAAAAGGTTGAGAAGAGATGTGGCTTTCATCTTTATGTTTCAAAATGTAAGAGGTGAAATCCCACTTTAAGTAGAGCTAACTCGAAGGTTTCACAAGGAAAGCAGTATCTAGCGGAATGTTTATCCTAGTTTTCCAAAAGCTTTAGCGCTTTGTCCAATTCCAAAGGGCTAACGTGGGAAGTGCAACATTATATAGTATTAGTAATACAGCGGGCTCAAGAACAACGTCCGGCTAGTGATCAAGTTGACGTCCGTAACATAAGTGATGAACAAAAAGATATCCTCACACATTAAAAATCCAAAATATTGAAAGTTTAAGAACTCAAGATGTAGCTCTATCACAGTGTGCCTTTCTTAGCTGTTCCTTTCCAATCTCAAGTTAATTCTGCTATGCAGAACTAGTCAAGTGTTATCTCTATCTGTGACCTACAATTTATACGCTTATGTCTAATTTGGCCTAACCAAGCAATGATTCCCTGAAGAGCGCATGACTTGTTGAAAATGTTCGTAAGATACAGCGTGTAGTTGAATGACTAGATTTAGGCATGGTGATTTGAAGTTTATAAAGTTATTCCTATCTTTTTAAGGACATGGCATAGACGGGAAATGCAGCTTATCGGTGATGAGCTTCAAAGATTATACGCGTACGAGTCCTTGACCTCCAGAGGGGGCCTGTGTGCAGGCCCCTAGCGCGCTTGCTCCTTAACAGTCAACTGAAACCAATATGCAGTTGTTAAAGAATCTTGCTTTATCAAGATTGGTGAAACTTTCATTTGGTCAAAACAAATCTGAATCGATTTGGTGACTTGTAACGACAGTTCCTGAACACGGCCATAATGGAGAATTGTTTCCATACAATTTAAAGGAAAATAATGATTGGATCTATGCAATCTTATTAAAATGTCGACTAGCTACTGAAATAACCTAAAATAAACAAGAAAATACTTCAGAGGGAAAAATCTATAGGGGATGGATGAAAGAGAGAAGGGGAGGCGAAAAAATAATACATAGACTATAGCCCAAGAGGGGAGTAAAATAAGAAAGCGCGCTGGGCTAGCTAATAGAACAAACAGATATTAACTGTTAACTATCAACGAACACAACGGTTGACTGACTAGATGAACAACGGCAAGATTTGTTTAATTAGAAGTAGTAGAGTGGCAAAAATCATAGTTTCACACCAGACAAAAAAATAATTTATAGATTGATCAATAGAAACAAGCGACTAAAGACAATTTTAGTTAATCTTTAAGTTTCATTCATTTTGCATCTCAAGTCTTGACTTAAAAACTTCAAGAATATTTTATTTCCAGGAAGATGAAGAAAAATATTCTCTTTGATCACTATCCAAGTTTGATACATTGTTTAAAGTGCAATTTATAATTTGGACGAATACACTATCCATATTTTGTTCTTCTTCGACCTTTCTGCCACTTAAGTCTCAGACAACTACTGTATCAGACACAACTGAGGTCTTTAAGAAATCGGCAGTCTCTTCAGATTTTCTAATGACATAAGTAATTTCCGAGCAAAAGGAGTAGCACCAGGCCATATTTTGGGCTTAAGGTCTGTAAACAGGGGGCAGAATTGGAGGGTGCATCCTATATTTTGAGGGGTCTCTATCCGAATGGGCGAATTTCTGTTTCACTAACTTCATTCCCCATAAAATTTGGACCGCAAAGACAAGTATAAAGAAAATAAATTGCTTTATAGCTTGTAATAATTGAAACTTAAGCCTTCAAACAGCTTGCATCATATTAATGTTACTGTAATAACTAACATGATTGTGACTTCGTAATTTAATGGAACCAATTATTTAATTCTTGAAAGAAAATTTGTAATGTTAATATTTGGAATCTTTTGAAATAAGCCAAAGTTTTTTTCTAACATTGTCATCCTGAAAAACGGATTTACAGAAAAAAAAATTGTCCTATTTCTTTCAACAAAACTAAACCATGACATCTCATGATCTGTGACTTAGCCTAATATATATACCCATTTTGTAAAAATTATACTGATCTAAAAGCTACATATTTTATATTTCAAGTCCTTTTTGAAACATGAAAATAAAAATATTTAATTTGTCCATAATGACCTTTGATATCTCTCTCTCTCTCTCTCTCTCTCTCTCTCTCTCTCTCTCTCTCTCTCTCTCTCTCTCTCTCTCTCTCTCTCTCTCTCTCTCTCTCACTCTAAATATACATATTATATAATTATATACTCGATGCAAGTCGAGATAAACCCATGCCGTCGCAAGGCCTATTTTTGCTGACCCAACGGTTATGAGTCTGGATTTGGAATAACAGATTTGGATTTCACGACCTAAAATTAGACAAATCGCCGGGCACGGATGCTTTTTAAGTTTTAGAGATTTAAAATTTATTACGCTGTTTGCCTCTATAAATTCATGTTTTTCCGCTACGTATTGGTCTACTTGTTTAATTGTGGTTAAGATTTTTCGTATGGTAGCTTTTTTTTTCATTACATGTACATGTATTATAATTATTCTTTGGTCGCTCCCAACCTCGTCCATACGATGTGTATGTCTTTTTAATTACAATTTTACATGTATCTGCCTGAGTGTCTTTCTATCCTGTTTATTTCTCCACCTAGATAATCAATGTACCTATACGAAAACAGATAAATTTTCCTCATTAATTTTATTTGAAATCGAGAGTTTCATTTCTTTCCTGCCAGACGATCCTTTTTTTCCAGCCCGCCGTGACTTGATACCGTGTTCTTTTGGGCGCCCCAAAGTGTGCAAGAGGACACCGACTCATGCATAAAAAAACTATACAAAATCATACGACCTCATCCAACTAGCCCTTATTCCTTGATTAAATTAACATGGGATAAGAAATCCAATCATGTTTTTTCAGAGAGCATGGTTTCAACCGTACTCTTCATGAGCGTCAATTTTTTTAACTCTTCTTGTGCAAAATTATATCATTACAACGGCAGTAGTAGTAGTAGTAGTAGTAGTAGTAGTAGTAGTAGTAGTAGTAGTAGTAGTAGTAGTAGTAGTAGTAGTAGTAGTAGTAGTAGTAGTAGTAGTAGTAGTAGTAGTAGTAGTAGTAGTAGTAGTAGTAGTAGTAGTAATAATAGTAAGAATTATAAGAGCTAGAATTTTAGGTAGTGCTCAGCAGTGGTTAGGGTAAGGCTTTTAACCCTATCCGCACGTCGTGTTTTGCTATCGTATCCGTACGTCGGGGGTGACTTTGTGTCCCCACATGTTAAATAGACAAATAACTGATGTATACTTAACTGTACGTCAGGGGTGACTTTGTGCCCCCACATGTTAAATAGACAATAAATGATGCATACTTAATCGTACGTCGTGTACAACAGTCTAGGCTCTAGGCTAGGTCTAGACAAAGGATGGGAACGTGTCGTGTGATACAGTGTGCAATAATACAGTGGGAGAAGGGATGATCAACAGGCATGCAGTCAAGATACTGCGATTTGTCAGCCCACTGATAAAATGAGGTGGAACTTACAACACAGAGAGAGAGAGAGAGAGAGAGAGAGAGAGAGAGAGAGAGAGAGAGAGAGAGAGAGAGAGAGAGAGAGAGAGAGAGAGAGAAATGGGGGGGGGGGGGGGGCACATTACGGGTGTTAAAACTGTTATTGTTCGGTCTAGATGAGGCTTGCTACTTTACAACTGGATTTTTCCTCTGTAACCAAAAGCCCTGCATTAGTCATCTTTTACTATACTGGCTTACGGTAGTTTTTTAAATCAATAATTGTGGAATGGTGTTAGCCTAAGCTTAGTAAGAGGCAGCGATATTGCAATGGTCTGAATTATAAGTTGAGTTGATCTGGTCTGTAAAGGTGTGTCTCGGCCAATATGTAAAGTATAATTGAGACATATTATCCGATCCTCACATAGGTGTTTTATGGAGCGGAAAAATATTTTTTGCCATTTCGAAAGCGATTTGACCCATGATGGTGAGGACGACTTTATAGGAGAGCAGGTAGGAGAGGATGAAATGGATACGGAAAGCGACTCTGAAGAAGATTCGATTCAAAGGATGGATCTAAGTGCTTCGGATGAACACTCTGAGGATGATGAGCCAAGCACCACAACCCTTCAACCACTAGATATGGCCTTCTTGAGCAGAGAGGTGGAGGGTGGTGTTTCAACTGGCTCAGACAATCGTGACATGTCGCCAAGCTCTTCTCCTGCACCCACCTCCTCGGTTTTGCCTACTTCAGCACATTCTGACTTACCCAGCGACCTCCATGGGTATTACAAATCCAAAGATGGCAATGTGTGGTGCAAGAATGCACCTGAACCCACTAAAACTCCTTCCTGGAATATATTTAGACCACCAACCAGGCAGGTCATAAATCCAAGAAACATGCATACAGCTGGTGCTGCATATAAAAAAAAATCGTCAATGTCAAGATGATTGAAAGAATTGCAAAATGCTCCAATAAGGAAGGGCAGAGGGTTGGTGGTGAGCAGTGGAGACATACCGATGTCAACGAAATTGAAGGGTTTTTCGGATGTCTCTTTCACATGGGGTCGTTGAGAGATAATGGCACACCGACTACAATTCTATGGAGTAAAACAGAGGGCAACCCACTGGTGATGGCATGCTTTAGTAGAGATCGTTTTCTAAAGTTTAGCAACCACCTGAGATTCGATGAGTCAAACGAGGAGTCAAAGAAGAGAGAAGGATGCCTTTGCACCTTTACGAGACTTATGGGAAGACTTCAACGGAAACTTGAGCAGAGAATATGTGCATGGGCCAACTCTCACCGTAGACAAGCAACTCATGCCTTGGAGAGAGCGATGTGCATTTTTACAGTACATCCCATCAAAGCCGGATAAGTATGGAATTAAAATTTTCTGGATTTTCTGGTTTTCCTCTTCACGGAGATCCCTACCTGGGGCGAAATGGGCAAAAGAGGGAAATAAACATTGGGAGGAATGCTGCTATAGCTTTAGCATCGCCTTACTTTGGCAGTGGCAGAAACCTAACAGTAGACAATTTCTTCACGGACATGGAATTAAGTACACATCTCCTGGCCAAAAATATGACACTTGTTGGAACAGTAAGGAGGAACAAACGCTTTTTGCCACAAGAGTTTCAAACTGGACAAGAACTTAAGAAGAGAGATGCCATCTTGACTTTCAAAAGAAAACCACAATTGTTGCGTATAAATCAAATAAAAAAAGCATGTTGCTGTTTTGAGCACGATGCATCACAATGATAATTTTGAAGTAGAGACAAGGAAACCAGAGATTGTCATGTACAATGCCACAAAAGGAGGGGTGGATAGCATGGACCAAATGTGTCATGCAGTTACCACCAAGCAGAAAACAAACAGGTGGCCGATATTACTGTTTTACAACGTGCTGGACCTTGCATCTCTAGCTGCGCTTGTCGTCTGGCGCAAAGTTAACTCCTCCGACAAGCTGTCAGACGAAGATAGAAGAGCGCTTTTCAACATTTCTGTGGCTAAGGAGCTGGTAAGCCCTCAGCTTGAACGTAGAAAGATTATGAAGAACTAGTCTAAACATTTGAAGTTCACCATACAGCCCCGCATCAGCACCAAACACAAGCTCAAGTAGGACTAGGAGACTGGAGAGGTCTCTATCCCTGACAACAGAAAGCGTGCCGGTGCCATCTTTGCCCCAGACATCGGGATTTGAAGACAACTATGCGTTGCTCCATGTGCAAGAGTAGTGTTTGTTCCACCCATTCAAATTTCAAGAAAAAAAAACAGTCCGTCTCTTCTGACAAGAATAAGACGAACTTTTTTTTCAGAAAACAAAGGTATGCCCGCAAGGTGTTAAACTGTCATCCTCCTATGCTTAAGTATCATCACCATCCTTTTCTCCTCATCCTTTACCTGAGTATGATAACAACCAACCATCTTTTCGTCATCATCAGTATTTGTTACCATCAACATTATCATCATCATCCGTACCGGTATTCGTCACCATCATCATCATCATCATCATCAACACCAATATATCTATCAACCTTTCGTCATCATCAGTATTCGTCACCATCAACAATATCATCTTCATCATATTCATCATCCTTATCAACACCAATTTCATCCTTTCGTCATCATTAGTATACGTCACCACCAACAATATCATCATCATCCTCAGTATTCATCACCACCAACAATACACCTATCATCATCATCATCATCATCATCATCCTCAGTATTCATCACCACCAACAATACACCTATCATCATCATCATCATCATCATCATCATCATCATCATCATCCTTATCAACACCAATATCTACCTTTCACTATCAACAGTATACTATATATACATGTATTTATTATCGTCCTCATCAACACCAATATCATCCTTTTGTCATCATCATCAACATTCTCATCAGCAGCATCCTTTATTCGTCTTCAGTATAATGTGACTGGCTGAGACAGGAGTCGTGGTATCCTCGCACTGTCTCTGTGTAGCAGCACGTAAAATTGTCAGACTTTAGTCTTGGGACCCGTCCAATTATAGCCTATAAGGCGTGGTATCGAATAATGGGGTGTCTGCGTCACCCCCGAAGTACGGATAGGAACGAATCTCAGCTGTCCTCTTTACAGCGGTGGGGTGTCTGTGTCACCGCCAATGTACTGATAAGAATATCATAGTTTTTTCCCTCTTTAGGAGGTGGGGTGTCAAAGTCACCCCCATTCCAAAAAATGGGAGGTTTTAGAAATGACCTCTGGTCAGTTTCATTTCAAGATTTTGGCTATAATTCTGGTGTTATCATTTGTCAAAATGAATTTTTGAGGAATACTGAAAATTTCAATATTATATTCCGATTCTAAGTATTTTAAAACTAATAAAAATAACCCTTGGGGTGTCAAAGTCACCCCCGACGAACGGATAGGGTTAAGTGAAAATGATCGAAAATGCTTTAATTGGTGGGCTTTATGTTATAGATGTTTCGGCACCCAACGCTTGCCACTCAAAGAGAACATAGATTATACCAACACGCCACTACGCTCCCTAAAAAGAGAGTTTCATGGCGAATGTATTTACTAAGCCTCCCTGAATGACTTCCGATCTTGATTGGACAAGCCCAAATCGCACCAAAGACAACCGTAAACACCACACTTGCCATTGGACGCACAAACATCTAGAACGAACAATAACAATATGTATGCCTATGCCTCAAATATTTTGTAAATTCAAGTTTAGATCTAGAGGAGGCAAATCACTGGGTTAATATAAGTAAGAATTACAAGAGCTACAGTTTTAGGTAGTGCTCAGCAGTGGTTAGGGTAAGGCTTTTAAGTGAAAATGGCCGAAAATACTTGAATTGGTGGATTTAAAACCATAGATTTATAGAGGCTTTGCCATTGGACACAAACATCTAGGACGAACGATAACAATATGTATGCCTTAAATATTTAGTAAATTCTAGCTCTTATAATTCTTACTTAGTAGTAGTAGTAGTAGCGGCAGCAGCAACAGCAGCAGCAGCAACAGTAGTAGTAGTAGTAGTAGTAGTAGTAGTAGTAGTAGTAGTAGTAGTAGTAGTGGTAGTAGTAGTAGTAGTAGTAGTAGTAGTAGTAGTAGTAGTAGTAGTAGTAGTAGTAGTAGTAGTAGTAGTAGTAGTAGTAGTAGTAGTAGTAGTAGTAGTAGTAGTAGTAGTAGTAGTAGTAGTAGTAGTAGTAGTAGTAGTAGTAGCCGAGCATTCTTAACCGATATTAGTACCGGGAGATGATTTTTTTGTAATCGTCTTTTTCGAGTTTGTGTAATTCGTAAAGCAAAACATTACCAAAATGGCGAAGAAGATTCTTTGATGAAATGCCATATCGTTGTACTTCTAGCCTACAATGTAGTGATTTGATGAAAGAGAAAGAGGAGAGTGACTGATGGATGAATGGATGGATGTGCAGAGAGAAAGAGAGAAAGACAGGTACATGTATACAAGTAAGAGAGAGCGCACATCTAGGTCGGCTGGTGCAGGCTGTGGTCAGAAAGGAGTTTATTGCATCCGGTGTTGTATCAAATATGGAGGAAGAGGCAAAAGGCGTATACGGTACTGTATTCTTTGCAGGGCCCTTCCTGTAGTGTGTGCGTCTTTCTTGGACATAACAAACACCATTTGTCTCAACAACAAAACTTGTGCCTCTTCGTCTTATCCGATTGCCAGTCTTTATTTCTCTTCCTCTAACTTCTTTCCACCAAGATTTCATAACATTTTCAAGTGCCATAACTCAGTCGATCTTCACAGGCAGTAAACCAAACACAGTTGTCGTTCTTATTTAACATCATCCAGACACTACATCCCTCCGTCTCTTTCAAATGTTTCTTCATCCTTTTCTTTGAAATGGTACAAGTCATCTTCTTCATCAACACAATATTGATAGACAATTCTTAATTAAACAATTCAACAGGATAATACAAAGTAATATAGCATGACAAATTTGCACGCAAAAATTATAATTAATGTGCTTGTAAAACAACTCCAACTAGGAGAACTTTAGTTTTAAACTAGTGAACAAAATTTAAAGTATCACCGGTAAATAAACATCCCTATATCCATTCAAAATTGTCACTTCATGTTATTAATTATCTAATTGTTTGCGTTTTAGAATATAAACAGAATAAAAATAAATAGCAATCAATGATTGCAGTCAGTGAGTCACTATAATTATTGACTCTATAGAACTCTATTGGCACTTGCTGGTCTTTTGATGTAAGATAATTCTTAATCTTAGAACTAACACTTTAAGTAAATTCAAATTGCATAATCTAAAATAAACAATACATGTAAATTGACAATTTTGTCATTATAACAACACATATTAAATTTTAAGTCCTATTTCACTAATAAAGGCAGACTTTCAAATAAACAGATGTTTTCTTCTGTCTACCTGATCTTCTTATACATAGTGGTTTCAGGTTTGTCACTCATATAAGTATCTTTTATCTTTTCTTCTCTGTCCAACACAGTCACCAATCCCGTTCTTTCTAACAAAAGTTTTACTTGTCCACTCATTCTCACTGGCAACAGTCAAGTCAATGTCTGGCTGTGTTCAGTCGCAGTCATGTCTTAATTTTGTAAGTTTGTTTCATCATACTGTTCCATGCTTCTGGATGTCAATTCTGTCTGTCTACTGTCATTGTATTTCTTTACAAAAGCTACATTTCTTTGCTTTGTGACACCGCCATTACTTTGCAAGACCACACTGTTACGCTTTTTCTCAATCACTTTGTAAAAAAAAATGACTCAAAAGGTATTGACAATTTGTTTGTCTTCTTTTGTTTTAGCAATAATATCACCTTCTACGATGTCAGTTGGTCTGCATTGTTGACTGTCAGCATAGCACTTTGTCCTATCTTTGTTTCTCTTGCCTGTCATTCTCACTTGTTTGTCCAGCGTTTGTCTGTTTACAACAAGTCCAGAATTTAACATTTTTGTCATCAACTGTCTGTTTAGTAAAAGTTCGGCAGGGCTAATCCCGGTAGTTTGATGATTTGTTGATCGGTATTGGAGCAAAAACTTTGGAATTTCTTTCTTCCAATCTTTCCCTTTTGCTTTGGATGTTCTGCACACTTTTAACAACACTCTGTTAAATCTTTCCAGTTCCCCGTTGGCTTGTGGCCAAAATGGAGTGATTTTCCTGTCTCACACTGATTTCAAGCAAATACTACTGAAATCCCTTGGACGTAAACTGAGGTCCATTGTCACCAGTGATGGTTTCTGGGTAAACATGTCTGGAAAATATCACATTCAATGTGTGAATGATAGCAGATGATGTTGTAGAGTACAGAATTGCCACATCCGGCTATCGCGAATAATTATGAATGAGCACTAAACGTGTTTCGCCTGATAGGAAAGGACAACAAAGATCTATTGCCACATGGTTCGGCGGCGCGGCAGGCAATGATGTTGATTTTACTGGTTCAAGATAACTGCATTAACTATTTTGTGAAGTTTGACACGCACGACAAGACTTTATGTATTCTTCAATGTCCTCCATCCTTGGCCACCACACCTTTGTTCTCATTACTTGTTTAGTTTTCAATTTCATTATGCCTTGATGTTCCATGAGTTAAATCTTTCTTGGTTCAAAATAGTTAGTCAAGTCAAGTCAAGCCTTGTTAAGCCTGTTTCAGTGTCGTTTTCATTGTTATCACCACTAATGGTCTAAAAAATGTCTTGGACTACTTCGCCTGCGCAATGGAGCATGATCGAAACTTTTTGCTTTTCGTTTGATACATTGGTTGCTTGTAGATAATGTTCTAGAATTTAGTTTCCACCTGCACCACCTTTGAGGGGCATCTGATGTATGCGGATCAAAATAACCTACAGGTGATAGCTGGATACCTAGGCCTTGAGCTGTGGCCTTTCGATTTGATCTTCTTGGTCTGGATCTAGTCTAGACCTTACATGTATTTTTTCTAAGGTTCTTGGGGTTGTGCATTTGTTGTGAATGTCTATTCACTGCCTACCTCGTCGCCAGTTGTAGTGTGTGCGTCTTTCTCGGGCATTACCAACACCACTTGTGTCAACAAAAAAACATGTGACTCTTAGTCTTATCCCATTGCCATGTTAATTTCTCCTCCTCTAACTTCTTTCCATCAAGAGTTCATAACATTCTTAAGTGCCATAACTCAGCCGATCTTCACATGCAGTAAACCAAACACAGTTGTCGTTCTTATTTAACATCATCCAGACACTAGATCAACACTTCCTCCTATCACAAGTACATCTTTCTCTCGCCTAGCCATCCTCGTTTCTCTTTTACTTTCTTATTTGATATGTTTGGCTCATAAAGTCAGTCTAAGTTTGTCGCTCGTTTAGTAAACAAGTTTCAGTCCGTGTTTAACTTCAAGTAGATCTTATATCATTCTCACATACATGTGTCGTTTATTCTATAATTATATCTCCTATTAGTATCAGTATAGTCAATAAACTTTTGTCTGTATTAGAGCAAGACTAACTCTGTATCCTTACACCGGGATTGGCAAAATCAGACCACTTCTACCGAGTAAAATAAATCGTTGCCCTTAGTTGAAATCGTCCATCTCAGGGTATGAATCGCTTGGATCAAACTTCCTGGTTTCTAACAGCTATTAGGTTAACGATTCAATTCTTTTATATAACTAAATGGCATGCGATTCCTGCCTGACTTAAGCCGTGTTTCCTCTGTTGTGTTTTGTAAAAACATATTGCCACGTTTTCTTTGTAGGCCCAACCTACTTGACTAACGCCTATACACATTTTACGTCTTACTTAAAGGAAAGGGCTGTGGTACATTTTTGCAGTACATGTATCTCGCATACAAACCAGCCAAATTAATATGGGATACAAATATTCTGGCTGTATACAATTTAGAGAACAGCTTTCGCCTCCGCTGGAAAAATCGGGAGAATCTGGAATACAAACATTGAAAGGAACACTGCCATAGCTCTTTCACTAGTTTCAGAAACTTACTTTGAAAGTGGTAGGAAGCTAACTGTCGACAACTTTTTCACGGATTAATAACACTCAGCGCACTCTCCTGGACAAAACATGACGCTGAGTGGGAAAGTAAGGAAAAACAAACGTTCTTTTACCACAAGATTTCCAGACTGGATAAGTTTAGTACCGGTACCAGGGAAGAGAGATGCCATTTCCGGTTTAAAAAAAAATATAAAACCGAAGTGTACAAATCTAATAAAAAAAAAAAGGAGCACGTAGTTGTCTTCAGTACTATATATATATGATGGCAGTTTTTACCTAGAGGAAAGGAAACCAGAGATTATAATTTCATACAATGTTTAGAAGGGACGGGTGAACATTATGGATCAAATGTGCCATCCAATCAATTAACAACTAGGAAAAAGACCAATAGGTGATCAAAGTTATTGTTTTGCAACATACTGGACCTTGCTCTATTGCTACACTTGTCATGTGGTTTAAACTCAACCAACACGAGAATCTGTCTGAAGTACCGTAGATAACAGAGTGCTCTTCAATATTGCAATAGCAAAGGAGTTGTTGAGACCTCATCTTGTCTTGTTATTTCATATAATCAACATAGCTCTTGGAACACTGTCAGCTTCATCACAAACCAAAGAAACCTTTACCAAGAAAATCGAAAGCGTGGTCGGTGCCACCTTTGTATTTTAGAGAAAAGGACAAGACAACACTGCTTAGCTAAATGTGCAACAGTTCTATTTATTTCGTCCATTCAAAAAAGCCAAAAAAAATTGCAGTTCATATCAAGAATAATAAAATAAAGCTAAGAATTTGTTATGTAGTCTGCTTGTGGTTAACTTCGTTTTTCTTCTGAGTGTTTGCAGTGCCATAGCTTCTTCTGTTATTTTATTTCTTTCAGTATTACACTTCTGTTTAGATGGCACAAGTCTTGCATGTATTCTTTTCCATTTTCCAATAATTTTAAGAACAATGCTGTCCCAAAATCAAAGAAAATTAAAACATGAATTACCATCTCACTTTTTCATTACTTCAATTACTTTCATCATCATTATCATCACAGCCACATGTAACACCAACATGGTGCTGATCACCAATGTCATCAACAATTTCATAATCAATATCAATTTAATGGATTATCATTATCATTGTTATTATCCAAACCATCAACTGCAACATTGATATCACTTGAAGCAGCATAGCTTCATCACCAAATCTGCTACCAGGACTGCTATAAATCACCAACAATTATCTTATCCTGTCATCATAATCAGATTTTTACCATTATAATCATGAAACATCTCCAACAATAACAAATGGAACAAGACTGGTGGATCGTGGCATATTACCAAAACCCAGAAAACAGTAGCTCAACTTTAACATTTTATATTTCTTTATTTTATCAATATTATTTTTTTTCAATTTCAGACTCTGCCTCATCTCTGTTGCCCGTGCTTATATCTTTTCTTCACTGCCCCAAACTATCCAGGTAGTGGTGGCCGAATACTCCATACTATAGACGCCAGATCCTCTTTGGTCAGATAAGTGGACCCTTACATTCCATGTATTTATCGAAAGTCTCCTTTGCAGCTTAATATCATTATCATATTCATTTTTTTTTAAAGATGCATGGCCTTGTAATATTGAACATGTATTTTTTTCATGTATTATGAGTTGTTAGCTACACTTTTTTTTCCGGATCAAGCCGTTGCTGATCATCATAATGAAAGCAGATGTTCCTGATTTGTGAATGAAATATTGAAAAAGAAACCCGGTGTGCGCTTCATACAACTAATGTTTGTTTGTGTGTGTGTGATTGTGCCATATTACTTACATAAAAAATTATACATGTATACATATTCATTCAAAAGTGAGAAAGGGATAACAAAGTGCATCTTTGCATACTTACCGAGAGTGCAATCAGCCTACTGGCTGTCAAGTGCCATGATTTCCAGCCACAAACTCTCATTTATTCGCTCACAAAACTCCCGCGCCCTGCTTACCTCAACTCTACCGGCCACACAACACTCACATGCCCCCCACCCCTCTTTCCTACACGGCGTAGAGGTGTCCGTAAACCTTCCGGTTACTGGCCGCCCTTTCCTCCTCCTCCTCTTGCAGTAGCAACGCCAACTCTTCTGGCATTGTCAACGTGGAACAATACATTAGGCATCTTATTGACATATATCTGACACATTATAGCTAAGGAAACAAACTTGACTCAAGTTCTTACATGGACCAAGGTGACAGTCAAGGTGAATTTTATGTTTCGAACATATTTACCATTCTTTGAAATAATCTATTGTACAAATTATTACTAGTATTCCAAAAATCTAAAAGCGTAAAATCAAAATGGTATTCTAATTAGTAAAAAAAAAAAAAAAGGAACAAAGACATTAGGCATGTTGTTTTATGGTATCGAGCTGAATATAGCCAAGATGTTGCCCTAACAATTGTGACCTCGATAATGTAACCACAAGAAACATGACATGTCCGGTGGAAATAATAATAATATAAAAAATACCCTAGGTGGGTTCAGAACATACGGTACCCTAGATCTAACCACAACGAGTTCTTAGAACTTGAATGCGCATCAGAATACTAGTTCATCATGGAACTCTAAAACAAAATGACAAGTAATGAATTTTTATAATTTTTGTGTGTGTGTGTGCCATACAATGTATATTTTTATAATTATTGTTTTCCAAATATTTACTTTAAAGTAATATGATGAAAGTGCACAAAATACTTATGTTTTCTTTTTTTCGCGTTCACAACCTACCCCCAAGTAGGCCTACGTGTGAGTAAAGTTTTTATCGGCCGGTCGATATTTCAGCTTTTTCACTGAAAGCCCTATCCTAACCACTGCCGAGCACTACCTAATAGTAATACTCTAGCTCTTATAATCCTTACTTATAATTAACCCAGTGGTTTGCCCCGAGACCTACATGTTTGTACGTCCAATGGCAAGTGTTGGTGCCTCCGGATTCAATGATTGTCTTTGGTACGATTTGGATCTTCCCGATCAAGATTGCAAGTCACTCAGGGAGGCTTAGTAAATTATACTTACGCCAAGAATCTCTCTTTATGGAGCGTAGTGGCGCATTGGTATCAGCTATGTTCTCTTTGAGTGGCAAAGCGATGGGTGCCGAAGCATCTATAAACCGATGGTGCTAATCCCACAAATTCAAACATGTTTCGGTTATTCTTATTTAAAGCCCCATCCTAATCACTGCTGAGCACTACCGTACCTAATACTCTACCTCATATAATCCTTAGTAGCAGCAGCAGCAGCAGCAGCAGCAGCTGCAGTAGTAGTAGTAGTAGTAGTAGTAGTAGTAGTAGTAGTAGTAGTAGTAGTAGTAGTAGTAGTAGTAGTAGTAGTAGTAGTAGTAGTTGGTTTTTAGTTATGTAGTTTGCAGTTGTCTTTAGACGTTGAAGTAGTAGTAGTAGCAGCAGCAGCAGCAGTAGTAGTAGTAGTTGTAGCAGAAGTAGCAGTAGCAGTAGGAGTAGGAGGAGCAGCAGCAGCAGCAGCAGCAGATTTGTTATTTTTTTTATTAGTGTTAAAATATAGACTGCGGCGCTCGCAGCGAAATACGTAACTTATCGGTCTATTCAAGTCAACAAGAAAGTTGCTCTTTCAGAACCATCTTATATTTGAGCTTGACACTGACAGCGACTATTTATTAAAGTAGATATATGCTCTGTCTTATATAGGCAAGGCAGTGAGTCACTGAGTGCTATCCCTGTCCTTGCAATTTGTAGTTTCACTACTTTTCACATTTTTTGTCCTATCTGTCGGTCTAGAATTGGGTCTATAAAGTATAATCAATATCTTTGTTTCTGCTATTTGATTCAATCAACTCCAGATTTGTATTGATCAGTAGATCTAGCACAAGAACAAAGAGTACTTTGCACACCTCCCTTGGAGTAGGCATAGAGGTCATACACATTGATCATGATTTTAAGAGAAATCCTAGTAACTCGTTTTCTTGTCGAGGTTAGAACACTTTTCTATGTAGGGCCTAGACTGAAACCGAGTCGGTCGAGAAAGGATACCGTGAAGTTTAAACCTGATTGCAATTTATTGTTGTCACCAATGTCAGCTGCATACTGTCAGCAAGATATCATTGAATATTCTATGGAAACCTTCAAAGCTTTTGTGAAAATGTAAGGCATATCAGGCAATATCTTTGTCGAGCATCTATAAACTCCCATTAATGGTATTGGAAATGAAAACTAAAGAATTTACGATGACAACGCTGGATTAAAAAGGCATAATACTAACACGCAATGAAAATGTCCACTGAACGGAACCAACACGTTCGTCTCATGAGACGAACGTCGTGGTTTAAAAGTTCAAGGTTCAACTGTTCATAGTCAAGAGGATCATTAAGTTTGGACTATTCAATATGCACCTCACCTTCCCATTTTTCTTCCATTTTTCCATGCATAATATTGATAAAAAAAATTATCATTTCCATGCTGCACTTTAAGTATGATATCAAATTTTTCTAAATCATAAATATTTGCTGCAAGTTATGCTTGTCTTGATCACCCGGTACTGAATTGATACTCGCGACCAACACATTCAATATATATGGGAGACCAGACAAACTCTGCCATTATACATACAATCGTACTGCTAACTGATTATGGACCCACGTATCGGTGGTGTTCTTTTTCCATTCATCCAGGCACAGGGAGAATTTGCCTGCTACACTCTGTATTCGGGCCTGGCACACATAGATTCTCTACTCACAATCACATTACCGGTACTTTCCGAGCGCTCACTGGACACTTTATTTATTATCGCTACTATCAGAGTTATGCGACCGATATTTTACCCGAGTTGGCTCGATTGAGTCGATTTCTCCATGATGGAAATTTTTCACACGTAGGAATCTGACCTCCGTCAACTGTCCCCGCCCTGAAACGCAAGCGGTTCCTCTCTTGGCCATTGTGAAAATTCTCTGACCTCAGCCGAGCGAGGGGAGATGGAAGTTTTAGCACATGAGAAGGGCAGGTGAGATTTGTTTTGTTTCCGATATTCCTATTTCCAAGCTTAGTTAAAGTTTGCCGGTTAGCTTTTCGGCCGATTCATTTTTAACAGAATGTTGAAAATTTATTCTTTTTCTGCCTCGCGGCGCTTGTTCATAGTGAATGACTAGTAAGCACTAGGGCATACAGTGCTCGGATGGCCCAGCTCACAGTCTAGACCTCTTCTTCTTTCGTTAAAAATAGGTATTAACGAATGCTAAATTGTGTGTGAAACTTAAAAAAAAAAAAAAAAAAAAAAAACCAGTTTGTGCTACTAGTAATATGACAACGGAGTTTAACATTGCAGATGGTATGAGGATCGAAGATGGCTTTTTGAGTATGATATTTTATCCATATTTTTTTTACTTCTTGTCCCGCCACCCCCGCCCGCCCCCCCCCACCTCCATCATAGAATCTTATTTCACGAAACGGTGAGGAAGCGAGGCAATGTGCCCGATTTATTATGTAAGTACCGGATATAAAAATAAATACCGTTTGTTACGTTTTGAGATGAAAACGTTTCATGCCAGCTCCTGCAGAATAAAGCTCGTCAAAATGCTTGTAGAGTATAAGACCTAGAACTAGTCATAGGTTGTTCGAAATTTTATTTACGCCGATCATAATTGTTAATTGATCGACAAGTATTTTGCGAAAAAAAGGAGGATAAGGGGGGAGAAGAGAAAGAGAGAGAAAGAGAGAGAGAGAGAGAGAGAAAGAGAGAGAGAGAGAGAGAGAGAGAGAGAGAGAGAGAGAGAGAGAGAGAGAGAGAGAGAGAGAGAGAGAGAGAGAGAGAGAGAGAGAGAAACATAAAGTGTAGCAGAGAGAAAGAAAAAGAGACAGAAAGACAGAGACAGAGAGAGAGAGAGAGAGAGAGAGAGAGAGAGAGAGAGAGAGAGAGAGAGAGAGAGACAGACAGACAGACAGACAGACAGACAGACGGGGGGGATATTCATGGATTGATAAATTTAAAATTACAGCTAGTACTAATTGCTAGATCCTGTTTCGCTTTAGCTAGATCTATAACTATGGTCTGCTAAATAATATACCTCTTCATTAAACTTTTTCTCTTGTGAATCAAACTTTAAAAACGGTCGCTTGCACAAGGACTTTGCTAATTTTGATACGCCGAATCCGAATTTCTCTTGGGAAATTTTCTTGGCCTCTCATCAAACTCCCGTATTCTTAACCCCATTTTACCTCGATAAGGTTCTAAAGAAACCAGAGACCCTGCCGGAGAGTCCACGTATCGGATTCCATAGTTTTGCAATATTTTTAGAGTGGAATGAGCGCCCCTCGGATTAACCAGAGTTAAATTCTCCCCTACAGATAAGTTCCCATGGGGTGGACCATGGCATGCTCCATACATGGTGGTTAATTAATCATGGAAAATGGTTCTTATCTCAACCAAACTTTTAATTCAGATCGATAATCCAAGCAGAAATGATTGTTACAAAAAAAAAAAAGAAAATGCAACTTCATTTCTAAAAAGAAAAGGGGGAAAATGGGGGGGGGGGGGGGGGGGGGGTAAAAAAAAAAAAAAAAGAAAGAAACTAATCCTAGATCTAAATGAATTAGCTGGACCAAGGATTGACTTAGAGCAAAACAAATGCCAACTTGATTATGCTGCATAAATAGATAGATTTGCACATAAATGTATATATACCCAGAAGTGGGTTTGGCACTTTTAACTCCAATTTAGTATCCAGTGATGTGCCTACAGTATGTCACTATCTAGACTCTACAATCAAATCCTACAAGTACAATAATAATATTTAAATCATGCCCGAATGGTATCTGGATTCAGTACTATTTTTTTACCTTTACTTCAATACACTCTTATCATGTGGCAGCTTTGTAACAACCCTTTATGAGTCTGAAGGCCCTCAACTTTACCGAATACAATATTTTATACTAATACTACTTCTTTTGTCGTTTGATTCCTGTGTATTTTTAAGTTCATGACAAGGGCAAAAATGGGTGTAAAAAAAGTAAATGCTCTTTACTAAAATGACTATTTTTCTTCTAAGTAAAAATATACTGTATATTGTATAAGCTACAGAATACCAAATTCAGGGAAATTGAAAGAGGAATGCAATTAAAATATTATTGTGGTTATTGACTTAGACAGAAAGTGGACATAAAATGTAAAACAATAGGGCTACTTTTATTTCGATTTTGTTACTGACAATTTTCTTTCTATATACAGGTCTACACAAGTTTGATGCCTTAACAGTGACTGCTAGAACTTTAAAACTTTCACACCATATTATTTCTTGTGGCCCTTTTACTGTTTTTCTAATCTCCTTCTTCTCCCTAAAAGTAGCATTTTTTTTCACTTAAGGCACAATTATATGGTCATTATATAAACTTTAGTGTTGCTAATATTTTACCATAAAACATATTTTCCTAGGTGCAAGATATTTATCATAAGACATGATCAAAAGAATAAGGAGACATATAAGCACCTCTGATCCAAATCACCTGAAAATATTTTTACCATACCACATCTTCCAAAGTGTCTCAACACTGAGTGCTGAAGGCGCAAGATAACTAGGGGCTTCCAGGCGCAGGTTCCCCCGCAAAATTTTTTAAAAAGTTCTTAAAAATGCCTTTTTATGACTACTTTGAAGAATTTTGGCATAAAATAAGACTAATTTTTGTGTTCTATTTTTCAACTGGTTTTATCTTTTCATTTAAAAATAAATCATTCCAAGTCCTCCAATATATTTTCTGAGCATAAAAATTGTCAGAAATTTTACAAGTCTGGATTTATAAAATGTACCCATGTGAACTATAAATATATATTCCCATGTGTTGCAAAAAAAAAAAAAAAAGCGAAATTCAACGTACCATCATAATCAAACAATCTGCTGCAAATGCTCCAGGAAATTGAAATTATAAGTAATGTTTGCAGTCTAGTTGTTTTTTAATTTGTTTTTATCTTATTAACATTACAAAGATTTTAAGAACTACAGTGGAAACCTCGTAATTCGATTTGTACGGGAATGGATTAAAACTTTGAATTAAGAGGATTCGAATTTAAAAAAAAAAAGAAAGAGACATAAATTAATCTATGACTATTGATTGAGTAGGTAATGTGCCTGCCACGAGCAACTCTCTCCTTCCCCTTTCCCAAGTTGCTACCTGTGCCAGAATCACTGGTATCCTCTTGTTATTGCATCAGCTTCCTCATTGCTATGTTTAATGTAAGCACACTGATCAACTACTCTCGGGCAGTGATACGCATTGCTTGTTGCTTGAATGGTACATGTTTAAGGTACTTTTGTAATGCCATGTGGGGGACTTAGAATAAAGAGAATTGAATCAGAAAGACTTTGAAATATGAGTCAGATTCAAACAAAGCCACAAAGCAAAAAATAACCTAACCCTCTCACAGAGAATAGTGGTAGGTGGCTTTGAATCTGTTTCAGGGTATTGTCGGCAAATATCATAGAGTATGCTCATGACCCTGTTAACTCCAAGAGATATTGATGCTTTTTTAGGGATTTAGACCCATGGCTAGCAGTATAGTAAAAAGCATAGAAATTCCTCTCTAGATTATAGTTTGCGAAGGACTTTTGAATAGGTATGGTCGCTATGTCAGATTTAAATATTCAACATGCCAATATTTGCCAAACAGAACTTATTAATGCCTCAGGTAAGTGTAAATCCTTTTCTAACAATGAATTACCAATAAAAAACCTACAGCATCATATATCCCATATCATATCTTAATAAATTAAACCAACATATCCAATCACATGTCTTACTCTAGTTTGTGCTGGTCTATATGTGTTCACAAATCTATTTTATAATAATAATAATAATAATAATAATAATAATAATAATAATAATAATAATAATAATAATAATAATAATAATAATAATAATAATAATAATAGGTTTGATTTCTGAGCTACTGCTCATGACTTATCATCTTATGAATCAACTTAAGTTAAAAGGTGTATTTGAGCCATGTCTTCGGCCTGATGTATTCTAACTGTTAAGAAAAAGGTCAAATCTTTTGGGCAGTTTGTATTTCTTTCTACGTAGTAGTTTAAGTCAATTCTTGCTTGACAAGAATATCATGTTCTCCTTGTTCTATTCCCAATGCATTGAATTTTAGCCTACTTCAAGCATCTCTTCAAATAATCTATCAACTTGCTTGAGACACTCTGACATAACTTTATCAATCTAAATTATCGTTCTTAAGGTCAGTTTAGATTAAGCCATTTACAGCTAGCAACTCCACTCCACAAATGCTCTGATGTCACAATTGGCAATTTCCGTTGCTAGCAATTTGTGGACAGCAGCAAATCCTCCAATTTTATTGCTTTGTATACACGTAGCGGTTTGCAGCAAGCCACAAAAATATTTTTATCATGTGATCCTAGGGAGCTTGGATACCAGCACAACTATAGCGTCCTCAAGTTATTGCAATTTAGCCGTCAATGTTTGCTCATAGAAGTACAGCATATCTCAAGAAATGAAAAAAGTGAGGCGAAATAGGAAAAAGGGATATCTGGGTGACTTCTTGGTGAAAACCATAAAACTAATGTATACCAATTTAATTTCCGAGTCGTTTGCTGAGGATAACTTAAACTTTCTTGATTTTCTAGAGATATATTTTGAGCGTTTCATCAATTTGTGCAAACAATAATATCTGTCTCATTATTTAGCTGGTGTTACTATTTTCTTGATCAAATCTAGATCTAGAACTATTTGAATAAATTTACAGTCTAACTTTTCTGGAAATGATCTAACTTCAGTTTATCTAGACCAACTACTACTACTACTACTACTACTACTACTACTACTACTACTACTACTACTACTACTACTACTACTACTACTACTACTACTACTACTACTACTACTGCTACTGCTACTGCTACTGCTACTACTACTACTACTACTACTACTACTACTACTACTACTACTACTACTACTTCAACAACAACAGCAAATACAATTACAAATACAAACTGCATAACTAAAAACTACAATTAGACTAAGACTCCTCCTCCTCCTCCTCCTACTACTACTACTAGTTAAACTACTATTGCTACTCTACTACTATCAGGCCTAGTACTGATACTACTATTACTTCAACCAATACTACTGCTGCTCCCACAACTTCTACAACTGATACTACTATTGCTGCTGCTGCTACTACTACTCCTACTGTAAATACTAATCTTTACCTTTGACTGCTTGTATTGCTACCGCTGCTGCTGTTGCAGGTGGTGGCACAAGGGTTGTTGTTGTTGTGGTAGATAACATGCAGGAACACTGATCAATTCAAATTTCTAGTCAAGCAAAGTAAATCTCCAGTAGTTAGTTCCATGATTAGGGTGAATTTGTTCCTTCTGGATAGTAGAGTCAATGGTGGGTGATACTAAAGGACACTTCTTAATATTAAATTTAAAGCTAATATGTATAATTCTATGAAACCTTTCATGCCATATAAAATAAGATTCAACATTTTAAAGTTGAGTATAAGATTTTCAACCCTGAAAGTGTGTGCAGGGGTCCTTCAAATTTCAGTTTTAAGTTAATATTGGACTTAAGATCTACACTTGCCACTAGAATATCAATCCAACATAAAGATTTAAATTTAGATCTAAAAGTAGGGTGTAAGTATGCATGAACGAAGATTGGATCTACATCTAGATCTCTATCTCTAATCATTGATAGTCTAGCCACAAATATAGATCTAGAGTCCAATACGAAGAAGTGGCTATTTTTATAGGCTGGCACTCTTTACGATTGCAAGTCTTGAATTTTTTTTTAAACATAGGTGTGGTTTTTGTCCTGCCAACATTATTGTCTCTGAAACTTCTGACTAATCTCAGAATCAATCCCACTAATTTGGCAGTCATTAAATTCCAAAATTTTGTTTAGCACAGCATCATTTTAATATGTCAATGTGTAAAGTCAAAGTTGCTTGGTTTTGAGGTCTTCTCTATTTGAGAAATCGCTAGCGACATGCAGAAAGCAACAGTTGAAAGTTATCAGCAGAAAGCGACACAATCGCCCTGTGTAAAATAAATACACTGAGATGTACTGCAAGCGATTCTGTGCAGAAAGCAATTTATTTCCAGCTGCAAAACACTTCATGTATCCAGAGCTTGAGCACGTAAATAATCTTTACGAATATATTCTATATATAGATTAATGGTAGGCCTATTTAGACAGTGAGTGATTATGAGTAAATTTTTATACTAAGGTAATAATTAGATCTAGATCTGCACGCTAGATGTAGATCTAGATCTAGTTCTAGATTGTAATAAATTTTTGGGATTAGGATTTATACTAGATTCTAGATAATCTAGACTCTAGAATCTAGATCTAGTGTAGAATAAATCCAATCTATAGATTTAGATCAACATCCTGAAAATAGCAACACTAACTAATTTGTACTCACTGTGAAAGTTAGATCAAGATCTAGATGTTATTCCTTCTTGCAGGAATCTAGATCTAGATCTAGATATAAGCTTACTAGATCTAGATTTAGATCTAGATTCTAATAGTCTGGCTGAGGTTCAATTCTTGACCTCTGCCAGAGTGCAATCTGACAGAACAGCGATGTCAAAGATCAATTACTCGTCATTTCAGTAGATTAGCACAAGTCTAGATTCTATGTGCAATTCAAGCAAAGGGTTCGGAAATTCCAAACCTTACTCCAAACAACTAAACATGAAAACTTGAAAGTAGTGAATCTAAAATTTTACTCTGTGAGCATTATGTTATGGCTGCTGCTGTTATTGATACGTGCAGTTGAGTATTTTGACCTTAGTGGACCGTACGTGCTAGTGGCGTCATGAGTTTTTTTTTTTTTTTTTTTTTTAAAGAGAATCGACTCTAGCTAGATCTAGATCTAGATCTAGATCTAGATTCTAGATCCAGAAAGATTTTTTCCGTTTTAGTTTTCAATACACTAATCGCCTTTTCTTTGCCTTATCTAGATTAATTTCGTTATTTTCTTTTTGCGTTAAACTTGTTTATTTACAGTGAAAACTAGATCTATGTGTTTACGTATTTTCAGGTTTTATTTCACATGGTGAAGCTTTTCGGGTTGTCTTTTGGCTCTTCACCTGGTTACTTAAGTCTCCATAAATATCGTTGTTATCTGCATCTTATTTCCTTCTAACCGAAACGGCCAGTGCATCTTTTACTCTGTTTCTTTTTCTTATCCTGTTCTCTCTTTGGTTTTTGACGATGGGACGAGCGGAAAAAAAAAAAAAAAAAGAAAGAAAGAAAGAAAAGAAAAAGTAGAAGTGTCCATCTCATTCGTTTCTTTTTTTTTTTTTTCCTTGATTTTTTCCCTTTTTTTTCTTTTCAGTTTTTTATAATTTTTTTTCCTTTCCTTTCTCTACTTCCCATTTCTTTTTTTCCTCTTTCCTCCCCCCTCCCCCTTTTTTTCCTTTCTCTCTTTTCCCCACTCTTCCTTTTCCTTCCTTCTTTTCCTTTTTCTTCATTACTTATTTTTTTCTTTGATTATTTCATATTTGCCGTTTTGCTTTGTGAGCCGTTCCAGAATAGACTGTGTCTGGCTTTTATTCGCTTTTTATCTCGGTAGTAAGTTATTGTTTGTTCCCCTTGTGCTTTCCTTTTTTTTCTTCGTGCTCTTTCTCCTTGTTAGAATTAAAGAGGGCTTGACTTCGTGTATACAGCGGAAACCTCAAAAGCCGAAGTCTGATTATTCGAAATTCTCATAAACCGAATTTTGCAAGATGATAGTTTTTTTTTCTCTTTGGCTTTGTTAGAATTTGACTCGTATTTCGAAGTATTTCTGATTTGATTCTCTTAATTCGAAGTCGATACCATCTCATAAGGCAATACAAAATTACATGCATCTCTAAAGCAGCAAGCAATGCCAATCACTGCCCAAGAAAGGCTGGTCAGTGCGCTTACAAATCAAGAAGGGAGCAGATGCATTAACAATTAAGTACCAGTAGCAAATCTGTACTGATACTGATAGCAACGTGGCAAGGGGGAAGGGGAGGGCTGCTCATTGCAGGCTCAGTACACACTCACTCAATGAGTCTTAGACTCTGTTATACCCATTTTTGTAATTCGAATACTCTTAATTCGAAGATTTAATCCATTCCCATACAATTCGAATTATGAGGTTTCCACTGTATATTCATTCGCTTTCGAGTATTGGGTTAGTGAGCACAGCTCCCCTACGCGTTCCCGGGTAGGGTCTCTTTCTCGATATACTATATAGCTTTGCTTTTTTTTTAACTCTTTTGGTGTTCATCTTTCTCCCTTCTCCTGTCTGGCTTTGCTATTCTTTTATATTGGTGTTGAGCTTCTTTTTTATCTTTCCTTTTGTTATTTCACTTTTCTGTTATCTGTATCGCTTACTCCTTTCTCCTGGTCTTATTCCATTTACTTTGGTGTTGGTCTGGAGAGTACTGCTCCTCCAGATAGTCTCACCCAGGCCTTTCACCCATTTGTTTACTTGTTTGGTATTCTTTCAATAATGTTCTTCTCCTCTTCCTTTCGTTGTTCTGTTTTGTCTTTTTGGGTTTGCTTTCTCTTTGCTTATGTTTCTCGTGTGTTTCTCTTTCTTGTTTTGTTCTTGTTCTAATTTCCATCATTGTTTATTTATTTTCTTTGGTCTTTCGTGATTTTTTTAACCAATTTACGATGTGTATGCCTGCTATTGTTTCTTCCGCACTGGTCCTGTCGCTCGCTTCCGCGTTTATACTTCCTCTGCAGTTAATTCATTATTCCTCTCTTGCCAATGCTGTGTTAGATTAGTTTTCTGCGCTCCTCCTTTGTTCCTTTCTTGGACATAATACTATCTGCTCCATAATGATTTTCTGTATCCATGTGTCTTGTATGTTTTAGTAGGAGGTTCGTTAGGATTTCTTTATTAATATTGGAACTCTCCTTTGTGTTTTCTTTTATGGCGTCTTCGAGATCTTAATTCCCTTGGTTTCCGCACATTGGGTGTAGATATGTATTTCATTGGGGTCCTTTCGGTATAAGCTGCATCTCTCTGCTGACATGGTTGTTGTAATGTTATGCATCAATCTAATAGTGATTTCCCTAACACTGTTGTTGTTAGGGTTTTTTTTGGTTAGCACTTGGAAATCCTCGTCTGCTTGGATGACTGTGTATCGATGTAAGTGCTTCATGGCGCTTATCTCTGTTCATTCTAGTGCTTTAGTAATTCTCGCCTCCATTATTTTTGTTTATGTCGGTTTTTGTTAGATTTGCTATGATCTTTTTATTTTAGGCCGGTTAGGTAGCCGTTTCTCGGGGTCCTTAAGCAGGAAGGAATATTTTTGTTTTTGTTTTTTGGTTTGTTTTTTTTTTTGTCTTTTTAATTTTCATTAATTTTAATCCATTAGAGTATTGGAAGAGTGGAACCTGGTAGTATTTGCCAATGTTTCTTTTATGTCCTTAATTCGTAGCGTTTTGACTTCAGTTTGTACATGGCTGAGTCTTGTCCCCCCCCTTCTTTCTCCTCTCTCGCTGCGGTTTTTAGTGATGGTCTGCGTTTTGAAAGTCGGTCAGTCAGTCGTCGGTAAGACCGTGTTCGATTGTTGCTCCTCCAATGAATGCAACAGCAGCCTTCCAGCCTTCTCGGTCTTGACTTCTGTGGACGACCTCAAAAGACAGCTCAGTGATTGTCGTGATGTTATCCATCAGTGACATTGCCGGTCTTCCTGTTTTCCTTCAGCCATCCATTTTTCCAAACAGACATGAGGTCTGTTTTCTGACCTTTGACGGTATGTCCGATGTATCTGAGCCTTCTTTAGTTTATTTCGTTCATCAGACTCCTCTCTATACCCAGCTCAAGCAAGACACTTTTATTGGTTCTTTTGTCCTGATACTCAGGAGTTGCCTGTATAGCCACATCTCAGCTGTCTTGAGCTTTTCCTTCTCTTTCTTTCACAGAGACCATGTCTCACATCCATACATAAAAACTGGCAAGATGAGGCACTTAAAAATTTTCAGCTTTAGGTTGATGGCAATACGTATATCTTTCCTTATATATATATATATATATATATATATATATATATATATATATATATATATATATATATATATTTTTTTTTTTTTTTTTTTTCAGCTGGATCATCTTAGCTTTTGCCATAGCAATCCTGGTCATGACATCTTTTAAACATGTTCCATCTGAAGACTTTATGGAGCCTAGATACTTAAAATGCTGTACTTTTTATAGGATTATAATTATTGTTGACTACGATTTCTGTGAGATCATCAGGCATACAGTCTTTTCCTTTTATATGCATGACTTTTGTCTTCTTTGCGTTCAATCCCATACCTTCAACTTATCCTGAGGAGTTTACTGTGTACAGTACTCTTTTTAAGCTGTTGATATATCTCCCACAGCGAGCGCTGTATCATCTGCAAAATTATCTCAAATCAGTAAGTATTCTGCCACCAATCTTAATACAAATGTCATTCACTAGAGCACTCGCCAAAAACTCTAATGAATGTAAAAAAAAAAACAAGAAAGAAGCGATAGGACTGGTCGTGGAGGGTCGATCAGGATTTAATAGCTACTGGGGAGGGAGTTTCCGTGATTGTGGAGGATGTCTCAGGTGACGACATAAATTTTTCTGACGGGACATGTAAGAAACAAACATGTAGAGACTCCTCAAAAGCCTTGATAACAAAATGTGAAACCAGATGAGAGGTAAAGGATTTTTCAACAAAGGGGCTCACACTATAATATTTTCTGAAAGTGAGAAAGATCATAGTGAAAGGGGAGTTTTGAAAGTTGTACTTCCTTATTTTCTTAGTAATTTCTTTTATTGTCTTTTTGAGTGTTTCGAAGACCGTAGATTGGTTAATGAATTTCGACAAGGCCATTGTGTTTATGATTACAGTTCTCCCATGTATTGTGGTCTTCTTTTCTTGTGCTCTTCCGTGACCTCTTCAATTCTTTTTTTTCAACTCCTTCCGCGTTGTGTATGGTGTTTGATTCGATTTATTGTTGAATGTTAGACCATATATTTTCATTTCTTCTGCTGTGCTTATATTCTCGAGTGGTCGGTCATCTTCTATTTTTCCTACTGTCATAGCTATGGTCTTCTTCACGTTAATTTTTGTCCCACTGTGTTCCCCATACTCCTGGAAGATTTCTTTTATTTTTTTAATTTCTTTAGGACCTGTAAGAATGAAAATGGTATTGTTAGCGTACGCTTTTTTCCTCTTTACCCCCGTGGTATCTTAATCCCTTTTATAGTCTCTCTCTCTCTCTCTCTCTCTCTCTCTCTCTCTCTCTCTCTCTCTCTCTCTCTCTCTCTCTCTCTCTCTCTCTCTCTAATTTCCTTTAGGGTAGGTTCCAGGGTCTGTATATAGTAAAGGGAAAAGGTTACACCCTTTACTCACAGACCTTTCTATCTGGATTTCTTTCTTTAGTCCTTGATTTACCATTACTCTGCTGGGTTGAGTTTTTATTTATAAATTTTAGTCATTGTCAGAAATATTCTCCTTTGTTGCAATTTTGTAGAACCTCATGTAGGAAATTGTGTTCTACTTGATCGAAAGTCTTTTCTTGGTCCACACTGAGTATCATTCTTTTTATCCCTTTCTCTTTGCACTATGTTAATATATGCCTGAGGTTATGAAGGTAGACGTGCATCTTTCTATTCTTGACAACGCATTGCTGATTTTGATGAATGAGAGTGTCCGTTACTATTTTAAGTTTCTTGGTAAGAATTTTACTTAGTATTTTATTGTCAATGTTGAGGAGAGAGATTGGCCTATTCTCTCAATCAGTGTTCTCTTTTGGTAGCAGCGTGATATATGATTGAACCATTTCTTTCGTGAGTTTCTTGTTTTCAAAAGCTGTCTTATGCACTTTATGTAATATTCGCGTTAACTTCCCCTCGAAATGTCTATAAAATTGTGTCATAAGGCCATTTAGCCCTGAAGCTTTGTTACTGTTTAGTTTACTGATATTATTACTGATGTCCTCTTCTTTTATTTCTCCAATTTATAATTCTTTTCTGTATATCTGTTATTTTCTTACAGTGTTTTTCGTAGTTCTTTTTCTTGCTATTTTTTTTTTTTGGGTCGTATTCTCTTTCTTTTATAATTCTGTGTAGAATTTATTAAATTCTGCTTTTATTTCTTCCGTATGTTTCATGATTGTCCCGTCTGCTTTGGTTATTTCTCGGATATCTCTTTTACATTGCACATATTTTTCCCTTGCTGAGAACTCTTCCCGTATTTGGTAACTCCATTCCTCCTTGTATTGTTCTGTCCCTCACTGCTGCTCCCTTGAACTTGATTTTTTTCTAGCTCTCCTAGCTGATCTTCTGCTTCCTATCTGATTAGTATCTCGTTCGTAATTTTAAGAGCTTCCTTTAGGATGTTTTCCTTCTTTTGCATTTCCCGTCTTACTTTTTGTGCCATTCCCATGGTTATGTGTTTAGCCGTTTCTTTAAGCTTTTGCCATTCTTGCAAGACCTTCTTCGGCTTTCTTTCCAGTTCTCTTTATGTGTTTTCCATTTCATTCTTTGATTCTATCGTTAAGTTCTTGGTTTTTCAATATTGAGTGAGTTGTTAAATTTCCAATGGTTTGATATCCTTCTCTTATCGTAGACTGTGTGGCTTAGTTCTATCGAGACCACCAAGTGGTCTGTGCAGTCGCCAGTGTTGAAGTGTTTGATTTGGTACTCTGTACAAATTTTCGGTGTGTAGAATTTATCCACGACCCTTCTTTTGTCCATGTCACCTGCCATTTATTTTATAATTATTCTTATCCAAATTTTTTATGTTTTCCTGTAATCGACTTATAGTCAGTCATAATACTAATTTTGGTAGTTCTACAGTATCTGTTCTTTTTACTTTGAGATGCCTGTTGGCTCTGTGCCTAAGTCTATGATTTGATCTCCCCTGTAGTCCTAAAGCACTCGAGGTGTGAATTCTCTACAGAAATTTTTACAATCTTCTCTATAAATATTATATGACATTTACGTCTTAATTACGTTTTTATGAAATATATTTCATGACTTTTGCGGGTTTGGGTTGATGATTTTTTTTTGGCCTTCTAACTTGCTCACATGACCGGTCAGAGAGGTCTGGCAGTTCTGATCTTTGAAAAGAAGCACCTTGCCGCCTACAAGTTGTCTTTCTTTGTCTGAGAAGCAAGTTGCTATGAATCATTAATATCCCCCTAAGTTTATACTTTTCATTTCATGTGTTGACGAGTTTTTTCTGAGTTTTACTCTTTTCAGATGTGACCTTGCTTCAGGTAATTCGTTTTCCATGTTTGGGTTTATTAATGCTAAATAGACCTAGATCTAGACTTCAGTAGTATAGTCTACATTTCTGGATCAGATGGTGATTTTGTGAACTAGTTTAATCAGCCATGCTTTGCTTTTGTGTGAATATTCGTATTAACTCAACTAGGCAAACAGTATTGTAATTAATTTGCAATGTAATTTTATTATTATTTCATTTGCTGGCTGGGTTCAGACCCCTAACTAAGACAAGTGTATTCCTACTGTACTTTGCTTAGAATTAGATCTAGGCTTACAAGTAATATAAGATTGTGTATTTTATCTTCTAAAATTTATAAGCTTAAGTATGGCCAACCACTGGTCATCATGACCAGCTTGAATTGCACATGGTCATAATTAAGGATTTATTCTTAGATGCATCATGTAATGTGTGTTTTAGCGCTCCTGCTTTGTGTTATTACTAGTTTCCTGGATTGCTGTCTGTCTCAAATGCCCTGTCTGGAACAGACATCGGCGATCATGATTCTCCACCTGTCCCTATCTTCCGTCATCCGCAGTAAGGCTATGTTGTCTTTGTTGTTTCCTGTCACAAAAGAGCTCAAGCTATCAAGAAATGTAATCCTTTGTCTACCTCTGCTTCTTGTACCTTCTATCTTGCCTGTAAGAGATAAAAATTCCAGTCCCTTATGGCGACATATGTGGCCTAAAAATTTCAGTTGCCTTTTCCTTATTGTTTTTATGAGGGATCTCTCTTGGTTCGTTTCTTCTAATATCGATTCGTTTGTCCTCTTTTCTTTCCATGATATTCTTAACATTCTCCTGTAGAACCACATTTCCGCTGCCTCTAAATTTTTCTTCGTTTCTGCAGTTATTGTCCAAGTTTCGCATCCATATAAAAGTATAGACCACACATATGTTTTCAAAACCTTCGATTTGGTTGAAAATAATATATTTCTATTTTTAAGAATGGTGCTCATTTTTTGGAAAGAAGCCTTTGCAATGGCTATTCTCTTCTTAATTTCAGTCCTGCATTTACCGTCAGATGTCAATGTATATCCTAGGTATTTGAATTTCTGTACTTGCCTGATTTGTTCTCCCTTGCTAAAAAGCTTGCATTCTGGATTGTTTTTCTTCTTAGATACTACCATACATTCAGTCTTTTTTTACATTTAGAGACAATCCCAGCTTTTCACTCTCTTCTACAACAATATTTAGAAGCCTTTGTAAATCCTCTTCCGATCCTGCTAATAGAGAAGTATCATCTGCATATCTTAGGTTGTTCAGATGTTCACCATTTGCTTTGAGTCCTTCACTTCCATCCAAGTTTCTTAAAACTACTTCACTGTACAAGTTGAACAGGTCTGGTGACATCACACAACCTTGTCTTACTCCCCTTTTAATATTTGTGTACTCACTGAGTTCTCCACCTACCCTTACCGCAGCAGTTTGATCCCAATAGAGATTTCTAAGCACCCTCAAGTCTTTTCCGTCAATATCTAGCTGATTCAGCATCTCAAACAACTTTTCATGCTTTACCTTGTCAAAAGCCTTAGAATAGTCAATAAAGCATATGTAGAGATCCTTTTGAACTTCAATACATCTTTCCATTAACATTGATAATGTGAATATTGCATTCCTAGTTTCTTTGTCAGGGACAAAACCAAATTGTGTTTTAGCTATCTCTGGTCTTAAGCTCTTGCGCATTTTAAGCATCAGTAGAACTTTGGTAATGTGGCTCATCAGACTAATTGTTTTATGTAGCTCACACTCAGTGGCACCTGGGATTTTTGGCAAAGCTATAAATACAGATTTTGCCAAGTCTTCTGGGATTGCTCCACTATCATAAATTGCATTGAGAAGTTTAGTTGTCATCCCTATACCCATTTTTTCTAGAGCTAGAATTATTTCTATTGGTATCCCATCGGGACCTGTAGCTTTCCCACGTTTCATTTTTCTTATGGCTGCCTCTACTTCTGCTTTTAAAATTGGTGGGCCATCTGTGTTTTTCTTTATTGCAGGTCTCTCTCCTCTATTGTCTTTGAAAAGCTCCCCTATGTATTCTGACCATCTGTTCAAAACATCTTCTTTATCCATTAGCACTGTTCCGTCTTTAGATTTAATGCAGTTTGTACTGGTGCAGCTCTGCTTTCCACTTACTTCCTTTATCTTTGAATGCATATATTTACTGTCTAAATGTTGATTTTGCTCTATTTCTTGGCATTGTTCATTTATCCATTTTTCTTTTGCCTCATTGCATTTTTTTTTCACCTCCTTGTTCAGCATTTTGTATTTTACCTGATCTGATTTAGATTTCCTTCTTTCTTCCATTAGTTCAAGAATTTCTTTGTTCATCCATTTCTTGTGTTCTTTTTTAGCTTTCTTCGGTATTCTTGTTTCCATTACCTCATTGATTGAGTCTTTGATATTAGCCCAAATTGTTTCAGCTTCAGTGATACTATCAAGAAGAGCAAACTTGTTTTTAATATCAATAGAATATTGTTCCTTTATCTCCTGGTCTGATTTGAGTAGTTCGACTTGAAATTTTGAGTGGGCTTTAGGTTTCCTTATTTTCTTAAGTTTGACTTGAAGCTTGCACATAACTGGTACATGATCACTGTCACAATCTGCACCTGGCATTGATTTTGATGTTTTTATGGCGTTTCTAAATCTGTCTTGAACAAGTATGAAGTCTATCTTATTCCTAGTTCTGTCTCCAGGGCTCATCCATGTCCATTGTCTTCTTGGATGGTTTTGATACCAAGTGTTTGAAATCATGAAGCCATTTTCTTTACACCATTCAATTAGTCTCTCTCCTCGCTCATTTTCTTCACCAATGCCCCAGGGTCCAAAGATATTTTCTACTCTCTCTGATCCTACCTTTGCATTAAAGTCCCCCATGACTATTTTTATGTCCTGAGATTTCAAACATTTCATGGCTTTATCTAGATCTTCATAGAATTGTTCAATTTCTTCCTCTTCTGCTGTTGATGTAGGTGCATACACCTGAACTATACCCATGTCTAAAGGTTTCCCAGCAAACTTAGCAACCACTACTCTATCTGAGACCGGACACCAACTTTTCAGGCTTTTCTCTATTGACTCATCAAATAAGATACCTACTCCTCTTTCATGTGTGCTTCCTCCTGAAAATATAAAAACGTTGTTGTCTACTTTGGCCACTGCTGCTCCTGTCCATCTGGTTTCTGCATGACCTACAATATTCAAATTCATTCTGTCCATTTCTTTGATAACATTCTCTATTTTTCCTTCCTGATATAATGTTCTGACATTCCATGTAGCGATTTTCATTGATTTCCTTCTTGTGTCTAATCTTGGTTTGCAGTCAGTAGCTGGATGACGACCGGGTGCCACCTGCTGCACCGTGATACGTGACCTACCTGCCGAACGAGGCGTTCAGAACTGAGTCTTGAACACCCTGAACGTTGTAAGCTTTTTTCCGTAATTTGTGTGTCATCATGATTTTTGCTTGGGATTGTACAGCAGTAGTTTCCCGTTGCCTTCTGCCGGTTTGTCTACAGTTTACTCTGGTAGCCTTTAGTGTTCCAACACTGACCTGCAAGGCAGCAGGGATCATGCAGATGGCTGTTGACTGTACTTCAGTTCTTCCACCCTCGGGCTCTGCACAGTGCCCATGACACAGGTTGTACTGGTTTACATGTTTACCAGTAGCAGGATACCCTGACCTGAATGTCCTGGATTGCATCCTTTGTAATTCTGTGCATGTTATGGTGTTCATTTTGTCTTGCAGTTGCAGGATCTCTTTGTCTTACTGTTTTCGTATGATTTCTTTATTATGGACTAATTCCAATTTTCCTTCCAGGGTACCGATTTTGCCCTTGCATTTTACTGTTATAAATTAGCTTTGCTCTCTTTGTCTCTATCAATCATAAATCATATACGTCCCTTTGGTTTCTACTCTATGACGGCATGTGCGTGTAGGCCGACATGCCGTTTGGTATAAGTTTCTGTTTTTATATTACATGCAGTAATATTAGGCCTACTCCCCTTGACATGTTTTCTTACTTTTCTTTTCTTTACAGCTAAGTATTAATAAGAATCTATGTAAGATTATAATCAGCTTTTAAACCTTGTTTCAAACTCTACTTGAGTATCTTTATCTTTTAGCTTATGGACTAATTTCTTGACATGTTATTTTACTCTTCACTTATGTAGTGAATTGCTTTAAATGTTCAAGTCTTTAATATGCAGCTTATTCTTCGTTCTTTGTATCTTGTGCTTTTTTTATCTGCTCTCTTTAATTCTCATTTTTATTTTTTTTTCCTTCTCTACCTTCAGTCGCTGGAGAGTTACCGACTGGGTTTTTTTTTTATTTTGTGTGTTTTACTTTAAGTCAATAAAGTTTTTTTACACCGCTGACTTGAGTCATTCCTGAACCCTTACACGTGGCGTTGTCGGCAGGATACAGCGGTACACACAGAAAAACCCAATCGGCTTTATGCAGAGGGAACCCCCTTTTTGATGGCGCGTGATGTCCACGTTACGTCTTTTAAAGGCGCTTCTCCCTTCGAGGACTTTGAGGCAGTAATGGATGCCTTGCTGAGAGCTAGGCCAGGGTTGAGCGCCTAACAGAAGAAGGACCTGGTCATTCGTCACCTAGGGCCTGATGTTAGGAGTGAGCTTGCCTACGGGCCTGATAGAGAAACAGCAGAGAAGCTGCTAATCACCCTGAAGAAGGTTTACAGTGATCGGAGGCCACTCAACACTCTGGCCATGGAGTTTTATCATTGTAGGCAAGGGGTGTACGAGACAATCCGACACTTCAGCCACCGACTCAACCGAGCCTTTACCTCGCTAAAAGCTGGACATGACAGAAATGGCGCTAGTCCTGTTCCAGAAAGCCTACTTCGCGATCAATTTATAGCAGGGTTGAGGAGCGATGGCTTGCGGCTGCACCTGGTGCAACATCGCATAGGAAGGGCAGATGCAAGCCTCCTGGACATTAGGGAGTTTGCGCTGATGCTCTCCAGCGAGGAGGCGTAAGAAGGCCCTGCGAGTCAGGCAGCTGTGTCAGCCGGCACTGCTCTGAAAGCAACAACGGCATCGGAGCCCTCAGAGATCAGTCTGGTTCCTGATCAGCTTGCTCGCTGACGGAGCGGATGGAGCGTCTAGAGGCTGGAAGCCAGTTGCTGCCAGCGTGTTCTGAACAGCAGGAGAGGCGCAGAGGACAACGCAGGTACGAATTGCGCTGCCATCGCTGCCAGCAATTAGGCCACTTGGCTAGGAATTGTAGGGCCCCAGCACCCACACCAGCGGGAAACGACAACTCTCAGTAGTGGCGAGTTCGGCTCCTGAGGGTGCAAAATGGACTCATCCTTTCGGCACCAAGCAACCGGCAGTGTGGTAAGGAGGGAGGTGCATCTGGGTAGGAAGGAGATTGTGGCTTTGATTGATAAAGGGGCCGAGGTTTCTACTGTTCACCAAGCCTGCTTCCCAAGCCTGCCTGGTTTAGAATTGTGGCGGCAAATCAGCAGTCCATCTCCTATAGCGGCTACTTTGTCGTAGTTGGCGATGAAGTTGTTACGGGATGTGTGGCGTTTGTTGTTATCAATTCTATTGAGAGGTGTATACTTGGAATGAATGTCCTGCGCCAGCTCACGAATATTGGTCTAGGCCCTTTTCCCAGTCCAGAGCCCCCTCCTTCCTCCCCTAAGCTAGCCCGCACCCCCAAAACCCCTACCCATATTCCTCCTTGCTCCACACAAGTTTTGACTTTGACTGGAACCGACCCCTCCTTCCTCCCCTACGTATCCCACCCCACCATCTGCAGGAAGTCCGCTCCCAAATTGAAGATCTAGTGCAGCGCGGCATCATTGAAACCAGCACTTCCCCTATGCTGCCCCCATTGTAGTGGTGCGAAAGAAGTCAGGAGGCTTGAGGCTTTGCTGCGATTACCGTAAGCTGAATGCTCAGACTGTTCGGGACAAGTTCAACCTTCCTCGCATCGATGAGTGCTTGGATGCTTTGGAGGGATCTAATGTTTTTTCGACTCTGGATCTCTCCTCGGGTTTTCACCAGATGTAGTCGCAGAAGAAGACCGACCAAAAACAACCTTTACTTGTCCCTGGAGTCAATTTCAGTGGCGACGGCTACCCTTTGGATTGACTAACGCCCTAGCAACTTGCCAACGCCTGATGCAGTCTGCTATGCAGGATTTCCTGTTTACAGTACTCTTAGTGTACTTAGACGACAGCTTAGCATACTCCCCCACTGTTAAGGAGTACATATGCAGACTGGATTCTGTTTTCGAGAGATTTAAGCAACATTCGTCTGAACCCAGATAAGTGTCGTCTGGTGCAGCAGCGCACTCCCTTCCTAAGCCATGTTCTGACACCCAACTCCCTATCTTTAGCACTTTCTTTGACTCTCTTTTCTAGTTCTCTATTTTTCGCCTTTTCCTCTTTTCTCTAGCTCTCTCATCTTATCATTCTCGTCCTTAACGCGAGATTCCACACAATCCAAAATTTTTTCTTCACGGACCTTGGATTTCTCTGCGAAAATATATCTCTCGTATAGATCCGTCATTCTGACGCCTAACCGCTTCAATAGATGAGGGAAAAATAATGCACGCCTAAGTACATGTACAAATACTTATATGATGCAAAGTAAATTAGGTTAATGAACCATATGTAAAATATACCTCACTGTTTTGAAAAATTCCACACAGAAAAAGATAATAGTTATAGAGAAGTTTAGAAATAAAAGTGTCCATTCCAGAATCTGATGTTAGTGAGGTAACCTAATTTATTCTAAAGGGTAGTTAGAACTTACAATTAATCTAGAAAGAAGGAAAAAGCGAGTTCGATATGTGGCATTCAAAGAATATTATTGATCAAAGATGATACGAGTTACATGAGTTAAACAAAGGTTTAGAAGTAGCGGAGAGGATCAGATAGACGAAGAGGTCACACGAAAAACAGTTGCTTCCTTTGTTTCAGAGTACTCTTACCAAGTTCGTCATTTTGCTTTCTTTGTAGTATGAGACCCGACCCTAACCTGCTATTGGTATATCTCCCAATTTTGAGATTTCTTTTGTTTGTAGCACAAAATCACACCTTTCAAGTTTTTAAAGGCTTCAGTTCCCAGGTGATTCCTTAAGGCAGGTTTCACGAAAATAGGTCTAGGAGATATTCTGAAAGTTTAAGCTTAGTTTACTGTTCTTCTATTAACTTTCACTCTTCCCTGTCCATATATTTATGTTTCTTGAATAACAAAGATATAAAAAACACATTGTCTTGTTTTTCTGGTCATTTATTTGTATGTGCGTCATAATTATGAGTGGGCGAATATCAGAAGCTGGACCCACAAACTTCCTTAAGAATACAGTACCTCGGCTTTGCTTTGTTTACATCAAAAGTTAGGCCTTGATACCTTTCAAACAAGTGTTATTGAAGAGTTAGATTGCCAAATTAGCAAATAAAAGCCAAAAGTTAAGTCTGGCGGTCAAATTTTTTACTAAAGAGACTAATTCAAAGTTGCCAGTGTGTTACTGGTCTGTGTGTCCGTAAAACGTAGTCTCTATTTAGGTGAAGTTTTCATCTATGTACTCTAGGTAGCAACCTAAAAAGCCTATGTACATAAAGTATAGACAATAACTTAGTGTAAACTACAAATTTAGACATCTATGTGCGATAGTAACATAGGTAAAGCCAAATAATAAATTAATTTGGTCGCGTGTGTCTGCGAAATCTGATCATAGCCTTTATCACATTTCCTTTGAATTTGTGGATTGACCCTGAACCTAAAGCCTATTTTTACCTTGGATGTTAACTTTTCGCATCAGCGGTTCATAATAAGTAGACTGTGCATTTTTTAGATCAAAAACAAAAATAATGTAGAAGATTATTGTGTGTGTGTGTCTGATTTCTGATCATCGCCTTGCGGCCGCATTTGTTGTAGTTTCTGCATTAGTATTCCACTAAACAGAAAATGAAATCATTACTTGAACCTCATCAAATGTTAACTTGCCAAGAAGGTATGCAGTTATACACGCATCTCCTAAACGCACGCTATTGAGGCCTCCCGAAGACCGTGCGTTTATCCTGAGACTACTGTAATTGTCTACATGATGGCATGGTCGTGTGAATAACTTTATCAGACTTTTGGAATATATTATAGTAACATACTAACATTCTTGTTTTCCAGGTAAACCTATTAAGGTTAAGGATGTCCATAACCTGAGGCAGAAAGCCAACCAAACCAGGACCAATGGCAGAAGCCTGGAGGAGCAAGTGTGGTCAGTGCTCACAAATATGGTCACACAGGATGCTGGGGCACACTACAGTGTTTTTGAAGAAGACAATACAATCAAAACAGTCTTCATACAAACCACACATATGAAAAAGTTATTAAGGAGCTACCCAGATGTTTTATTTATTGACACAACGTATTGTTTAAATACATTCAGCTACCCTGTGGTTGTGTTCATGGTTGTGGATGGGGACAATGTTGGTCAATGTGTCGGGTATGCATGTGTGAGAGATGAAAGAATGGTGACTTTGTCTGTCTTGTTTGGTGAGTTTGTACGGAGAAATGAGGGTGTGTGTGTGAGGACAGTAATTGTTGACAAGGATGCGAGTGAGATTGCGGCAGTAAAAATGACAATGCCTGAGTGTGATATCGTCTTGTGTCGTTTTCATGTGGCCAAATCTTTGTATGATGCTGTAAGAAAGTATTGTCCAAAGGTGGAGCAAGAGTGTATGCATCAGCTGTGTTCAAAAATGTTAAAATGTGCAAGTGAAAATGTCTTCTGGGAGTGTCTGGATAAAATTCCAAATGGTGTATTTAAGGCATATCTAAATAAAAACTGGGTTCCTGTGAGGCATAACTGGGCCAATTTTTCAACAAAAACCATGGTAACATGGGGAAGTAAAACAAATAATTTTGTTGAGCGCCACAATCGTGCCCTCAAAACAGTAGGGAACTCAAAAACTAGTTTGGCAAATTTTTTGAAGTCACTTCTGTCGTTTCACAGTCAAAACGAACTGAGACTGAAGCAAAAAGTCCAGGAACTGGCTCTGAGAACTGTTGTGCTTCGTCCAGAAGTTACACGTGCTGCTGCTGTCCTCAGTGAGGCACAGAAGGTATTTACACCATATGCCTGTGATCAGATCATGCTGCAGTACAATAAATTGAAAGATGTGGAGTGCAGCTATGACTGTGAGGCAAAAGTGTTGTTGGTGAGGAAGAGTGATGGGGAAGTAATGGAGTACTTTGTGGGGGAGGGGTGTCAGTGTCTGCATTTTGTTGAAAAGGTTCTGCCATGTTGGCACATGCTGGCTGTGTATAAAAGTGAAGGTGTGAATGTTGTTGAAACTGTGCCAGAGCGATACAAGTTGAAGCGAATGATTGAATGTGTGATGCATGAGACTACGTCTGAGATTGAGACAGGTGCTTGTGCAGCTATAGGGACAGTGAGTATGGTGGACAGAAATTCTGAGATGGCAGAATGGCAGAAGCGCTTGAGAATGAAAGATGTGTGTAGGGAGCTGGTGTCTGTTGGGTCACGCTGTGGTCAGGATATGTTTGAGAGACGTTTAAATGTCCTCAGGGGTCTGATAGAAAGATGGCGGGATGGTGAGGAAGTAGAAGTTGAGGACTGCTTGGAGTATGCAGATCAAAAGACCACAATTGTGGGTCCTCATCATGAAGGTCACGGAGAAGTTGCTGGGCAAAGTGTTTCAGTTAGAGAAGAGGCCACAGGTGTTGATCAAGTTAGTGAGGAGGGAAACAGGATTGGTCTTAGTTTAGACGGGAACAAAAGAGTGGATCAAGGGGAAGTTGACAGTGTGCGAGAAGAGTTGGTTGAGCTAGTGGAGAGGGGGGAAGAGTTGATAAGCTTAGTAGACTCGGTTGGTGGTGTAGAGGTCAAGAGCACTACATTGGATGAAGTCAATGGCAATGCTCATACACTTGTGCGGGAAGAGTTGGTCAGTTTAGTTGAGAGGGGTTCTAAAATGGTTCGGATTGTGGATTATGGCAATGGTGGAGAGGGGGGCTGCAGTGGTGTGAGTCATGGCAATGAGGAAAGGGGTGGCAGTGCTGTGAGTCATGGCGATGATGGGGAGGGGGGTAGCAGTTCTGAATATCATGACAATGTTGAGAATGGGACAGATGGACTGTGTCAAGATAGTGTTTGTAGGCGAGAACTGAAAGCATACGGGGAGTCCTTTTCGGTGCGTACTCAAAATGGGGAACGAATTTGTACAAGTGCAAAATTCTCAAGATCAAAAACAAAGGGGCGACCTAAAGGTGAGGGTATGACTTTTGGACAAAAAAGGAAAAGAGGATCTAACAAAGTTGCATCAAATTGTACGAAAAAGAGGAAGAATGATCAGTTATGTGCTTTATGTTTGGAAGAAGAAATCAGGAAATAATTTTGTAAGGGTGGGGTGTATATGGATTGGATAGATTGTGATATTTGTCACAAATGGTTTCATTGTCACTGTTTGGGCCTTAAAAAAAGTACCACTAAATATATATGTTTTTCATGCAAGCCGGCTTTAGAGGTATGATAATTGATATGAGCTGATCAAAGTTGGTGGTGGGTGCATGAAAGAATGTATGTGTGGCAATGTATTTCAGCTTACAATTTATTTTCTAAATTATCGACGGCTTAGCGCAAGAACTGACTAAATCCACTTTTCATAGTTTTGGGAAAATTGAGTTTGAAATTTTGTAAATTTTTTAAGTACCGCTACAAGTACAATATACTTACTTGAGAACATAGCGTAAAATCCTTTGACACAGATGTAATATAGAACAAGCTTTGTAAGGCTAATCAGTGAAATTTAGTTAAGATAAACAGCGAATATTTTATAAGGATGAAAAAACATGAGTATGCATGTTGTACAGAAGGGAGTCAGCAGCGCTGACAATGGATTGAACTGACAGCTTGTCGGATAAAAATTTGTACTTTAAAAACTTGTGTAATATCTATGACTGTTTTTCATATTTTTTTTACTCAAACAAAAACGATTTAAAGGATAGTATGTACATGTATGTTGACACAATGCTATTTCTTAAATGTGCTAAATTGACTTAGCACTGTTTTCAGATTATTCAATAAAACACAATTGAAATTTCTGAAAAAATAATTGAGTATGGTTTTGTTTTTATTTCTGTTTTCAAATAATTAGCCTAGATAGGTAAAAAGTAAAAACTTTTTTTTTTTTTAAATTTTTGATTCGGTGTTTTATGGCTAAAGCAGTACATGTACACAAAATGTCATATTATGAAAGACCACAACCTTTTCGATACAACCAGACTCCACATTATGTAAAAAAAAAGTACAGTATGTAGTTTCCACAGGGAAACTTTTCTTATATAATTAATATCATGTACCAGCACATGCATTGTGAGACAATAAATGCAAAACATTGAGTACCACTTTATGTGTGAATTCTCTCTCCCTCTCTTTGCACCCCTTAGTCTCTGGCAACGATCCATCCGGTCATTTTCTGACAAAACCTAGCCAACTAATCATCGAGTTATTGACGATATCATTATCAAGGTCTCTATAATATAAATTTGCATGTTTCACATGGTCAGAGATCTATACTGTCTTACAGAGGAAGGGACAAATGATTTCCTTTGCAAAAATAAAAAAAAAAAAACGTCCAAATTCTGATCAAGTGCTAAATAATTTGCATGAAATTTCTCTAAAAGTTTACTACATTTTCTTGTTACTGCTGTTGCTCCTGCTGCTAACACAGCAACTCCTGAAACTACATTTACTACTACTACTACTACTACTACTACTACTACTACTACTACTACTACTACTACTACTACTACTACTACTACTACTACTACTACTACTTCTACTACTTCTACTACTACTACTCCTACTGCTCCAGCTACTACTACTACTACTACTACTACTACTACTACTACTACTACTACTACTACTACTACTACTACTACTACTACTACTACTACTACTACTACTACTACTACTACTACTACTACTACTACTACTACTACTACTACTACTACTACTACTACTACTACTACTATTGCTGCTGCTGCTGCTGATAAGTTGATGTTGCTGGGTGACTAAAATTAGCATCAACACACAAAAATCAACTTACCCCTTTGATATAAAGAAGAGGATCATTACAACAGTAGAATCAACTTATTGATTTGTTGGTGTTACCAAATTTGGGGTCTCTCTAGCCTGGTGTCTAGGTGGACCCCATTTGGGGTCTCTCTAGCCTGGTGTCTAGGTGGACCCCACTTGGGGTCTCTCTAGCCTGGTGTCTAGGTGGACCCCATTTGGGGTCTCCCTAGCCTCTTCCTAATATTATAGTTCCAACGACGGCGATCCAACGATGACAAATTGAAGATGACGATCCGACTATGACGATCTAAAAGTAGGGTAATCTGCCAGAGTTTGTAGTGTTCAATTGACATTGGTTTACAGAATCCATAGGAGGTCTTTACAGGACTGATCAGGGGAGTCGGCAGTCAAGACGGGTAGGAGTTGACCACAGCGTGTATACTTTCATAATTGCACCTGTCAGTAACAAGTGTCAATGGTGCTCCACTTTAATTAAACCAATTCAAGGAAAAAAAGACATTACTTGCGGTTGTTTTTTCTTTACAAAGGTCGATTCCTTGTTGCCTTAGGTTGAGGCCACGATACAAGCGAGAGAGCGTGAAATATAAGCCATACATTTTGGAGTGGCCACGGGGGTGGCCATGACCTGAGGAATAGCTTTAGCTACCGAGACGCAGCGGTAAAGCTGTACGGGTGGCCATGATATGAGCTGATTTTCTCAAGCTTGAAGCAACGGCAAACAAGCTTGGAGTAGCTTGTAGATGTATTGATAGCTTTTGTAGTTAGAGGCAAAGATGGCTGCTCACAATATGTTTGAATGTCTTGAGACAGATATAAATCTATAGTAAGCAACAAAAGAAAGTATACAGTACACCCCATTATTACTAAAAGGGAACCCTATCATTACTAAAAGGGAAGTATTTTGGGAATACTACTATTTGCGAAATGATTCAAAAGATGATGTGGAAAGATTTCGGTTAAAAGGATGGTGATGGTGATGATGATGATGATGATGATGATGATGATGATGATGATGATGATGATGATGATGATGATGATGATATGGTGGTGATGATGACAATAATGGTGATGATGATGATGATGATAATGGTGATGATAATGATGATTTTCTACGAATTGTTTTAGGGTTCGTTGTTCCGCATTTGTAAGTATTATACAGACATACACAACACATGCATAATTATTACTCATATCTTTTTAACAGATTATCGGCTAATACTGGTTATAGTGTCATTGTCTTTTTTTTATGTTTCATATGTCGATTTCACTTGACCTTGGACATTACTTATTAATGTCGTGATGTGCTCTTGTTGTCAACTAAATAAATTAGATAACTAAAACTAAAGTGAAACCGAAAATCCAGTTTATCGGGAAAGTTCTTGGTATCCTTTCTTCTTTTGTCTCTTTGGAAGAAGTCTTTGTGGTCCTTTTTCCTCATCAATTCTTGTACAAAAGAAATTAAAGTCAATGCTTTGTCAGCATTCATTTCTTACACCTGTTTTTGGCTCTTGTACGGTATGTGAACCTAGAGATGTGGATATTAAAACGCTTGGCAAGATTTAGCTACAAAGATAGAATGACAAATGAGAAAGTTTTGAGAGGACTTGGTGTTGAGAGAGGACTCTCAAATAAGAACACACAAGTTGTCATATTTTGGCCACATTGCAAGACATGACAGCCGGCAGAAAACAGTCCTCACAGATAGAGTAGATGGTAGAGGAGAAAGGGGACGACCTAGACGTCAGTGGTACAATGACATCAAAGAATGGACTGGCAACCAGCTCTACACAAACATCAAGCTAACCCAGGATCGTGTGAATTGGAGAAGTATGGAAAGTCGACCCCAGAATTGTCTCCAACAGCCGGGATGACAAGGACAACAACAACAACAACAACAATAACAACAACAACCGTATGTGATATCTTGTGGCTCAAGTTTGTCGTTGGGTAATTAATGACGTAACAAAACATGGGCTTGCTGGGTGAGAAGAAACATTGGAAAGTACTGTGCCGCTTACCGCTGGCGAGATCTGCGCGGGAACAGCTCATAACATGGCCGTCAAGTTAGAACAATAGAAGACAATATAATATTCTCGCTATTAATATCGCTCTCTCGCTTGTATCGTGGCCTCACCCTTATGCGATAAGCAGTGTACGAAATTAAATACAACTACTTCCACGCACATCGCCTCCTTCTTTCATCCCCACCCGTTATCCTCCTCCTTCCGGTTTTATGTGATAGCTCATCCTATGCAAGGAAGTATGTTTTTTGAATTTTCAAAATCAGATCAAAGTTATAAGAATTTGAATTCTAGGAACTCGCACTGTTTTGTGGACAAATCTTGCGAAATCCGTAACAAAGAAATGTAAGGATTTATTTTCCAAGCAACGGACTGGATTTTAAGCAAAAGGTGTGCTCTAAGTGCAATAAAAACACAACTATATATCTAAATTAAGTAAAACTTGGTGATCTTATGGAAAAATAAGCGAAGAAACTGAATATGACATCAAATTTCAATTCAGACCATAAATTTATGCATAAATTAATAACAAGCCATGGCAGTTTCATCACCTTCCGGTGCTTAAAATACCATAACTTTGTCAGTTTTTAAGATATTTGGAAAATTAAAAAACTTTCATGTTTAAAATTTGAATATATTGCAAGTAAGATAATAAATCAATGTATCATGTTTATTCCAAATTATTTTTAATTCATATAGAATAGAGATTTGATACCTTACATGGAACGTTATTGTGAATCTAAAAGTATATAATTATCACAGTCTACTTGCTCTCCCAATAAACGCTGTTTGGGAATTAAAACATTTTTCTTACAAAAAATACTCTTATAACATTGAATTCTAACTTATTAGATAGAGAACACCCTTTTAAATAACAGCAAACAAACAAACAAAAAGAAACCAAGACAACAAGAAGGATACTCTGTACAATTAATTGCATTCTGAATGAAATGATGTAAGCTTAATGAATATGAGCATGTTCCTGGAGAAAATGTGTTTTGAGGAATTCACTAGCTGATTTTACATATTGCTTATATTGCTGATAAAAAAAAGATTAGATGCAATTTGTTCATATGACTCTTGAATTCTGTTCTGGGTACTGACAAACCACAATCTGCCACTATCAGTGAAATTGTAACTTATGGTGGAGAGACTGAAAGCCCTTTTCAATATTCACAGCCTGCATGCCATTACGTACTTAAACAAGAGAGTAGAGACGAATTTTTCTCCTTCTGCCTTTACATATTTTGTAATTGCTCCCTTTTAACCAGAAATCAGGTTTAAATTATGACTCTCAAATACTTGTATGAAAGGATTACTCTGTACTTTACCATGAATGAGATTGTTTCTCAGAACTCCTCAATTTTCAGCTTCTTTCTTACAAAAACAAAATGCTGCCAGTAACCACCAAACTACAAAACACTGGAGTTTGACATAGCAATAATACAATAGGATGAGGTCACAAAAAGATGTGCATAAAATAAAGCTCTTGGTCTAAAGAAAAAAAGAATTCTACCTCTAGAAAGCTAGATCTAGATAAGAGGAGCAGTTTTGGCATATTAAGTATCAACAGGTACATTTATTTCAATAATTTATAAAATTAAATATATCGAACTTTATTTCAATATTAGAAAATGAAGCCAAAAAATGTCATTTTTTTTAAAGACATTCACAAAATGGATATGATAAATTAAATTTATCATGCCACATGATATATAAAATGAAAGACAATTTGATTCCGATCATTTTGAGCTCTTACATGTCCAAATTGGAGCATTAATAACAAGGGGGAGATAAATAAGCTCCAGACTTGAAATTATTGCACGTGTTAACCTTTCAAGGGCCATAACTCTTTAATGTGCAACTTTTTTGTGCAAAATTTTTTTCCCTGTATTCCTCATTATTACCTACTTGCAGAAAAACATAACTATATTAAATTCCTAGGGGGGGGTACCGGTGGCCCCAAGACTAAATGTTTTGAGAATTCTTTATATTGTTTCTGGCTTGGTAAAAGGTGCTACCCACAGGAGACGAATTTCTATCCTTTCTTCTTCAACCATTATTCTTTGTCATATTTTATTTTTACTTTTATTGAGTTTGTAAGCTTTTTCTACTGCTGCGATAAAGAACCATTTTGTAGAGTCCAAGGCTGACATCTGCCGGCATTATAGCACGGCCTCAAGTACCAGCCGAACAAACGTGCAGCGAGAAAGATAGCGTCGGATTGAGAGGAAGTGAAGATCTAAGCGAAAGAGAAGACAATGGTATTTCTTTTTAAACATGGGTGAGACGAGAGAGAGAGAGAGAGAGAGAGAGAGAGAGAGAGAGAGAGAGAGAGAGAGAGAGAGAGAGAGAGAGAGAGAGAGAGAGAGAGAGAGAGAGAGAGAGAGAGAGAAGGAGATGCATTGTAGATGGAGATTTTGAGAGTGGGAAAGGAAGAATAAAATGGATTGGGAATAATCAGAAAGGTTACATGTTTTTTTAAATAATCAAAGACGAAATATATTTAATAAATTAAACTAAGAAAAAAAACGAAACAAACTTCACTCGATCAATACTTTGTGAGGCAACCAGGGTGAATCAGGCACAAGTCGATTTTTTGGCATTATAAGTTATGGGTACCATGTGAAAGCTCTGTTTCTTCCCTTTAAGTGGGTGAAAAAATTATAGCTCTATCTTATATGTAGCCAGAGATATTCCGATTTAAAGTTGGTGAGGTAGACACATTCTGACTGACACAAATTTTGAGAAAATCGAAGTTAAAGTTTGTCAAATTTCAGAAGCTGTTTTTCCTTAGCAACCAATGTTTTAACTTATTGAAACACACTGAAAGTTATAGGGTAGATATGTCAGATATGATAGATGACAATTTTTTGAGAAAAAAAATTGTTTGAAGGCAAAAGAATGCAAGAAGACAGAGGTTACATAACAGGCGACAGCAGTATTTAAGAGACAAATAATGAAGACTATAACTGACAAATAAACTTCGAATGCTAAGAACAGATTATTGAATTCATATTGCCACTAATACAGTAAAGTATGAGACACATAGAAAAATAAAGTTGCATAACGGTTGCTATGGTTACGGCGGCCATATTGGATTTTGTTATATAAATAGAAACGGTTCATTATGAGAAGTTAAATGGGGAAAAATACAACGGATGGATCAACAATACTTTTTGAAGGTTAAAAAACATTTTTTACATGAAATCAGACAATTGTTTTAGGTTTTATATTAAACACTTTTATTAGTTTCAATGTAAAATGTCCCAATCAAGTCAAAGAGTCGTACTGGATTTTTCAGAGAGAGAGTAAAAATTCTGTTGCAGTCTTAGTTACACACGTTTACGTAATACAATTATGTTGTAGGAAAAAGTATTCCTGAATTTTTAGGAAATAGAAAAAAAATTATACAATTGAATAGGAAAGTGGTATTAATAAAAAAATAAATAGACTAAAGAAAATGTTGTGGGAAGGACCATAGTGGTGAGAAGAAATTTGTTTTAAATTACAAAGCAAAAGACTAACCTAATAGTAATACACAACTCTTTCACACATTCTAAAAATATTTCAAACTTGAAGCTTAAATTATTAGGTACAGTGAATAAAATCTTGTTGAGTAGGCCTGGTCGCTTCAAAAAAAAAAAAAAGAAGAATGTGCTCTCTAGAGAAAGACTTTGTTTTAAAAGCACCACTAAAACAAAGAATATTCTTAAAATTAATTTTCAACTCACCCTAATTCAAATGAAATATCAGGTACTCCAAGAGGAATAAACAGTCTAATTTATTTATTTTAAATGATTTATGGCTTATGACACATGATGTCCTCCAGCCCAGGTTTAACATATTGACGAATATTATGGAACAAACAGTTCCTCCTTTCACGAGACAGGCCTGGTGGAGCAATTTCTGTAGGAAAGGATGCAGATGGGTTCAAAGTCAGGATGACCTTGGTTTCAGCTGGGCCACCTTGCTCAACCCTCCTGACACAAACTCCAGGTTGTTCTGCAGTGAGGCTGAAGTGTTGCAGGTTCTTGATTCCCTGAAGTGGCCGACCGCAACCCTTGAAAAAGTGCTGCGAGTCATAAGTTGGCACAAAACATTGCCTTTCTCGTTCCCCATAAGTTGCGGAATCTGCACAAACAAAGCAATCAAATTGTTAGACTTTGTAAATTTGTTACCTTTTTGAATAAGGGTTAAAAAAAACCTTGATTGCTGATTAAATAGCATCAATCAAATACTCTTCAATCTATTGTAATAATCAAGCTTCACAAAATAATTTCCAAATAATCATGTATACATGCCAACCAGTAAGTTGGTTTGTTTTTTAAAAAAATATTTTAACTCAAACTACAGAAAAGCATTTTTTAAGGTCCTAGAATTTTATTTAGAGTATGTTTTGTTTCAATCTTTAAGCCAGTTTTACTCAAAAGAATGAAATGACTATTTGTGTTTATTTTTATTTTTTAAAAATTTATTTGGGGGGAGGGGGTCTGGGTGGTGTCTAAATTTGAGTTTAGTGGAGTCGCAACAAAATCCTCTTTGTTGTAATAAAAAATTGATTATCACCAGTTTAAATTTATTCGAATTATTAGCCAGATCAAAGTTAAGAGCTGTTTAATGGCACAGGCTTGGTTTTTTTTTTTTTATTAATCATGACTTGAAGTTATATTTAAAATCTGAACTTAAATCACCTTGTGGCATGGATGACCATTCCAAGCGTATTGACAAGATTTCAGCAACTGTAAAGTTGCGTACAGCAACCCTTCCTGCCTGTACCATTCTCCACATGTTTGAGTTTGCAGCCACAGGAGAAGGCATCAATTCTTTTCTTTTCCTTCGTTGAATCAGGGTCGACATCGTAAGAATGGCAAGTAAGAGCTTCATTCACTTCAACAAGCGGTGTGAATTCATCATCATCTATGAAAAATATAGGAATTTTGATAACTCGTAACATCTGGCAAAATTATTGAATTAGACTAACAGTAACAGCAATCATGTAAATCTAGATATAAATCTACATCTATTTCATGCTGTAACAAAATCTAAATTCTTTGTTTCTGATAAACGGATTTGATTTAATCTGCTGACTTTAAATGTAACTTTCAATCTAGGTCTATGTAAAACCAAGTAAAAAATTATCATCTTTTTTAGAGAGAGGCCTAGATCTAGATCTAGCTCACCTTTGCTGGCTTCAACTTCGATAGTTGAAAGCAAGTGATCAATTACCACAGTGTCCTCTTCAGCTTCTGAAGTATTGTCATCATCTTCGTCGCTTTCACAATCAGACTGATCACCAGAATTATGAAGAAAATACTCGTGGATTAGATCCTCAAGTCCTTCGGAGAGCCATGTTGGCTTCATTTGACTGGTTAAGAAGTTTTGCGATGGTATGAGCCAAGTCATGATTACACTTCTCCATCTTGTTAGAAATCTCTATGTAGATCTAGACCTAGATTAGATCTAGATCTAGTAGCTTGTCTAGATTAAAAGCTCTTGAGTTGATAGAAGCAGGTAAACAAAGGGTTTTGCTGACAAAATTGTCCTTGAAAATATTGCAACGAAGTCAAACAAATAAAAGGATTTATTATCTGAAGAAAAATAGAACGTGCGTAATGATTGAACGTTGCGCTAGTGGAACTGGATCGACAGAAGAAAGGATGAATCAGGATCGACAGAAAAAGCCTCGACAGGCCTTGGTAACAACACTTCCGGTAGCCAGATAATTGATACCCCATGGTAGTTAAAAAAAAAAGTTCAGGTTGTGAATAATGATGTCTTTATCTATAATCAGATTTTAATCAATTTATTACACTTATTGTCAATTGTTGTGTTTTTAATTTAATACAAATATTGTTTTTATGTTTTTTTTCCTGTTTTTAAATTTCATTTTAGTATAAACTACTGGTCCATGGGTCAAGCAAATTTTGACCTTAAAATATTTAATTTGGCAACATATCGAACATTTTTCTTAGGTTTGTTTACACTATTTACTGTTCTTTCATTGATTGCATTTAAACCAGGGCGCTAAGTTGAGGGCGAAACCGAATACTTCTTGAAAAATCCTTTCCAACGATACCAAATATGATAGGGTTTAGGCTATGTAGGTCTAGATTATAGATGTCCGAAAAACTTCAAAATCTGCTTTACACTGAGAAAATTTAACAACTTTTGGAAGAGGTAGCCTCACAAAAATCTTAATTACTCGTAAATTAAGCTGTATTCAGCATACTTTCTGGTTGGAAATGTTGTAGAAATGGATAATCTTTCATTTGAAAAGAAAAAAAAATTTTCGTTTCTGAAGTCGATTCCTATCTTCAAAGGCCTGTATCTCAAAACTAGGTCGTGCGACTTCCGCCTGATTCGCCCCATGAAACGTTACCAAATGCAGGTAGCTTAGATCTATCATGATTTTACGCCCATATGGCATGCCTTTTTCTTGAAAGTTATAGACATTTCTATATAACTCAAAGAAGCAAAGTTGTAGTATAGACCTTTGTTAAAGATATCATATACTTTTTTATATAAGTACTTCATTATTGACAGAGTTATTCCCCTTGATTGATTACGCAATATTTAAACGGAGTTATTGATATTTTACTCTAAAAATATTCATATTTTGGATACACTTACAGCGAAAAAACGTTGCAATAATCTTTTAATTTAGGATAAAAACTTAAATAAGATGTTTATTCTTCATTCTTGCCAGAAATTGCCCTTGATACGTAAAATAACACGAAAAAAACATCTTTTTTAAGCGTTCATAGTCAAAACATTCTTAATTGAACAAATTTTTTTTTAAGGATTATATGTTGTAAGAGTATATTATGAAAAATATCAGACCCCGTACTATTTGGAAGTACTCTACAGACACATAAATTTATCATTAAGTACTACATGTAATGTTTCTTTAGTCTAAAATTGCCTATCCATTTGGGTTATTGTTTGGGAATGTGTTCAAAATTATTTGTATCCTTCTATTCATTATACTGTACCATTATAAAAAAAACTACATAAATACAAAAAATATATGTCAAAAAAAAAACAAACAAAATGTAAAGAAGTCACGCCACTCTCTGCTAATAAGTTCAACTACTCAAGAATGAGACTTGTGAATGAATTTGAAAAAAAAAAAATTAATGTAAGAGGTTCTATTTTCTTGCGAATATCTTTGTTAAGTTTCAATTTTCAGTAAAAATTGTTAGGTCCAAAACTAACAAAGGAAAGAACTGATAAACAAACAATGAACTGCAATTCTTTAACAAATTCCATAAAACTGATCATGTCGAAGATTTAAAAAAAATAAAGAACTATGCAAAGAAAGTTTATTGAAATTATGTTGCATCATGAAAATCAAAATAAATTATTGGTATACTTTATTGTAGACAGTATTGCTCTTTTATCTAAAAACAAGCGTTTTGCACACATTAGTACTTTCCAAGCAGTGGACATATAATTCATATAATTCAAAGAAGAGGAGATGTATGTCATACAGAAATAAAAAGCTAGAAATCATAATGATAAGAACTGATAAACAAACAATGAACTGCAATTCTTTAACAAATACCATAACACTGATCATGTCAAAGATTTAAAAAAATAAAGAACTATGCAAAGAAAGTTTATTGAAATTATATTGCATCATGAAAATCAAAATAAATTATTGGTATACTTTATTGTAGACAGTATTGCTCTTTTATCTAAAAACAAGCATTTTGCACACATTAGTACTTTCCAAGCAGTGGACATATAATTCATATAATTCAAAGAAGAGGAGATGTATGTCATACAGAAATAAAAGGCTAGAATTTTAGAAATAGTAGAAATCATAATGATAATCACTTCATCCAATTTGATATTTCCCCTTCATTTAAAAAAGTTGCAAAGAACGGGCCTTTTTGTACACATATATATTTGCTAAGATTAAAGCATAAAAATTTACAACTCCTATTTAAAATAATATTTTATGAAGTACACATTTATTTAAATCAAATGAGATTGAACTATGCATACACCAAATTGGTCACTAAAGTATTTTTTCATACAATCCACCAAGAATAAAATTTCATTCATGACATAAAGCATCAGATACATTTCAACTGACCTTTCGTCATTCTAATTTGCATTGAGAAATGTTCTTGATAAGTTGTGTTTAAATTGGGCTTTTCATTGACACCTAAACATGTAATATGTCTTGCATCCCAGATGAAATGAGAAGCCTTGTAGCAACTACTATTTGATGACAAGTCAATTTTAAAAACTTCAAATTATATGCTTTAAAAGCCAAAAGTGTTAACAGAACTGAGGAAGAATTTTCCTTCAGGTATCAGGGAACCATCTTAAATTTGAATCATATACTATGCATTTCTGTAAACAATATCAACAAACATATTTTGTAGATTCAACTAAAGAAAAATCGACCAAATAAAATTAAAATTTCAGCTTCACAACTACAATGTAAATGATTTTTAATATTCAAGCTGAATATTTTCAGCTTCAGGCACACTTTAGTAAAGTCATTGACTTTTTCATTTTGTATCTCATAGTCATACTGCTTTTTATATTTTGCTCCTCCTCCTGCTCCTGCTTTAAGTTGCCCCAACAATTCTTTACTAGTAATTTCTGCTTCAAGCAATAGGCTGCCCATTTTCAACATCTGTCTTTAGCCTGGCACGGTATTCTGCCTCATGCTTGGCTTTTGTATGTTTTCTTTGCACGAACAAGCTTCTTTTCCTTTGTCCGTAAATTCATGAAAAACTGTTCACTGAAAAAGAAAAAAAAGAGACTATTGAAAGGTAACATTCTAAATGGCTTATATTGTATTCTAAAGACAAATCTAAAATCATGCAATAGCAATTCTAGAGACGAAAATCAGGATTAGACACTTGAGTAGAAACTGAAACAACAGCAAAAAAAAAAAAAAAGGAGGAGTCAAGTTTACATAGTTTCTCCTCCAAGTGATGTTTTTTTTTCTTTGCTTTTTTTTTTTTTTTATAAAAAAAAGAAATGGAAAATTATGTGCATGAAGGGATTTTATAGTAATTAAATTGACCTTTTAATTTTCTGTGTTGCTCTTACTATAGGTGGATTAGAGCTGTTTTGATTGTGAAACTTCTAAAATGGATAACTATCATACATGATGCTAACAAATACCAGTATTAACTGCTACACTTAACAAGAATAGATGAAAGTGAAAAAATTCTTGACCTCTTGATTACTTGTGCTAAAGACAAAAAATTTTGTTTGTGAAAAGGGTAAATGTAATAGTCTTCATAATAACTAGACAAAAAATAATGCTGAATGAATATTCAAGAGGAAAATTTGAATAAAATTCTTACCAGCACTGGCAACCGCTTTAAAGGGTTTGTAATATTGTCTGCTGCATGATTGATGTCATCTGCTATCAAAATAAAAACAAAATTGTTCCAATTCTCCTTCTTCTTTGGTAAAAGTTGTCCTGAGTGATAAACCATTATTATTAAACATATTGTCCAATTAAAAGATGGCTGCATAAATTTCATCTTGTGAAACAGTGTGAATGGTTTAATGTTAACAACAAACAGTATATGGTGTGTGGATTTTTATTAAATTTATAAAAAGCATTTCATTCTATCCATAGAAATCAAAACTAGACTGTGAAATAAGCATTACAACTGAACCACTACTCCCAAACAGTTTTCCAAAAACTTAAGGAAATACCAATACCGGTACTTAAAACATTACAAATCTCTTGCTGTTGAATCCCAACAACTAATATAATAAACTTTAAGAAATATTATTTGAAAATAATAACTTAATTTCCAGGAATAGGAACTTGCACTACTTTCAGGAATGGTGGCTATCTGACATGACGAAAACAGTGCTCTATAGATTAAATCCTTTGAAAGTTTGCACCTAGATCTAGATCTAGATTGTTGAAAACCTTCTTTAAGTTATCAATATTTAAACATTAAAATTAAGTTGCTGTTTTGGCACACTTTATGAAAATGAAGCAGGAGATAAAATATAATAACTTATTTACTATTCTTGGAATTGGTTCACTTACACAAAAAGACAAGCACATTTTCCTGCCCCTTATATTTTTTGCACAATCTTACCCTTGAATGAGTTAAAAACAAATTATTTCCTGTCATAAACTGATACAATTTTCTCATATATGGATTTTGCATTATGATCTAGATCTAGATATTTATAATTTTCATTTTGCTTAATTTAGCCAAATCAGTTTCAAAGAAAACAATTTCTTGTAGCAATCCTGGGAAAGTTTGTCAGCATATTCTCTTCAAACCTTTAACTACTGTGACATATGTAGATAGATATAAAAGCCACATAGTATCATTCATAGAACTTTTCAAAAGAAAACAAAACAAAAAATGCAGGTTTCCTGCACTTCTCCTAAAACTAGATCTAGATCTAGATCTAACAAACTTACACAAATTGACAAAGAAGTTATCCCTGTTTAATTTTGTAAAAGTTATCTCACAGCTCTAATAAATGCACAAACATGTTGGCTCTAAAACTAAATATAACTTTCAAAAGATTAGGAGAACTGTTCTAGCTTTATTGTCTACACTTCTTAAAAAAGCCATGACTTTTCTTTAAATCAGAACCTTTTCATAACTTTTCTCAAAAATATAGATCTAGTTTGACATGAAAACAATCTTGTCAAATCGTGTTAAGGGAGAGAAGATCCTAATATTTGTGAGAACAATAAGAAAAACCGAACATTTATATTAATACTTTGCAAGTTACAAAGAATACGACTGTGCAGAACTTGATGGATGCCTTTTCTTGAGATGAATTATCTAGTTCTACATTTTCCAAGTAACTTGTACACAAAAATGATTAGTGAGACGCCATGACAGTATAGTCAATTCCTTGACTCTTTAGTAAGTTATCCAAAAACAAGTTAATGTTATGAAAAGAGAAAAGAAGTCATAGCGAAATAAAAAAAACTATCGTTAAACAGAACTCACCTGTGAAGATAGATTTGAGAGACTTTGAATGCGATGTTATGCAGGGTAGATCTACCGGTCGGAGTAACTCTCAAGAGCTTTCTTAGTTTGACGCGAAAAGTGCGAAAGGTCATCGTGTCTCACGAGATCTTTTTTCGAAAGGAATATCTGACAAGGCGAACGGATGTTCAAAATAACTTTTCTCTTTTTTATATAGCTTTGAAATCTTAAAATTAGGAAATATCCAGAGAATTTATAATTTAAAAAATGAGGTTATTAATATTTTGTCCGCTTTGTTTTTTTTCGCATAACTTTCGTCACGGTTTTTGACACGAAAATGCACCTTGGGGATAATAAGACTAGACACAACCCCCGACCACTTATTATTGGGGGCTTTAAGATTATTTTTCAACCCAACTAAATTCCTTGCCATGGTTTAAAAAAAAAAGAGCTAGTTTCTTAGACATGTATTAGATTTTGGTAGATTCAAACACCAGGTACACTAGGTGTATTTAACGGGAAAATCTTATGTTAAGTTAGGAATTTTTAAAACACCCGTAAGACATAATCAACGATTTTTTTCAGTAAAAAAGAATTGGAACCCATGGCTACACTCCTTCCAATGTCTCAGGAGAGAAAAGTAACCTTTTAAGCCTTCTTAAAATGATTTTGGAGTGCAGTTTCCTGTAAGGTTTATTTCATGATAGATTTTCACGGTCGAATTGAGTATCGATTTCATAGTTTGGAAGTCTGTGAAATAAAAACCAATTGATCAATCAAAAAAAAATTTTGCATGGCTGTTGATTATTTACATTTTAATAAATGTAGCAAATTATAGATAGAACCGTAGTTTAGAAATAACGTTATGGCCCAAGTACTGCAGTGACGTATACAGATATGCCTTATTTGGCAATGGGTCATATATATATATATATATATATATATATATATATATATATATATATATATATATATATATATATATCCAATATGTAGGCCCAACAATTATGACCTCGATTATGGAACTACTATAAACATGACATCGCCTTGTGGAAATAATAAAAAAAAGTAGCCTAGGTCGGTCTAGAACACAATTACACTAGATCTTACCAGTACTTCGAGCTCTTAGACCTATTAAACACATCATAATAGGCCTACAGTACTAGTTAATCATGGAAATCTAAAATAAAATGTCAATGGTATAAGAAACTTACCGTAATGAGAAAAACCTCATTCTGTAATCTTTTCGTCTCTACTCAGGCTCCTTTCATTTTCAAAAGCGAACTTGCGCCCGCAGATAACCCAGAAGCCATAATCGGCCCCCTACACCTCTTTATGACCTAGGCCTACATCATTTTTTTCACCCGAAAGGGACTAGATCTACATTGAAGACTCGTAGGCCCTAGATTATGTTAGGAATCGGCGTTTGCCTCGATGCTTTGCTTTAAATTTGTTGAATAAAGTTTTGCGATTTTAATTTATAAATTCATGTGAACTGTGATGAGGCAAGCTTGGTGAAACTCACAAATTGATTTTGACATAAAGGATGACGCATATTACAGTTTTTCCTTATTAATATTAAATCTTTTATTAATGTGACATTCTCACACTGGTTTTTAAAGGTTAGCAGTTCTGTGTTTCAACAACTAGGCAGAGCTTTGTCTAACCTTGTGTTTCGTATTATTCTTTGAAATTCTTTACATTTTGAAACCAACTTTAATTGTGTTAGTTGGTTAGAAATAGAAATAAATGACATAAAATGGCCCAGTTTTTCTACGTATTCCAAGTGCTTAGCGGACCCTACTTAACTTCAGGATAAACCCCTATTCATAAAAATCATACAGTGCATAGCAGTGTTCAACTAACTATACAAGATGAGAAAGGTGTAGGAGAGTGTACTAGATTGACAAAAAAAAATAAAGTCATTTCTTGGCAAAAAAATGCTGAATCGACAAAAATTTACACAAAAACATGGCGTTATGTACGGCAAGATATCTTGAAAACTAATGTAACTGATTATAAGATGTAAATTTTTTTATTGCTTTTAGAGGGTGGCCCCTTCAATACTTAGTACCAGAATGAAGGTGATACAGGCTTTGGGTGAGCTGAGAAGGCTTTATCATCACCTTGAATGGGTTGATTAATTTTTTTTTTTTTTTTTTTTTTTTTTTTTTTGGGGGGGGGGTGTTGGATTTTGTTTTGAAGGTACATACGTATGTACATTTCTGAGGTACAGAACCTTGCTGCTATGCTACATGGACTGCGTTTCACATTCTACCAAGAAAAATTAGGAGAAATCTTGACATAGGCCTGCGTGCAACAAATTTAGCAAAAAAGAGCATTTTGTAAAAAACGCAAAAACGTTAAAAAAGAAAATTATTTCGAAACCAATTAATAATCTCACTTTAATTTAGTTTTAAAGCCACCTGCCAAGAACCATCCGCAGTGTATTCCTGACTGGCAGCAATACTCCTAGAGACTGTTTAATAATCCTTATCTTCTGAGTATATCTTTTTTGGGAAATACTTCTTTGAACTATGATGGGCATAATTCAGTCCTAATTTTCTCTTCTCCACCACATTCAACCTAATTAAAAAAAATCGCTGCACATCAATTTCTAGCCTTTCTCTTCCTACAAACATGAATTTTAGGTGATGATGGGCCTCATTGGCGTTTTGAGTACTGTACCTCCATATAGACTTTTTTTCACTCAGCAACTCATCATCACAACTCAAGTCCTGAAAAACTGGCCTGATGATATTCTAAGACAACGCCTAGAAATAATTATGCTCTTGTCTCTGTTTTATGCTATGCATTACTGACCGCAATCCTCGTTTTCCACCCCTGTGCTTCCAAATTTCCCAAATACTTTTTCTCATTTTGTCCTGGGCACCTACATTTTTCCTGATAGCTCCACCGTAATGACCCGATATATACGCCTGATCGCAGCTTATGTGAGACGGCCAATACCACCAAAACCCTTGTAAGACTACTATTGTCATTTTCTTGAAACTATTTATTCGTATGCTCAATTACTTTGTAAATAAGCCTTTTTCCCATTCTCTTTTTAATATGGCCGCAGAATCCCAACTTATAAATGTGTTTACTTTCACAGATTAGTGGAACTGCCTCTGACACTACTGAAAAGCTTTTAGAGTCCCTATCCCCAAGATATCCAGTGTACTGCAATGAATATTGTCTCTCTGGTGTACTAAAATTTTTCTTCAAACCTTCAGGTTCCATTAGCGCAGCTGCTACATTGTGGTTCTTGGTGCATTCTAATTCTATTTCTTTCCACTTTGCGAAATCTGCAATTGCGAGTTTACCTGTAATTTTTGTGCATCTGTCACAATGGATTGACACCGTCTCTGTGTCTATAACTTTTGGTGGTGCATCCTCACTCACTAATAAGCAAGTTGCTATTCAATTAAACCACAAATTTATTAAAACCTCTTCTTTGCGATAATTATTTCGTCCGTGTTATGAGCAGACTTTAGTTCCTCAGCAGTCGCCAGCACTCTTCATTGAAATAGGGTATCTCTTGTAGCTTTTAAGATTCTCTTCTTTACAGCATTGGCTCGTGTGTTGGGAACATAATTATGGTGGTAGGTTCATGTTGGCTAAAAACGTTTACCCTTGGTGTGCGATCAATTAAATTGAATGTCGCAGTGGTGCTTTGTGAATAGCTCTCGTGTTTCGTTTTGTTCTGTACTTTTAGGAGCTGCACTCAATTTTTTTTTTTTTTACGGTGCTTTACAATTACCTTTGGTGTAGTGACAGCCTATACTGTACGTGGAAAGCTGGAAACTGGTGTTGATATTTTCATTGTTCGCTGACCTACAGAAAGTGCATAAAATATACATGTATTTCTAATTCTACATTTTGATTGAATTTGTTTACACAGTTAACTGAAAAAGATGTAGAAATGGCCAAGGTTTACTTTGGCACAAAAAACAACTCATGGTACAAATTTTGGGCCAAAAATACATGTGTATCTCCTGACCTTAACTTCTTTGAGCGGACTCGATCAGTCTACATGTCCTTGTACAGTATCTGCGAACTGAGAAGCAGGCGATGTCAAGACAAAGCCAAAGAATGTAGGCAAAACTTGGAACTAATCTAGACGTTGATTTACGCCAGCCTCTGAAGCGAAGGCATAGTCTAAACATAACCAACAGGTTGTGCAGCTACAGTAATAGTCTCTATGATCATTGAAAAGGTGTCCCATTACCGATTTGTGCCTTGTGCCTAAACAGTCAGGCCCACTTGAAGCCGTTCTCAGACTCGCTTCCTCGATTCTTTTTCAGTTTCGAAATCGAAGCTTCGATCTTGCCCTGGCTTACTCAACAATCATTTTCAAGCTGTGCACAAGTTTAAAAGCCACCCTACACACCGTGGTTGCGCGAGGCGCAGGAGTCAGATTTCAGCGCACATATTATCATGTGCAACGCCTGGCATCCCCTCTACATGGTGGGTCTAAAATCCGAAACCTGAAAATAGGTGTTGAAACTTAGTTTCCATTTTTTTTAATGGTTCGCGTGATCAGTACAGTTACATGATGACAAAATCTATCCTTATTATTTTTTAAAGCTATTTAATCGCCACTACAGCACATTTTCGTGATTGAAATACATTTTATTGCTTAACCCCCGAACCTTGGAGTAGGTCAGGTGGAACTAGGTCACTGGCCGTGGCCGCGGTTGCTGTTTATATTAGGCGGCGGCCATTTTGAATGCTAAGTTCAGCTTCCTGGTAACAGGAACACCCTTGTTTGTTTACATTTTTTTGGTCAGATGAGGGCTCTACAAGGGGGTTCTAGAAAATAAGCTGTAGTTAGGCCACTATGGATGTTAAAGCTATGAAATTTTGATAATTGGCATAAATTTGAATGTGCTAAATAATGAAACTGGTTTTTAAGAGTTTTCAGTACATTTTAGTATTATTTTTTATCATTTTTCTTCATTTTCATTTGAATCCCTTGCATACAGATTCACTAGAATGAAAAAAAAAATCCAAAAAAAAAAAATCAAGAGACTGTACAGAGTGACACAAATTCAAGAGGAAAAAAAAGACATAGACATTGTCAATAAAAAGGGAACAGTCCAACTTACTTTTCTTTGTCTTTGTTTTCATAATCCAAAACGTAACTTTCATAAACACTAACACACTAAACAGCCTAGGCCTACAAAATAAATTTCATAAGAGATAGCACTGAGCAGAAGCTAAAAGCGAAAAAAAAATCTTTCTAAATCTTTCTAAATCTTATTCACAATCACAGTCACACACATTATAAACATCAGATCGACCTGCTTTTTTTTTTTTAAAAGCATAACTTTTTTAGGACACTAGCTCACGAAACTGAAAATAATGTCATACGCGAAATACATAAATATAGCTTCCATCATCATAGTGAAGACGCTTTGCATGCAAAGCAAAATATTCTTGATCTTCCATCTATTCATATCTATCTAGATATCGATGAAGAATCTAAGATTTGTTGTTTTTTTTTTATTCTAATTTCTAAGTGAGTGAAACTAAGCTAGACTATGTAGGAGCAGAATTGGGATGTGAACAGAGGCAAAGATCGGTATACAACTGTAGCAACATGAAACATCGAACCGATCTCTCGTTTATAATTTAAAATTAACTTTTTAACTAGTGTTACTTTGTTTTATTTCTCCTATATGATCAGTTGTCCAAGCAGTGCATTTCCCCGGACTTAATATCTAGCCAAGATTCTATATTCTCTGGAACTGGAGTCTAGAACCTAGACTCTATATATTTTCGCTCCAACTTAGTTATACTCTTTCAATTAAGGATCGCGGCTGGTATCAACATTAGACTCAAAGTCTAGCTCAGTGTCGCTATCTGGAGTGTCCGTGGTCAATCAAAGATAATGAACGTCACAAAGTCAGACTCAGAGCAAGAAAAGCTATGTGTAGAGCTGGTCAGAACAAACGTTGCAAGACTGAGTGTTAGGGCTTCCCCGTGCTTTCTATGTCAGGGAATCCCGTGTTATTCTGGGTCGAAGCTATTCAACTATAATTAGAATGTTGCAATTTTCTATTTTTAGAAAGGATTCACCCCAGCTTTCGTCCAAAATAGAACCCTCAAACAAAGGGAAACGTCAAGGCCGTATTTGGCCGGCTTAAACCCGTAGCCAGATATGTATAGCACGGCCGCTTTTGGCCGGGTTAAACAGGAGGCTCGCTTCCATTTTTGGCCGGATTTGGCCGGTTTAAACGGCAATTAATTTGTGAATGCCATAGCAGTTGATTAATTGCATGACTTTACATCTTTGTGTATCTTTCATTTGCCATCAATGCAAAACCTACAAACCCTTTTATTTTCTTAAAGTTAAAAGCCTGGGCTTTATATTTTATTAATGATTAATCCAAATTAATTTTTTCTCAAACACGATTTCTTTTTTTCTTTTTTTCTTTTTATTTTTAAATTATAACTTTAAATTTTACCACATGTACATGTATGTTTTGCTTCACAAATTCCCTTTTGGTTGAAACTAAATCATGTTCTACGTTTGCCTCCCGTTCAGAGAAAGAGAGAGATTAGTAGAAATAAAGATTTTTAGGTCAAAATGTGTTCACTGGACAAGCCAAGAGCATCATCTTTGCTTTGTTTTCACTGAGAGAGATAGATAGATAGATAGATCGGGAGAGATAGAAAGAGAGAGAGAGAGAGAGAGAGAGAGAGAGAGAGAGAGAGAGAGAGAGAGAGAGAGAGAGAGAGAGAGAGAGAGAGAGAGAGAGAGAGAGAGAGAGACCCAGATAAAGAGGGAAACAGGAAAGACGGATTATAGATAAAGGAGGAGAAAAAAAAGAGTTAAAGTCTTCGTTGATGCTTAAAAAATCCAGGGTTAAAAGGTGCTGATGAGGTAAGAATAATGGAAGTGTACATGCTGATAGATAGCTATTAGTAGTAGGGTCTGAATCAGACAAAGACCAAACATGCCTTGCTCAAATATTAGGCCTGGCAGCAGCCTTCAACTACAATTCACTTGTGAGACTGAACTAAACCGCAACAATTGAATTACAATCACGTACTTCTTTCTTGACCCATTCTTAGTTCACATGTACACAATCACCTAGTAACTGAAGGCCTTTTTTTTTTTATCTATAACGTCGACGGCACCAGTGCTGAAGCAAGATCAGATCCCGGATTTCATTAAGCAACCAATACAATAGCAGTTCGCCATGCCAGACAGAGCAACTTACGAAAAGATTGTATCAAGTCGAAACAGTCCACGTTAGCTAACCACATGGTATACACGCTTCAACAACCACACACATGTAGTAAGCCAGGTACCATCTGGCTAGACAGATGGTACTGAGTAAGCCCTATACAGCGCTGGCGTGTGCCGGGTATGAGCAATGCCTAGAGTATTTTTTTTTAACAGCGAGCACGTGTCTTGAGCCATACATAAAGTAACTTCAGTCTACCCTGATAAAGGTATAGATCTACCTTGTCATAAGACTAAGAGGTTGTTTAGTCGAGTGCTGGAGCCCAGAGTAGAGAGATCATCTTCTTCTATCATTATTTTCTGGTCTTCTTCAAGAGAATTGCCAGATTCTTTCTGGACTGCAAACCATGTACATGTAGTGCTGATGCTTCCTACCTGTCATGGAATCACAGTAGAAGTTGAGTAATGGTTAGCAATCATCACAGGCTTGCCAAATACAATTTTTTTTCTTTTCATCTGCAGAAATTAATATATTTTTGTTTGCTGATAGATAAAATTTGTTTAGGGTGTAATGTTCTGCTCATTTTCTGTTTGCTTTGATATGGTTTTATGATTCTAGCAGACCATAACAACCTGCTCGAAGCATTGTTTCTTTTTTCTTGTTAATGCGTTTTTGTTATCTTAAGTATACCAGTGGGCTGGCTGTTTTTTTTATAGATCCTACTCCTCTAAATTGCAATTGAAGCATTGCTGTTCGGGTGTTTCATTACAAGGTATATAAGCTATTTTATGGATTGATAATAAAAATGATGCATGTAGAAAGGCCTATAATTATAATAGTCTAATGATATTGACAGTGCATGTTTAGATAAATATTGAAATTGGTTACACACTACAGAAAAATGTACGTACATGTATGTTACTTTTTCATATCCCCTTTTTTCAATACTTCGTGTCTATAAGCGTTTTCAACTACATGTACGTTGCTTGGAATGTTTGTTATTTGGATATATATTGATTTTGACAAATGTTTTTGATTAAAAATTTGCATTGTGTGTATGTGTAAGAGGAGAAGTTTTTTTCTTTATTCATAACACAAAATTTGTTTCTCAACATCTTTATGCTTGTTCAATTTCGATGGACTTTAAATCAATGCAATTCTAAGATGCGGATTTTTGTAACTGGATTGCTATGATTCATATGATTTTAAATAAAAAAGAGAGCTTAGATGTAAACCGGTTTTGTTTGCTTTGTTTTTCTTTTGTGTGTGTGTGTGTGTGTGTGTGCTGTTAAACGTCTATTTTGCATCACAAAAAAAGGGTCACAAATACCACATGTGTTATTAATTCTTACAAACTTGCTATATTTCTTGGTTTTTGAAACCTACGTTCTAAAAATGAAAGATAAATAACAAGCAAGATAAGAGTTTATCAAAACAAAGTATGTACATTCTTCAAGAAAAACTTATGGATTGAGAAAATGTTATTTGTGACATGTGACGCAAAACACAACATGGTTTCCTCAGGTTCCCTCCTCAAACTAAGAGTCAAAGGTGTTATTTTTTCTTTATGAGCCTTAAAAAAAGCAAAACGTAACATGAAAGTAGTTATAATATGATGCCCTGACCAAGAAATGAAACACTTCTTGCATCACATGTCACAAATAACACTAGTTCAACCTTGCCTGAAAAATCGGCATATCTCAACTCTGACTATCTTAACTATCTTCTGAGCATTTATTACACAAAATATAGGTATGACTTGATATTTCCACCAAAGCATAGAAGAATTGGACCATTTTTAATTTTTTTCTTTGTGGTTTCACCTTTTGACCTCTTCCCACATGTACAAATCATTTTTTGTTCATTTTTTTAAAAAGTAGAATACATGTATTTTTTTCGTACGCCTACATGATTTTTTCTTTCATAGATAGGTTGATTTGACAATGTGTGTAATGATCGCACACCACAATTTTTTTGCATATTTAAATTGTGCAAACTCTGCCAACTACCGGTACTGTCGATTCTTAAATGAGAACAGCAATGTGACTTGTGAGCAAATTATTTGAAGAATGTGTTTAAAAGAGAAAAATTAAAATAAAATACAGTAACTGCTTGACGCCATCAAGTTTTGTTAAACTACCTAGAAATGTCCTCATTTGATGGCACTCAGAGCCGTCGATCAGCCATGGTCTTTTAAAAAGAATTTTCTCATGCACATAGAGCTGACCTTTAGTTCATTACTTAGTTATCTCTATACTGAATCTGTAAACTTGTCCTAAGAGCCTTTTTGTAGATCTCAAGTGGCCAAAAAAAAAAAAAATTAAAGAAGAACGATTATTTTTTTAAAAACCTCCATTTAGTTTCCTCCTCGGGATCTCATGCCTGGTCTCTCCACAAAAACCGAGTTCCAGACCCTAACTGCTTCTTTTGCACATAGTATGGTCATTACAGGGGTTTAATAATGGGGTAGCAACTACTACTACAGTACTAGCATTTATATTAAGATTTTAAACAATGTTCTTACATACTGTGTAGATAGAATTCAGAACAAAAAAAAAAAGTTAACTCTGAGCTGGAGGTATTTTTTTCAAGTCTAAAGTATACGGTAAATGTTTGCCGACCTAATTTTGATCTAGACTAGTTCATAAATTATAAATTCAGAAACAAAGCGGTCTTCTTTGTAAAAAAAATCTTGTTGGGAAATATAGATCCGTCCAAAGGCTTAAATCAAATTTAAAAGTAACAATTATGACCAAATTTATCCCAAAGAAAATCATGTTTAGATTTTCATAAATTTGTCATAAAAAGTATAGCATTAGAAAATTTAGTCTAGATATATATGCATTAATTTAGAAATTACATGTATATAGATAGTAAGCCTCAGGTCAAATTTTAAATGAAACAACCTTACCAAAATTTATCCCACAGAAAATGTCACAAAAAGTTTTTAAAAAAAAAACTATCCAGAAGTTTTTTTGTCTAAATCTACATAAAATTGTTGACTAAATAAAAAGAAAATCTGTATATATTTCCAAAAACGTGTTGCCAAAATGTTTTAAAATTAGTTTATTGTAATCGAAAATTATGTCTATATAATTATAACTTTTATTGGATTCGAAAATATTTCAAAATGTGCCGAGAAGGGTGCAAAAAATACTTTCAAGACCAAAGTGTCCACCTCTAAAAAAAATGAATCCCAATACAAAAATTGGTTATCTCCAAGCAGAGCGTACAAAATTAAAATCGAATACTAACAGCATATTATCGGTGTATTTTTACGATTCCGGCGTTTCCGGTAACTATCGATAAGGTATTTAACACACAAAAAAAGAAAAAACTTCGTAGACAACACGGCACTTCTGTCGATTTATTTTCTTCTTATATAGCCGAGTTTATGTGGAGGAGTCGAGTGGGGGAAAACAAATTTGCAGAATTTCTCTTGGCCATTCGACAGCTATACCCTTTTTAAGGTAAGTTCAATTTTTTAAATTGTGTCCAACGTTGGCAAAAAGGTTTGTCACTACTGTCATATTGCGGTATTACAACGTGTAGGGTATAATGTACTTGGAATCTAGATCTAGATTATAGGCCTAGGTTTATAGGCCTATGGGTGGCGGATCCATATTTAACCTAGATCTAGATCTAGATTTAGCCGCATGTTTAATACTTAGGTTAATATTTATATGTAAATCAGTTTAGATTTAACAACCTAAAAGTTGTTTGAGCTATTTTTAATCTAAATCTAACGTTCACAAAATCACGTTTACTTAAATTTATTATTTATTTATAGTTACTCATTTACTTAATTTTTTACAGCTTTGGCGCCCCTTTCACCACGTTAAAACAGACAAATAAAAACAATAAAAATCTAGATGCGAACATTTTAATCATATCGATATCTAACTACTCTCTTCCTGAGCCGCTGAAAATTATTATTAGTAATCGATACCACTCAAATGACAGTACTTGAATATTGTACGCTCTGCTTGGAGATAACCCAAAAATTATCTTGGAAATCTACGTCAATTAAACTGCTTTGATTGAATTGGTGTATCCTTATAAAAAATCTTTTTTTAGATTTTCAAAAAAAATCTGCAATAGAAAGGTAGGCAGGAAATATATTGATTTAAAAGAATAATAAAAATGCATTCATTGTATTCAAAAATATTTTTCAACTGTCCCACAAATGTAACGATTAAAAAAGTTTTGCATGGGGAAAAAAAAGCCTAACACTTTCACCATCCAGGTCTATAAAAATGTATCAGTGTATTGTTTATCTGAAAGGGAAAAAAATTGAGAAGGACATTTTTGGCAATCAAAGTTATTTGATCAAATAATCAAATAATAAAAAAAAAACATGTTGTGATTAAGCATGAAAAACGTTCCAGCATCTATACAGACCAAGATCTAGTCTATAGCTTTAATAAGCCTAGATTTTTTTAACTGATGACTAACTTAAATCTAAATTTGACTCTAACGTATTGAGAAACTAGTTGCGATATATACCTTTGATGAAAATGTCTAGAAATTTAAAAATATTTTTTTTAATGGAAAATCAGTCATCTAAGTAACATAGATTTTCAGAAATTTGTTGAAAAGAACAATTATTGTGTTGCAGCATATTAAAAAAATTGCTTTAGGAATAAAAAAAAAAAAGTAGTCTGAAATTTATGGAAATCAAATTGCTTTGGTCAAATTGTAAAATTTGTTGCTATGGAGTGTGAAAAAAAATTGATAGCATCTATCACGTCTACATGTGATTCAAATCTGATATAAAAGGCAAGCCAAAATGTTGAAGAAAAGAATATGACAAATATAATCTAATCTAGATCTAGATCTACGAAAAATCGATTTTAAGATATATAATTATATGTATCACACACATATAAGACTCTAATCCGTGGCCGGTCTCTAGTTCGTGTCCCACGAGATGCTAGCGCTGGCGGTGCGCGACTGGCTGACGGTGCGTGACTCGACTGCGTGTGTCTCCAAACCTTGGCTTGCGCAATCGAGCGAAGGGAGGCAGGCCAATACAGTGTTGTGATCACCGTTGATTAGATCTAGATCTAGATCTAGGCCTAGCCTAACGCCAAACGAAGAGAGGTGGTTGACTTTTGGAACTACCAATAGGCCTAAAATTAATTTGCTTTGATGACAAATTTTTTTGTACTAACCACTGAAAATTAAGCTTGCTTAGATCTACATTTTTTAGTTTCATTGTCCACTATTAACCACAGATCACTACATTTTGCAGGTTTTTATTTAACTTTCCAAACTTAAATAGATATACGATATATAAATATCACCGTTATTGCTAGATCGAAAGAATCGCAAGAGCCTTCGGTACCAGATACCGGTTTTACGTTTGTCCCTCCAAAAAGGAAAAAGTTGACGACAATAAATGATGCCAACGCAGAGTCCTTCTGGGGTTCTCTCGCAGAGGTAACGGCTGTCACGAAATCGAAATCTTTGAATGCTCACTGGGGCCCCACAAAGATAGAACAGCATTATTTTGAGGGTCTCAGAGCCACACCTGACTACCTCTCAACTGCTCCCAGTTTTTTATGACGCTGAAACCGTGGGGGTCTACTTTAGGTCGACACGCCTCCATAGCAAACACCGTCGATGCCTCTCGAAATAAGAACTGATCGCTAAAATCGAAGAGAACCATGCTTTGGATCATCGGCAAGCCGAGACCATTTATGCCAATCTGAGATAAGAATTTCTACCCTATTGTGAGAGAAACTGTTAAGCTTCTGTTCAAACAAGAAATTCGTTGCGTTGAATTGTGGGATAGGTACCTTTGATTTATTGATAAAACAATGATAATAGTATTTCATAGTTAATAGTTTTATTAATCGCTTTATTCCTCAGTTAATTCCCTTAATTACTTCTGTAAGTCAACCCGTTCTCGTCATTAAGTCTTGAGGTAAAGGTATAAAGTTGTACTCAATAATCCCCAGCAATCATGAGTCAATGTGTGCAAGAGTGGGAGCGAAAACGCTTGGGAAATCCCTGACGTCAAAACCGAATGAATCAGCTCAGTTACGCATTAAATACGTCAGTAAGAGGATCGTACCCACCTGAAGACAATGCCAGAATTGGTCCCAAGTCCCCATTCTTCCATAAGAGTCACCAATGACGCGCGCAATTAAATCGTGCATCACATACTAATTTTAGAGTGGAGTCCAACACGTAGTAGGCCCTCAGTAAATTACATAAAAAGGTGTATCTCTCAAACTAACTTTACACTCGACCATCTAACGAACGACCTTCAGTTTGACCAACATCCAGAGGCAGTCGGTGCTGGGGGTATGTCCAAATTTGTAATGTAGCATACTTAGTGATCTAGATCTGGTAGCATCTTTTTATTTGGATAATTCATTACATATATCATTAGGATGCTAAACCAAACTCTGAAGGAGATCATCCGACATTTATGCAAACTATTGGCTTTAATTTATTTGATTAAAAGTCTATAAGAATATTCCGTCATAGTTTGATTTGTTAGTAAAACAGTCGATGTAGTTCTGACTTTGAGGTTTTGAATTTTATATCGTTTTGCTCATTATCGTGGCTTGAGGTGCCCTGGAAACTGATATTAGATCGAGAGGTAAAAAGAGACTGAGTTTCATTCTTAAACCGGTAAAGCGCTGTATTTTGTATATAGAATACAGGCATTAGATGGATATATATATATATATATATATATATATATATATATATATATAGAGAGAGAGAGAGAGAGAGAGAGAGAGAGAAACAAGTAAGAGACGGAAAAATAGTATATTTACAAACCTACTTACCAATATACGTCCGTCTGTTTATCGGTGTATAATTCCATACATTAATGGAGGAATGAGTCCTGTTATGTTGTATTAATATTATCCATTATGTTCCTTGTAGTAATTTGTTTCACTGAATCGTATTGCATTTCTAAACATCACGAAGATAGTACAACTATGTCGCAACTGATTTCATTATCATGTGAATAATTATGTTAAGATACATTGCTTATATGTCTGTGTTTAATGTTCATCTCAGGAGCCTTCCGGAGCCTTCCTGTACCTTCTTGAGCATTTTCCTTTGAATAAAGCTATAGACACTGCCTTATGCCTGCATTCCATGAGAAATGAGAAGATAGAAAGAGTGAAAGGACACGTAACCATTCGCAATAAGAACCCTAAGCTCTGTCGTTGAGCACTGAAAGCCACCGGGCCATCCCCGCCCCTCCCACAAGAGCTTTCATTGGCGCCCAATCACTCAGGACCATTCACTCTCAGTCTATCGCATCCGACGCGGCAAGGATCCATTGTCATCTGATATCGAGAGCGTCTCGGGGAACTACAAAGAAGACTCTATGACTGCTGATGTATGAACTGGTTAGGAGGCAAAAGACATCAATCTTCTTTTTCACACTAACTGGAGGACTCGTTGCAGACGGCATCTTGGTTGACTGCCCCCTGCGACTGCCTGTGACTTTTCTTTTTCTTTTTCCTTCTGTCAATTTTATTCATCCAATATTGTTACGGGATATTTGTACAGCCCGAGTAATTACTAACCTGGTAGTTGTAAACGAAACTTCTCTCCTCGTTTCTTCCTAAATGATTTTGTAATTTTTTATCTTGGTTTTAAGATTGCTGTTCTTGTAAATGTATTCTTTTCCCTATCACTAAGTGTTTTTATCTGATTCTGTAGAAACATCTAATGATTTTTCAGCACATACCCGCTCTTTCGATACGTTATTTGATTTCTAGGCTACGCTCGCCAGTGTGCCGGGACTAACTTTCAGTCTGGCAAGCTGGTAAATTAATAGGCTCCCCAAGCCCGACACCCGCCGCCTCCGTTGCTTAGTTTTTTGTTTTTTTTGACACTAGCAAAACCATATAGCCTACTTGATCGCTACACGGCACAAAGTAGATATATGTTGGTTTTTATTCTGTTGTTTCCACAAAGTAGTATTTCCTTATGATCTAAGGGACGCTATCGACTAATACAAGACCTCCTTGTAGTAAGTGAAGAGTTTTAAACCGTTTGATTTTAAGTTTGTATTTGTATTATTGATTTTAATGGCGGAGGATTCTGTCTCTAAGGTTTCCGATATGAGTGATATCGGAGAACAAAACTATCTTCCTGGCGGAGGAGAAATAGATACGAAGGTGCATACTATTCTCCCTCGACTCCCTCTATTTAGTGTCGAGACAAAAGACGCGGCATTCGACTTAAGGAAGTATGAAGTCGACTGCCTGCGTAAGAGGGAGGCTGATGTTAGGCTAGCCATCCCGCGGAGCCTAAAGGGGCAAGAGTCTCGCACATTAATGACTTTGGGTGTGGGAGCATCGGTTGATGACATCCTCTTGAAGTTCCAGTCACTTTTTGGCCCTACGGAGACTGCCCAGAACATTCTGAGCAGATTTTACAGCCTCCAGCAGGGCCAGACTGAAGACGCTAGCGCTTTTGCTGCTCGCCTCGAGGATGCTATCCTCCAGGCGGTGCAACTAGGCCGCGCACGGAAGGAGGACGTCGATGCCATGCTATGCGAGGCGTTTGAAGGAGGACTGCGTCGCGAGACGAAATCAGTTACCTCCTATCTTTTCACGCCCAGGAAGGAGTTTTCCAAACTCCTTGTGGAGGTGAAAAGGAAAGAGAGGGAGTTGGTTGACAAAGTTGGAACTGTGGCCTCGGTACAAGCTTCAGAGGTGGATGCACTGAAGACGCTAGTGTTAGAATTACGCTCAGAGTTGCGTACCCTGAAGAATGAAAGGTCGCAACAGTCTTTCGCACACTCTACTTCCGTGCCGCAGCAGCACCAGACAACCCGCTCGTTCCGTGACCAGGCTCCTAGGCCCCAGAGGTCTACAACTGAGCCTGTTAGCTGGCGTTGCAATATGCCTGGCCATGTGAGATCTGGGTGCCGCATACCGTTAAACGGCAACGCGTTTGTGGGTCGAGGCAGACCACAGGCGCAGTGAATTTCTGCCTCATGGAGGGTAAGATAACCGTGGATGTGATAGTTAACGGCAGGGTGGTGAGGGCATTGCTCGACACTGGAGCCACAGTGTCAGTTATCAGCCGAGCAACAGCGGATAAACTCGGATTGCCCATCCGCCCTGTCAGAGACTTCATCCATGTTGAGTGCGCGAATGGGCAAGCTCTGCCATACCTAGGCTACGTGACCATGTCAATCAACCTCCCTCACAACCCACCATCAATATGTTTAGCCTCAGTGGTTCCCGACCATGACGGCCCGGGAGCAGTCCCACTATTTTTGGGGACAAACATACTTCCTTCCCTCTTGAAAGCCTCTGGTAGCTTGCCGGAATCTTTGCAATCAGTGGCTAATTGCCTAAAGGCTAGAGATTCCCAATTGACAGCAACAGGAGGCTCCCTTGCATTTATAAGAATTGTTGGCCCGGAAAAATTATGTTTAGAGGCCAACAAATCTATTGTTATTCCAGTGCAGCTAGACAGGGCATTGTCCTATCACAAAACACATGCCCTTGTCGAGCCCTGCCTAGACTCTGTTCTTCCTGAGGGCGTGGACGTGTGGCCTAGCTTGTGTGTGTATAATAATGGAGACATAGATATTCATGAAATAGTGTTGAGCAATTGTTCCACCAATGCTGTTCAAATTAAGAATGGAGCACTTGTGGCACAGTTCACTCCAGTAGTGATCACGGACAGTATATGTCAAATGGAGAACATTAATAACCCTGTCCCTAGTTTGAACTTGAGCTCCACTGCATTTTCGAGCCATGATTAGGAACAGTTGAATAACTTAGTGAAAGAATATGCTGATATTATGGCGCGCAGTGAGCTTGATTTAGGTAGTAGAGCACACCATAGAGCTTGAGGACCCAAAGCCGTTTAAGCAGCGCTACAGGCGTATTCCACCACACATGTTTGAGGAGGTGCGCGATCACCTTCGTCAGCTTGAGGCGTGTGGAGTGACCCGTCCGTCTAAATCTCAATACAGCTCTCCGGTTGTGTGCTGTACTTGAAAAGGATGGGAGGCTCCGCCTGTGTGTTGACTACAGGCTTCTAAACTCAAGAACGCGTAAGGACAATCATTGCCTTCCCCGTGTGGATGAAATATTGGACTCCCTCAGAGGTGCCAAATATTTCAGCCGCCTCGACCTTAAGTCGGGCTACCATCAAATCTCGATAAGGGAAGACCATAAGCCTTACACAGCCTTTACCGTGGGTCCTCTTGGATTTTGGGAGCACAATAGGCTCGCCTTTGGGCTTTGCAACAGCTCGGGTACATGCCAGATGGAAGATTGCTTTTCGGATTTAAATCTCCGTATTATGTACATCTATATAGATGACATAATCATTTTCTCTGAAACCTCTGAAGAACATTTTAAACGATTTAGGTTGGTTTTTCAGCGTCTTAGGGACTGTGGTCTGAAGTTGTCTCCTCAAAAGTGTGCCTTCGCTCAAAGTCAGGTCAGTTTTCTCGGACACTTAATATCAGCTGATGGCGTGAGGACTGACCCCAAAATTGCCAAAGTTAAAGATTGGCCTTCCCCTCAAAACCCTAAAGAGCTTCGCTCATTTCTAGGTTTTGCAGGTTATTACAGGAAATTTGTAGAGAAGTATTCGGAAATTGCTAGGCCACTCAACAGCCTACTGCCACCCACTCGAAAGAAGATCGATAAGGGGCCATCTAAAGTGACTAAATGGGAATGGGAAGATAAACATGAACAAAGTTTTCAGTGCTTGAAAAATCTCCTGTGTGCTGCACCATTATTGGCCTATGCCGATTTCACGAAACCGTTCGAGCTTCACATAGACGCCTCCACCGTAGGTTTAGGAGCAGTAATCTATCAAGTAATAGATGGTGCAAAGAAAGTCATTGCCTACGCAAGCAGATCTCTGTCCAAGTCAGAGGAGCGTTATCCAGCGCACAAGTTGGAATTTTTGTGTTTAAAATGGAGCGTTTGTGAAAAATTCAATGATTATATGTGGGGAGCTCCAAAATTTCTGGTGCGCACTGATAACAACCCTCTGACTTATGTGCTGACTACAGCCAAGCTTGACGCCACGGGTCATCGCTGGTTGGCAGCCTTAGCCGCCTTTGACTTTGAGATAGAGTACACACCCGGTGTATCTAACAGGATGCCGACGCTCTATCGCGCCTTACATCTGTTCGAATCGACATCGCGTCGGTACAAGCCATGTGTTCGGTGGACTTTGCTCCATTTGCTGCAACTATGGCCGTCTTTGCTGAAAAGACAGAAGAAGAAACTTCTCCTTTTCCCCACATTTCATTGACGGAGCTGAGACAAGCTCAAAATGTGGATGAAATTCTAGGTGTATAGATGACTGCCATGAGAAAACGAGAGTGTCCTATTCGGAGAATGGTTCTAAAGCAAAGGAAAGTCAGAAAAATTATTATGACAAACGTGTGAGAGGAGCAGCCCTGATTCTCGGCCTCAAAGTCTTGGTTCAAAATTGTTCTTTTGAGGGTCCTCATAAGCTCCAGGATAAATGGAGTGACGACATTTTTGTTGTAAAAGAGCAACCAGATTCAAGGACGCTAGTCTTTGTCGTCGAGCCGGTGAGAAAGCGAACTCTCCATAGGAATCTATTGCTTCCTGTGGAAAGTATGAGGGAAGACCGTCCTGACGTAAGCCCTGACAATGTGGCATCACGGAAGGCGCTTCCCTCAGTTAAGACAAACAGGACCCCAGGGTCCATCTCGGCAATGCCCCAGCAAGTGTTGCACGAGGACGAGGTCAAAGGCACCACATCCGAGTTAGAACTGGAAGATGATGGTGAAAGTGACCTCGATGAAAGTGAGCTCATCAGATCTTCTCTGAGCCCGAGGTTCAGAGGCCAGGTTCCCGTCCACGCGCTCTCTCACGTGATATAGCTGCTCAGTCCGACGAATCGGACGATACAGTTGTTGATCTTGTTCCCCTAGATACATTTTTGCTGGTCACATCACGGCCTGGGTCACCTCCACCTGTCCCGGTTCTCCGCAGGTCGGTAAGACTAAAACAACCCCCTGCATGGCACACTTCTGGGGAATTTTCGATGTCTTTAAATGACAAGTTGTCTGAACTCAAGAGTCTACTTGCTTCTGACGGGGTAGATAAATCTATTGTCACGAAAGCCATAGTGTCGCTTCTTGTAGGTTCGCCATGAGCTTTTTTTTTTTACCTCTTTTGTCCATTTTCTTGGCAGTATGTACAGGTCGGGGACGGCTTTCCAAAAGTGGGGGGTGTATGTGGGAGAGGTACCTTTGGTTTATTGATAAAACAATGATAATAGTATTCCATAGTTGATAGTTTTATTAATCGCTTTATTCCTCAGTTAATTCCCCTCATTACTTCTTTAAGTCCACCCGTTCTTGAGGTCTTGAGGTAAAGGTATAAAGTTGTACTCAATAATCCCCAGAAATCATGAGTCAACGTGTGCAAGAGTGGGAGCGAAAACGCTTGGGAAATCCCTGACGTCAAAACCGAATGAATCAGCTCAGTTACGCATTAAATACGTCAGTAGGAGGATCGCACCCACCTGAAGACAATGCCAGAATTGGTCCCAAGTCCCCATCCTTCCATATGAGTCACAACTGACGCGCGCAATTAAATCGTGCATCATATACTAATTTTAGAGTGGAGTCCAACACGTAGTAGGCCCTCCGTAAATTACATAAAAAGGTGTATCTCTCAAACTAACTTTACACTCGACCATCTAACGAACGACCGTCAGTTTGACCAACATCCAGAGACAGTCGGTGCTGGGGATATGTCCAAATATGTAATGTAGCATACTTAGTGATCTAGATCTGGTAGCATCTTTTTATTTAGATAATTCATTACATATATCATTAGGATGCTAAACCAAACTCTGAAGGAGATCATCCGACATTTATGCGAACTATTGGCTTTAATTTATTTGATTAAAAGTCTATTAGAATATTCCGTTATAGTTTGATTTGTTAGTAAAACAGTCGATGAAGTTCTGACTTTGAGGTTATGAATTTTATATTGTTTTGCTCATTATCGTGGCTTGAGGTGCCCTGGAAACTGATATTAGATCGAGAGGTAGAATGAGACTGAGTTTTATTCTTAAACCGGTAAAGCGCTGTATTTTGTATATAGAATACAGGCATTAGATGGATATATATATATATATATATATATATATATATATATATATATATATATATATATATATATATATAGAGAGAGAGAGAGAGAGAGAGAGACAGAGACAGAGAAACAAGTAAGAGACGGAAAAACAGTATATTCACTAACCTACTTATCAATTTACGTCCTTCTGTTTATCAGTGTATAATTCCATACATTAATGGAGGAATGAGTCCTGTTATGTTGTATTAATATTATCCATTATGTTTCTTGTAGTAATTTGTTTCACTGAATCGTATTGCATTTCTAAACATCACGAAGATAGTACAACCATGTCGCAACTGATTTCATTATCATGTGAATATGTTAAGATACATTGCTTATGTCTGTGTTTAATGTTCATCTCAGGAGCCTTCCGGAGCCTTCCTGTACCTTCTTGAGCATTTGCCTTTGAATAAAGCTATAGACACTGCCTTATGCCTGCATTCCATGAGAAATGAGAAGATAGAAAGAGTTAAAGGGCACGTAACCATTCGCAATAAAAACCCTAAGCTCTGTCGTTGAGCATTAAAAGCCACCGGGCCATCCCCGTCCCTCCCAAAAGAGTTTTCATTGAATGTGTGCAAGCCACTGAATTTCCTCGAGCAACAGTGACAAGAAGAGACATTTAAGCAACCTACCCCAATCTGCGGTGGCAAATGGACTTGAAAAAAAAATGCCCCCAACAAAAGGATATAATTATATCCTAAATGTTGTAGATTGCTATCCACGATTTGCTTTCGGCGCACCGACAAAGGGCAAGTCAGCCAAAGGAATGACTGATGCCTTGTTACATTTCATTTACTTGTATGCCCCCCCCCAAGAATTTTACAAACTGACAATGGAAGGGAGTTCAAAAATGAGGACTTGATTGAAGTAATTCGAAACTTCCAAGTTCGGAAAATGAATGGTCGACCATATCACCCACAGTCACAAGGCAGGGTTGACCGGTTCAACCGAAGAGTCGTGGATTTTTTTCAAAACAATTTTCAAGAATCCAGCCTGGTCCGACCAGATGGAAGAGTTTTATTATAAATACAATTACCGCATCAACAAAGCCACTTAGCCATCGACACCATAATTATGAGAAATTCTTTGGGAGACCCAATTTTCCTACTAAAACTGCAGAGATGGTGTCTCCTGCAAATTTGACACTAGAGGAAAGAGAGTTTTTGAGAGACTGTCAGCCTGACGTCGAAGAAGATGAAGAAGATGCGGATGACGGTAACAACCCTGAGGATGAACTTCCAGACCCCTCTACCCCCACTGCTGTATCATCGGCGCCTGTTTTAGAAGATGATGTGGAGGAAAGCGAGCCCACTATGGATCAACTTTCCGGATCCTAAGTCCCGCACCAAATCTACATCGCCTCTTTCAACAAACAGTACCCGTTGGAACGCTTTTCCAACAGTGCAGAAACTGTGGGGATCACATTCAAACCGTCAGTTGGACAGAAGGTTGATTTCTGACCCAACCCGGCCCTGAGCGCTCGTGTGGCAAGTCTGACCCAAGGCCGGTGGATGATAGGACAGGTAATTGCCTTAATTAAGAGTCTCACCCATGTCGAGGAACAATGGTCAGTGTGAGGGAGAGCGCTTCGTCAAAGGTTTACAAGCTGCATGTGTCTCAAGTTAGAGAAAGGCAGATCTGAGACGGGCGAGTTTCAGTTTTAATGAACCAAGTTTCATCCTTCTTCAATGTTTGCCTCCAGATCTAATTGTAAATCATTTTGTTCATCTACACTTTTGAGTAAATCGTGTCCATATGCTATTAAAAGATTTGATATTATTATATTAAAAAGATTATTTTGTTGTTTTTTTTTTCCTTGCGTTGAAATAGATCTAGATAAATGTAGGTTTATCTTAACCCAGTCTAGAGAGAGAGAGAGAGAGAGAGAGAGAGAGAGAGAGAGAGAGAGAGAGAGAGAGAGAGAGAGAGAGAGAGAGAGAGAGAGAGAGAGAGAGAGCGAGCGAGCGAGAGAGAGCGAGAGAGAGAGAGAGAGAGAGAGACTCCCTCCCCCCCTCCCCCCCCCCCCCTTTTTTTTTACACTCACACGCACACGACATACTTTCTTGCTAGGCATAAATCTTCAATCTTAAGCGGCGTCCACATTGTCACTCCGAACTATCGGGTACCTATTAGGCACCCGATGGGTCGAACCGTGAATTGGTACTGACAGTGTGGACGAGAAAATCTCATAGTCTTTCGTCATTCCATGCGGTCACCGTCACGCCGCCCGACGAATCCAACATACTTGTTATTTTGGCGCAGTTTTTGATAGCCGGGGCGTGGCCGGCGACGTCGGTGATTGATGGGTACAAGACAATTTATTTTGTTTTTAAAATTTTTTTTTTTAATATTACCGAAGCCCAAATTTATTAACAAATTCAAATTCAGCGTATTATATTAGTGAGAATGTAACAATTTTTAACCATTATTTAAGGTTTAAAAAGAGACAGGCACACCACTTTATAACTACGGGACTAAAAAAAGAAACAACACAAGTATAGATTAAATATAAAAACGTTTCACCTTTATTGTGGCTTCATCACACTCTGATGAAGCCACAATAAAGGCGAAACGTTTTTATATTTAATCTATACTTGTGTTGTTTCTTTTTTTAGTCCCGTAGTTATAAAGTGGTGTGCCTGTCTCTTTTTAAACCTTGTTTCACACTTTTTACAGACACACACGCGTCCTTTTTGGATCCTTTATAATTACCAAGTTGTCCTCCAAGTGTGGTGTTTTTGCTTTTCTATTTGGATTTATAACCATATTTAGAAAGATAGTTTTAATTTTTATTAACCAATACCTTATCTCTCTTGTCTCTTTCTTTTCAAGTTGGAGAGATCAACTACTCTTACTTTTCTTTCTTTGTTCCTCCCACATTTTTTCCCGTTGAGTAATATTAAAGCCTGGATCTAGATTCTAGCTAAATAAATAGGCCTATAATGCATGCAATGTGTTAATTACACATCACTGTGACTTCTTGGTCTTTTCATCTTTTTTTTAGGCCTAGTGCCTCTGTCTCTCTTCGCTCAGCGGAGACATGAGGGAAGGGCCAAACTGGGAGCGAAGCGGGCAGGGAGAAGCGAAGCGATTTTTTCAAGTGGCCTAACTGAGAGCGAAGGACAGCGGGCGAATCAAAGCAAATCCATGCTGCACTTCTTGCACAAGCTATCATTTGATTTGACAATGAATAGGAAAAGACTAGCTGCTGCTTCTTGATGATGATTATCCGAAGAAGAAAGAAAGAAAATTATGGGTGCATCCAATCAATCGAATGCGGCAAGAGAATTCCACCATTTGACTAGGAATTTAATTTACGACGAAAGCAGATTCTTCACAGAGAGAGAGAGAGAGAGAGAGAGAGAGAGAGAGAGAGAGAGAGAGAGAGAGAGAGAGAGAGAGAGAGAGAGAGAGAGAGAGAGAGAGAGAGAGAGAGGGAGAGAGAGAGAATTCATCACAATATAATTGTATTAATGAACAATTGCTTACACATACCTTCATTGTATGTTTCTCTTATTTTACACTGCCGCTGAAACTGTGTACTCTGTAGCTTGCTGACAACAATACGTGTAGACTGTGTGCACCAGACAAACTTGTACTGATAGAGCCTAGTGCAGTGAACTGAGTGAAAGTGCAAGTAATATCCCAGCGATGCGAGCGGAGGAAAATGGTCCAATCTCTCGCGCCGCTTCGCCACGGATCGCTTCGCTGGCGATGTGGCGAGTCATCTCTTTATTATTGTATTGAATGTTCCCGCTTCGCTCCCAGTGTGACCCTTCTTAGGCTAGCCTGACTCTCGCTTCGCTCAGCCAGCCAGCGCGCACATGAATTAGACTCACCCGCCTCTCTCTTTGCTCAGCGAGATAACGCGGACACAAATTAGGCAATCGGACACGGATTAGAGACCGTATACGTATCTGAGTCTTACATAATTATATAATTAAGAAAAAAAATAAATAAACAAAAAACAACCAACAATTGATGAAGAAATCTTGCAATAGAATATTAAATATCTTTGACAAAATAAAAGTGAAAGAGGTACTAAGCTATCAAAAGATATTTCGATGAGGCTTTTATCTAAAGTTAGGCTGGAAGAGGTCAGATTTCATTTCATTTTTAATTTTTTCAAATTTTTACTCTATGTAAATTGTAAGTAAAAAAAAGTTTTCTCCATAAGCGTAAAAAAAATAGAAAATTATCTCCAAGGAGTTATCTGATTTAAAAATTTGAAAACACTCTTATTTTGTTAAAATTATAGATCTAGGCCTACATTTGGCAATAAAAATTGATGAATTAATTACAATAAAAATTTACAAACTTTCAGGATCATTTTGCAGCCTAAATCCATAACTTTTCTTTTATATTTTTTTTTGTACCGCCTGGGACACTGACCTTGACAGATCATAATTCAGTAAACTTCGTCACTCTACACCGAGTTATTTTGGAGGAGATAACGGAAAGAAAGAAATCAAAGTTGCCTTTTACAATAGGTAATGACATCCTTGATAATTAATTTAAACTTACACTGCTGAAAATAGCAACTTATGAAAATCATTGGGCTTGATTATTATTCAATATTAAGCTTATGAATATAAGTTTATAAATACCGTACTCAGTTATCCTTGTAAGAAGACAAGTTAATCTCTACTAAAAAAGTGAAAATTTTCAGCAGTTGCTTGCACTCAGGTATGAGAGGTGACACTTAGGGTTCAGCCCTGGGGCTCTCCACCTCCGATAGTGTTGGAACTCTGTGTGCAGAATTTCAGTGCCTAAAGTGTCGGGGCTACCTAGGAGCTTGCACCAGCAAAGATTGTAACACTCTTCACTAGGATTGATCCTGGACCAGCTCTTTAGGGAAGACAGGATCGGTCGATTGAACACTGCCCATCCACCTACATGAAAGAAAAGTGCCAAAGTGATGTGCTGGTGAATTTAAGTTCACCGAATGATCCACCTCAAAAACCAGAATGGCTAGAACCCAACCCCCCTCCATTCCTCTCCTGCACAGGAGATAATCAATAAACAAGGTGCCTACAAGTTGGTAAAGAAGTAGAGAAAGAGCTTGTATTACATGCCAAACTGTCAGGTAAGTTGAAAAGTCATGAACAATTTTATAATAACTACAATAAGGGCCCTTTTTTATTTTAATTTTTTATTTTAGTTGCAACTTCATTACTTAAAATAAGATACATATAGTTCGTATTTGATTTTGATGCATTTAAATATTTCATATCAATGTTTGTACTGCACCATAATTTAATCATTTCCGGAGAAATGTCCTTGTCCTGACTCATAAGGTATTCAGTAAGATACTTTCACAGACAAATTTAACCCGCGAAAAGCGACAGTGGTTCATATATATATATATATACACACACACACACAACGCTTTTGGACCGTTTTCACAATGCGGCAGTTGTACATCTACAACTCACACAATTACCTGCGGGAAGGCGACGGTTGTTGATACATGTAACACCGCGTTTTTCAAAATTCTTAAGCGGTCTACTGTGAGGCTGTATCTTTTGATTTTTTCGTGTATCTTCAAAATTAGCTGTAATTGTGCATTTGGTTTAAAGTTTCTAGCACCACGGATAAGAAAGTTATGAAGAAGTAAACTATGCAGTTGCAGATTATCACTATGATTTGTGTCGCTCTTTTTGAGAGAAAATCTCTTAGCTGTCTAAAATGAAACCGTCAGTATTAATCTGATGTGATTTTGCAATAAAATTCGGTAATTTTGCACTTTATTTTATGTTTTTAGCTTCACGGAAGCGGAGTTATGAGTTAAAGGTACAATGTATATGTCAACTATGATCTATTGATCATCAGCATTAGCTATGACTCTCTTCTATCAAAAATATTCTCTGCTTTGCTTGTCATGCGACCGTAATGATTGAATTCATATATTGCGATAATAGCCACTAATTTTGCAGTTTATTTGAAATTCCTACTCCTAGCTTTAATGTGAGCGAAGTTATGAATAAGTAAACATTATTCACTTTGACATCTACGTTACTTTTCCCACTGGCTGAGTCAGGGGCGTGGCACTTGGCCCGTCAGTTGAAACAATAATCTAAAGAGACGAATCAGAGCATCAATGAAATAAGATATGCCTCAGACATAATGGTCCTCACTGGCTTATTTTCATTTTGTGACGTCATAAGCTCAGATGGGCCTCCCTGTAAGAGAACGTTGTATCCCCACTCAAGGGAGGGGCAAAAAATCGGCATGACAACCGATACATGGTGTTCATTCGAAATTTGAAACCAATGATGCTACAGTCTACTTCAAATTCAATCTCAAGAGACTTTGCATTACATGTACTGTGGGTGAGGTGCGAAGTGGTAAGGGCCATGTGTTAGCGCCCATTGCATCAGCTTCCCAGCATGAGTAGGCGCCTTGGTTTGTTACAACTGCAGTTTGGAACCTACGTATCAGCGTGATAATTTTAGGCTTTTAATCGATGACGTAAAAAATACAAGCGTATTTTATAGTTGTTTGTAGACAATTCTACTTTGTTTCTAAATGTACTACAGTCGAGTCCGGTTATTTCGAAGTCATTGGGATAAAAAAGGACTTCGAATTATCAGGATGCATAGATAAAAAGAGAGTAAACAAAATGTAGGGGACAGATTAGTAATGTACTCGGGTGTGTAGGAATCCATACCTGGTCCCTGGGCCTAACCCCTTTCCCTTTCCTTCTCCTACTCCTAGTCTTATTGCAGACTCTTGCCTGTAACATAAGTGGTCGGAACATGGACACACCAAAATTGCTTGCTACACGAGCATAGCACAACTTTCTTTGTTTCACAAGCTAAGAAAACAGCTTTCAGAATATAAAAGAAAAAAAAAACTCACCAAGATGGCTTCGAATTAACCGGATCCTTCTTTCCAACTTCGAGCTAACCGATATTTTTAAATAAATCTTAAAGAGAGAAATATTTGGTAAAATTAATCAACTTCGAAATATCCAAAAATTCAAACTATCCGGATTCGATTTGGACTCGACTGTATTAATAAAACTGAATAAAGAAGATATAGAACAATGATGCAAAAAAGGGGGAATGGGTGAACTTGAGGGGTATTTGGTTTGTGAATATGTGTGAAAATAGGGATATGAGAAGTGAATTTGTTCCTTTGATGCTTATTGGTTCCGTTGCTGCAAAGGTGCTCATGAAATTGACTTGATGGGCCGTCCTGATAGGTTCAAGAGCTTTGTTTTATGGATCATGATTGGCGGGAAATGGCACATGATGATTGGATCAGTCATCTTGCAATGCTTGAAATGTACTTTACGAGCGAACTAGGAGAACTGGTGACTAGCTTTGCCCATAAAAATTGTCGTGTTATTTTTCTTCTCGATATGGATTTTATGTACGTCATTTACTCTAACTCTTATTATGTGTCCAAAATGAAACAAAAAATGTTCGTAAAAAATAACACGAGCACAAAGGTTAAACAGTAAAGTTTCAGAAAATGTATACTTTTATAGGTGTTTAAAAACTTTAGAGCGTAAAAGCAGCGTATAAACTCATAGATATTTGATTTTCACACGATTGGACCTGTGCGCCAAGCACAAGCTCTCCCAACTGTTACTGGCTCTGCACTTTCGCCCTGGCAAAGTCAGCGTTTTACCTGGGCCGGTCTCCAAGTGTTAATATATTTCTGCTCACCAGGAGAGTTGCAGATGAGGAGGAGCACTGTGCTGGCAGCCAATTGGCCTCTGAGCAGGGCTTGCAGTTAACAACAATGTCTTGATAAGTTTTTATTGTTAAAGCAACGTATAAGTTACATATATTTTGCAATCTTTATTCTGAAATATTGAGCATGAATGACATTGTGCATACGGTTTTCTAATTTTTATTTACCTTTAATGACTTTAGAAAAGAGGAGAGGTAGCGAAATCAATTTGAGAAAAATAGGTTTTTAAGGGAGGCTGACCAGCTATTCTTTTGGTGAAAGATTGGATTCACTGTAAAACTTATTGATTCCAAGATAGAGTGGGAGCAAATTCAGTCTAAAATTCTTAGTATAGTTAACTCTAGACTTGTCATTAACTCAATGAGGCTCCAACTAAAACTAAAGTTTCAAAAATTGATGATTAACTATGTTTGTTTAAAGTGCGCACACACAACTAAATTTAAACAGTCAAACTACCATTGAGCAAAGAGAATAAAGAGTGATTCTACACGCTTATCAAAATAGTACAGGGGAATCAAGTAAATTTAACAATGTCCGCCCACTAGACTGACAGGTGCTTGACATACAGTTGACTCTGCTTATTTCGAAGTCATTCGGATAAAAAAAGGACTTCGAATTATCCGAATACATAGAGAAAGAGAGTTAAAAAAATGTGGATGACAAATTAGAAATGTTGTGCAGGGGGGTGGGTGTAGGCTTAACCCCTTTCTCTCCTATAGCCTTATACCAGACTCTTGCCTGTAACGTAGGTGGCAAACACACACACACACACACACCAGAATAACTTGCCGCGAAGAGCATAGCATGCACTACATGTACTTTGTTTTATAAGCCTGAAAAAGTGCTTTCACTGTGTCAGAATTAAAAAATCATGCCAAAATCGCTTCGAATTAACCGGATCTTTATTTCAAAATTTGAACAAACCGATATTTTTTAATAAAGCTTATATAGAGAAATATTCAGTAAAATTAAACGACTTCGAAATATCCAAGAATTCGAACTATACGGATTTGAATTATTTGGACTCAACTGTATACATTCAAGTTCTCAAAAAGCTTTGCAATGCACGTGATTTAAGGCGGACTGGAGCATATGGGGTGGATGATGAGGAAGGGATCAGCCGTAAGGTTATATCATCACTGCCTTGTTCTCTTTTGCTCTTTGGATTAGGTAACAAATATGATCATTGGAAATAAATTCTCCACATGCCAATAACTTTAATTATTCTTCTCCTAAGATAGTATTGACAGAAACTTAACTTGCAAATCACTCCTAAAGTGCCCTGGGACTCTTACTATTATTTCAAAGTGATAGAAAGTGCCTTTTATTGGCTGAAATTCTTGGCAAAAGTACAGAGCCTCCTGATTTACTGAGATAGGGCATTAACAAGTCAATGACGTCTAAAGTGATTTGAAAGTGAAAACCACAATATTTACATCACAGCCTTAGAACCTTCTAACTGACTCATCATAAAAGGCAGACTTTCCATATGGCCAAGGAACTTAAAAGTGACATGCCATCACTGAAAGGGAAAAAAATTCTGTTCACAAATACATGCATCCAATTTTCCATGATTCATTAAAATTTACAAAGAAACATGTTGTCATGTCAGCAGAATTTCATGAATGATTTCTTTACACTAGACATGCCTGATATTTGAAGTGTGTACGAGGAAGACTATTTGATAAAAAGGTCTTTACTAATATTTCAACCATATGCAATGTTATACATAAACTAAGCTTCAACTACTAAAGATGATTTATCAGATGGTCCTCAGCAAGAGACATTCAGCACAATCTTGCTCTAACTGCAAAAACATTTCAATGGCAGTGATTTATCTTGCGACTTTCAGGTGTATGAAACTGCAAACACAATGGATCCGTCTAATTAACATGCAGTTGTCGTCTTGTGGTAGGTGGTGAGGTTCCAAATGGTGACATTGACACTACGTGTTGAGACTTGAGACATCTTGATGGTGCACTTTCAGTTTTATACCAATCAACTGTTAAAATGGAATTAATGAAACTTATAGTAGAGGTTAAATAGAAAACATTTCGGCCCAAGTTGGTAATGGATTCCTCCAATATTTTAACAACAGGTTATCTTCGCAGAATTTCATCACCTCATTGATAAATCCTTAATTATAAAGATAAATGTATGTCTTGTGTAAGAACAAAACCAGCAACATTTTTTCTACAAAATTGGACCCAATATAGAAAAATTTCCCCACAACTAAATTTATTTACCTAGGGATCACTTCCATGACATAACCACTCTGGCACAAACAGATATAATCTTACTGTTATAAATAAGAGCTTCCAATAGTGGTACCTTTCGTCAACGACACATCAGGTAACACGAATCAAAAACTAACGTTAAAATACATAAAATGTTGACGGATTCACTGTGTTTACAATTTAATTTTCGTAGGTTTTTTTTTTTCCCCCTCCCCCAATACTTGACATTTCTTGGCCTCAAATGGCTTCAAAACATTACTAGTTCAACAGCAATGAATAAACATCAATTTTTGTCACATGTAACATAAAACTAGTAATCCATTCACTGTCAAACGTTCAACAAAAGAGGTACTCTTGTTTGTAAATTGCATACAGGTTAATCTCAATATCAAACTTCAAAGTAATACTGCACTCTCCAGGTTGACAGCTAACATTGATTGTTAAAATTTGTGAAGCCTTGGGCAGCTGCCCCTGCCACTTTACATAAATTGAGATAACTATTAAAATTAAAAATTAAAGAGGAAAAAATTTACTAGTGACAAAAAAAATTTTCGAAAACATGAAAAGAAGGAGCAACTTCATCGCCACTTTTTTTCAATAATTTGTAATTGCATAAACACAACTTGTACTTCCAGCATTGGTTTCAACACACTGAAGAACTGTTAGGCTGGTGGCTTTTTAGTCTAACAATGAATATTAAGTTGTTTTTTTCTTACATGTTAAAGATGTCAACACAGCCTCACCATTTAACTACTGAATGATGGTTTGAGAATCCAAATACATCTGGACAGGTCTTACTTAACTGTCATTATATATATGGAAAATGTGCCTGTGAAGAAACTAAAACTCAAATTGGGTTGCAGGTGTAATCTTTATGATATAGGTTCAGTGTCAGTTATAATCCCTTGCCTTGATCTTATCTATGATACTGCAGATCTTGACAACAGGTCCCAGTTTGAGGCCCATATACTTGAGCATCATCTCACTCTTTAGCAGCAAAAGGGCTTTACCATCAATCTCCTTGATGCAAGAGACAAGAAAATGAAAATAATATGATCATAAGTTATTTGTTAGGTTGGATGGTGAGAACAATTTCACATGAAACTATTGAATCCCTTTATCGATGTACATTGTATTATATTACACACATCAAGAACTGGGTAGCCAGTAATAAAACTGAAGGATACAAATTTTAAACACTACTGCCATTTGTCTGGTCCAGTTTTTATCTGGTCCATGAATAAATGACACACCTTATAATCCTTAAGTCTTTCTCTTTGGAGCTGCAAAACCTTGATAAAACTAATTTCAAAATTCATTTTGGAATTTTACTGTCGAGTTCATGTTGAGTAGAGTATTGGGAGATAACCTGACTTGTGACCCGAACGTTTATTGAAATACTCTCTTAAAATAGGCCTACTTCTTTTACTTCAGCCAACAGTATCAAGATTTATGTCAATAGTAAAATTATTCCCCACAGAAGCATAGACTAAGACAGCTCTAGTAAAGTGAGGTTTTAAGTGTGCAGTGTCTGCTCCAGATAAGTTCAAGACTATTCTAGACAACCTATTTAAGTTAAACGTAGCTTGTTATTTAGATTTGTGATACATGGGGACATCCAAATATGCAACAATTGGGTGTTATTTTCTATAAGCTTTTGTGCAGATAGCATTTTATATTCTGGGAATGTGCCATCTGCCCCCAGGCCTTTGAAAGATAATGCCTTCATTCCAATCCAGCCAAGAGAGCTGGTAGAGGGAAACTGTTGGATCAGAAGGCCACAGAGATGGAAAAACTGTAAGAAGAATAGCTTAATGTAGAAAATACTTTTATTAATTTGCTTTTCGTCTGTATACATATATAGGACACCTTGATCCAAAGAACTCGGATTCAAAGAGTAAAATCCCCATTTTATTTCCTTCTTTGACTCTCTTAAAACACCTTGCATCAAAGGAACTAATCTCAGACCCATCATCGGGTTCAATGAACTACAAGTATTGGCAAATCAACTATAGAATGCTTTTCTATCTAGAAACTATGCAGTTGAAATTCAATGAAAAGGTTCCCTGTCGGCTGTTACGAAATGCTTGAAGTGTATAGGTGTTGGGCATCCAGAGTGTAGGCTACATTATGCCATAGTAATACTAGGGGTAAGGGAGAGTAAAGTATTGACATGCAAGAAGAAGACAATAAAAAGAGAGGGGAAAGGAGGCAGGGAGCAGCAGTCAATGCATGGGGAGATCATGATACAGGATCAAAGAGCCAAAGCGGCGATAACATGGTGGGAAACGTAAAGAGTGACTTTATAGACACAAGGTTTGTTGATAAAAACAAAGGAGATAGTTATGTGGTAATTTCACATTGGTTGGTTACTTCCCTAGGTCATCGCCTTGTCATGGCTCCAACGAACCTTGCATTCGCCTCATATATAACTTTTAAAAAAGTGCGAACTAGTTTGTGAGTCCAAGGTGCACAGTAATTAATTTGTATAAGAAGATCAAATCTTCAAGGTAGAGACATAAAACAGACAGCTAACAATAATAAATTTCAAGAAATAAGTCTGTTTAAAAAAGCTCAGAATAATCTGGAGAGCAGAGACACCTGTTTGTTTAAGGTTCAAAGCACACAGACTGATGCCCCACAAAAAAGTCAAATGTCTATGAATGAACTGGACTCTGGAATATGGCCTGGTAATTTAAAGTAAAGGCGAATCACATTTGATCAAGATCTAGAGAAGCTTTGCTCAACATCTTTGATCATATTCCAGAGTCCAGTTCATTCGTGCACATTCGACTTTTCTGTGAGGCATTAGTCTGTGTGAATTAAATTAAGATTATACCTCAACCTAGATCTGAAATGAGAAAAAAAAACCAACCTCTCACGATGTTTACTTTTATTGAATTCTGTGCTTATGCTGTTCAATAGATGTTTAAATTTAGACCTATCACAGGGACCTGCCAGCTAGGTTCTGAATCTAAAGCTAGACCTAGACTAGAGAATCTGATGATATAGTTTGGCTATCAATCCAGACATATTTCTGGAAAAATATCAAACAAAAACAATTTTCTGCATAGACATGATAACTATTGTATGAGAATTTAAAAATGAGAGTTATATATTTTATAACATTCCTAGTTTTAAATAAAATGTTTTTGAAAATATGAACCACAGCAAGGAACAGTATAAAGCCTTAGCCAACACAGGCTGTCAGCTGACATCTTTTACCCGAAGTTTTCATGAATGGATCTGAGATTGTGTGAACATAATGCAAAGAAATGAGTGAGTTTTTGATCTGGATTGAAAACAAAGATGAATACAAGGTTCCATCTCAAATCTCAGTATAAAATCGAAGACCATCTAAAAAAAACCAAGCCCAATTTTAACTCATGTGAGCAATAATAATAATAATAATGGTTTATCCTACCTCCTGTATTATCTTAAACAATTTATTTCCCCACAACTAAATTTATTTACCTAGGGATCACTTAGAAACATTTGTTTAAAATAACTCTATGTCCTTATTAGAACTGGAAGACATTTTTCATGGTTGTGTGTAAGCACCGCCAGATCTCAGATTTCAAAGAGCTTATGTTGATAATAAAGGAGTCTAGATTTACTTATTTATTTGATGCAGTCACAGGGGTAGACTTAGAAGGAGTAGAACTTAAAGTCCTAATACTTTTATTAATAAAAATAAGTAAACCTCTGCCATCACATTGCTATTTTGCTGGAACACAAGTGTTCTTTAATATCGATGGCCTTCTTACAAAAGGCACATTATGCTTCATGCTTGTTCTCAAAGGTTTTAAACCAGTCTTTAAACAGAGCATCCTTTGTCCAAGATTCTTGAAAAACTACGTTTGGCATATTAACTGACCTCTAGATCTAGAATCAGACTAGATCTATGCTTCACAACAAAAAAAGTTTACTTAGAAACTAATCTAGATATAAACTAACAAGGTCAAATATCTAGCCAACGGAGAGAAGTTGAAAGAGAGCTCCATTTGATAGTAGAAAGGTCAATCATGGCAAAAGGTCTACTGTAAACCAACATCAAACTCAAGTGCCATTTTTTGTCCAGTTACAGTGCAACGAAAAATTATCCTCCATCTTGAAAAGTTTCCACCCCTTGTGTTATTGGTAAGAGTAGACTGACCATGAGTGGGCAAATGAAGTACAGGGGAGACTTGCCAACCTGAGAACTCAGAAATTTTTAGCCAGTGACAAAAAAATCATAGTCCCGTAAGTTTATCCCTGCTAGTCATAGATTTCCGGACCATGCTTTTTACTCTCCCAACTATTTTAATTTTTAATACCAACTTTTCCCCAATATTGAACAAATGATAAAATTCAAGAATTTTTCCCGATTTCAAGACTAAGTGGCAACTCTGTAAAAAACAATAGTATGCACATGCTGTACACAGACTAGATTACATTGCAGCCAGTGTGGGTTTGGCTTAAAACAAAAAGGTATTGGATTTTCTGATTGGTTGTCTGCTTTCACTGCCATGGTATAGGTGTAGGTCAAGAAAGAGTTCTTTCTTAATGATAGGTTTTTACAAAAGCAAATTTTTAATATATATATATATATATATATATGTTTACTTCTCAATTAAACCTCTGCCTTCTGTTGCTACTGTCCTTATGCTCTTTCATACAACAAAAGTCTTATCTAAATGTAGATCAATCTAAATTAAGGAACATGATATGTGAAAGTAAAATTTACTTCATATAGCAATGATACTGTAGTAAAAATTTTTATTGAAAATAATAGCTTAATCAGAATAGGAAGAAGAAAAAATATAAAGGGACAACTCTTGAAGGATAAACTGCTTCATCACTCCGAACCCAGATACTAAACATTAAAGAAAGAAAAATATGAAACGATCTCAAGCTTAACCAGACATACATGTTTTTTGAAAAGCTGTATATAAGGGGCAAGACCAGCGTCTGCTTCTTGAATATGAGCCATGACATCTTCGATGCTCCACTCTGATGGGTCTGGGTGCCTTGAGATTACAGCTTGGCTTCTTTGATCATTGACAGTAATAACAGAAGAATGGGTACTGTTGCTTTCTCCTGTTGTAGAGCTTGCTGTGGAGCAAGTAAAGATCAAATTAAGGAGAGTTGTGAAAATTACTCTATTTTACATACTTTTAATTTGATTAATTAACAAATGTTTCAAAATCAAGAGAACAATATAAATTAAAAAAAAAAGAGAAAACTGAAAAAAAATAAATATTAAAAAGATTCTATTGAAGTTCACCGTCTTATGACCAGCTATCTCATTGACTGGATCAGTGATGGTTGAAAACCAATCAGGTGGACTACTGCACCTGACACACACGCAAATGTGATAAAGCTTGAATCAAGTTCAATCTTCCTGCACTCCTGAGAAATATTTTAGTTGGAATTGGAAAAAGGTGGCTTTTTGTTTGGACAATCATACCTCAAGGGGGTGATTGTAAAAGTGACTTACTGTTTGATTAACTTTCCCTGTATGTTGTATGCTAAAAACAATATACTGAGTCATAAAGTCTGATTAGGTACCTCTCTTCCAACACTTATTTCTTACATGACCATTATTTCGCCAAGAATGATCAGACAACCAACATTCTCTACCTATCTCTACTTTGAACTAGGCATCTTTCAATTTTAAAGTTGTCTGATTTATTGAGATCTCTTTTTGATTCTTAGAATTCACCTATTACATGTGTTGGTTTAAAAAAGTAGCTCATTGAAAACACTTTAATCTCTCATAATGCATCAATTTTTTGCCTTTGTTCTTTTAGCAAAGACATGATATTCCTGGATGATATGAATATTGATTGTGGCATTGACAAGACAACAAAACCATATCAAAATCAACATAAAACTGTAACAATTAAGTATAAAAATAATGATGATGATGATGATATTATTATGAAAAATAATACATACAGTGGAAACCTGGAAAATCGAAGTCTGATTATTTGAATTTCTCATAAACCGCATTTTGCGAGGGGATAGATCTATTAATTTTGGTTTCTTTGACTTTGTTAGAATCTGACTCATATTTCAAAACCTTTCTGGTTCAATTGTCTAAGGCATTACAAAAGTACCACATGTGTGTCTCTCAAGATGCAAGCAATGCTAATCACTGGCCTAGGAGTACAACTGAGCTGACACTGTGAAAGAAGAGTCAGAGCATGTAGTTTAACACTGATACTGGTAGCAACATGGAAAAGGGGAAAGAGAGAGTTGCTCATTGCAGACATACAACACACTCTTTCAATGAGGCATAGATTCAGTTATACACCTTTTGTATAAACCGAATCTTTTTAATTCGAAGTTTTAATTAATTCCCATACAATTCGAATTATGAGCTATTATTACAACAATTAATCATAACCATATAAAATGATAATCATCATAATCTTTTTTTCAATATACATGTATACACACTGGGTCCTAGCTATAAGCATGATATCATTGTTAAAGTCTTAAGCTAAAGGTAATATCAATATGAAGTCTTAATTCAAAATCCACGATCTCAAACTATGATGATTAGTTAAGCTTTACTTCTCTATTTTTGGAAAGCAAGTAGGAGATTGGGGAAAAGACCTGCAGACATAGTATTGTTATTGTAAACTTATACAAAGACACTCGATCTGTGAGATCATATAGAGGCAAAATAAAAATTCTCCTACAGCAGTCTTTCATTCTGGAGGATCAATCAGGATGTCATCTTGTTATTATGCAAGTCATGAACTAAGGCCAATGATTCTACTTTCTCATCCACTTGTATTAGAGCTTGATGGGCAGGAAGTCAAATCACAACTGTCAAAAGTAATATTTTCTTGCTGAACTTATTGCACAGACATATATTTTTTTCCTTTGCTGCCAGATTGAATCAATAAAAAAGGAAATGGTTAGTGGATATCATACAATTCCTTATTTTGTACTGTAATAGTTTACTGTCGAGACTGGGATAGTTATTGGTCAAAACCTGTTGTATCTACTTCTTCAGTGTACATGTATGTATGTATGTATGATGAGTGCAATGGTATTTTCAATCATTCTCTGACACTCTCAACTTAAACAGAAAGGTGAATAGATGTATCTTTCATAGTATTTCCAGCTTTGTCAAACTGGTCTACAAGGGATACTAATTAAATACAATTTCCGTTTGTATAGTTCGATTTATGATTATTTGTTTTGAACATTTTAGGGTCATGTACCCTAAAATATGCATTTAGAAGCTAACTTTGTCAACAACAAAAAAGATGAAAAGAACCTTTTAAATCTCTACCTGTAAAGGTTTCAAAGGGGTGTCTCATGCCAACAGCATTCATTTTACATGTACTTGTATGTAGTCTTTTCCTGCATTCTCTGCAGTTTCTTCAATTAGTGCTCTCAATTTTTTTTCATATTAGTTGTGTATGCGTATTATTGATGGTTGTCCATTGAAATGCTTTTGATTGTGTCTCCTCGATGCTCTTTCAAGGAAAAGCACACATAATGACTATGATTTCACCTCTATATCCATATCTTATTTTCAAGAAAGCTGAGGCATGTACTGCTTCTATTATTTAACTAAAAAAAGGACTTCTCCCAATTTTTTCCTATTTGTTTTTCTGTAACTTAGATTCTCTCACACACACACACAAAAATATAAGCGCTTCCCGATATAACATTGACTGAAACAGATTACAAATCAGGTGGCCACAGCATCAGGGTAGGTTCCAGTTTTCTTACAAAATTTTCATGGCTTTAAGTTTAACATCAACGGCTATCAAATTTTTTATTTTAACTATAATAATAATAGTGATATTTATTCATTTCGTATTTTTCCTCTTCAAAGCTCAAAGAGCCTTACATAATTAAAAGAATCAAATTGAAATCACACACATATATATATGAAGATTTGTGGCATAACAATGTTTATGGTATAACATGTATATTTAAAGACACAAATTTTGTGATAAAACATTGTACATGTATGTACTTTGTACGACTTATGATAAAATACACAATAAAACAAGTCTCTCAAGTCCAATAGACAATGAAATCAGTTCCTCTCCTCCCATCTAATAACTGCCTCAAAAAGATGCATCTTTAATCTGGACTTGGAATAGCTAATTTCATTCTATCCTGGAAATGATGCAAAGGTGAGTGCTTTGAAAATGGAAGGCCAAACTTTTAAGCTAAATTTCTTAGGTTCGACCAGAAGGTTTTAAGTAGCCCAACGCAAAGTTTGAAGTAGAAATTTAGAGCTTGGCAAAATCTGAGATATATTTGGGATAGCTAGTGAAGATCTATTATGATAGGGGTGATTGAACTTTAAAAAAATTCACAGTATAATATTTGTTGTATTTTCTTTTAGAATCTGGTAGACCTGCTAAATCTTTCTTTATACACAAAATTATTATTTTATTACATTCATAAAAAAATCCAGATTTACTTACTCTTATAATATTTGCTACAAATGTGTTTCAAGTCTGCACTCTTCTCGAGAATGATTTTACTTTTGGTGATCCACGTTTTCAAGCACCTTTGTTATGGTGCCTAGGTTAGGACTTTAATTTCTTTTGTTCAGGCTTGTTTTTTTTTTTTAGTAAGAATTAAAAACTTTTTAGCTATGCACATATTGCATTTATTTGCTGTTGTTGAACATGTCCAACCTCTGTTTCTAATTTCCCATCTAGATTGTGTGTTCTATGTTGTGCTCCTATTTCTCTATCTTTTTTCTCAGGGCACACATTGTATCGACTCAATTGAATCATCTAGATTTAACAAGCAAATCGGTTGGTAATCACCAAAGAGGCCCTACCAATGAGTTTGCATGACAAGTTTTTGTGCCCATTTAAAAGAAAAAAAAGAAGTTACTTAAAATTTCAAAGTATTAACACACTTATTTCGCTGAAAAACGCTAAAAATAAAAATTTACGACTGAATAAATTATTCTTACCTCAATTTCTTATTTACATTTGGCACAAAACACAAAAAAGGGTTGGAAAATCCAGTCAGTAGTTCGGTGTATGGTAAATCTCAAAGCAAGGGCAAATCACAATGGGACCTTATATTACCTGCACCATCCTCTGTCTTAACTTGTTCTCTACTTTGGGGTGGAATCTCTTTTCCTCAGGTCCTCACAAACTTTACAGGCTTATGTTAGCCACAACTTTTTGGCCGTGTTGGGTGGCCAGTCAGGACAATGGCCCTATCTGTATTGTTGGCTGCTGCTTCGGTATGGTTTCTCCTGTCTGCCTCTTTAGTGCCATGCTGGTTGTAGAGGACTGCAGCTCAATCCCCAGCCTCTTCACAAACATCTTCAGGTATCTTAAGGCTTCTCTCTTCTTACCTCCAGACAGTTGAGCACAGAATGTTGTTCTAAGTTAGAGTATGAAGAGAAGGAAGAATGGCTTTTCCAACACTTGACCAAACGCCGAGCATGGGGAAGTAGGCCATGAAATGATCTAACTTTAAAACGGGTACCATGGTCAAGACAGTCTTGAATGGCCAAAGACTTGGCCTTGGTACTAGTGCGGGTGGTCTCAGTCATGGTTTGTAGTATGGATTAGGAATGGTCATCAGGAGGAAGACAATCTTCTGTTCCTGCAATCTCAGAGCCACCAGCTGGCGACATCACCAGTGGAGAAAGGCTCAGTTTGCAGGTCCTTTGGCATAAATTTTCTCTTTCCACTAACTGTACAGATTGACTGGGTAGCTCTTTCATGAAAACATTGGGCTAGCTCTAGATAATTTTATGGTACAGTATCTCAGCTATCTGTGCCTGGGCCAGAAGAAGCTCACCAAGCGCAAGAGCAGCTTTGTATTCTTAAAGCAAGTTTACATGTTTACTGAAAGGACGTTTCGCACAGCTCGTGCAACTCAATAACCCATTTGTGAAACTTATCTTTCATGCAAACCTGATACTGTGTTAGCTGACCTAACCTCTACAAAGACAAATGGCCCCACCAATCACCAATGACCAATTGTTTTATTTAGATTATGATATCCAGATCTAACAGCCAAAGCGCACAAAAAGCTTATCTAGGTCTAGTGCAAAGGTTTGCTTATGTTCAGAATCACTTCACAACGGATCATTTTCCTGGTCTAGATTGGAATCTGAAGCCTCAACATCAGGCCCTAGAGTCATGAAAATGTCAACTACTATGTTGACTTGATAATCTTTGTGAAAAGAGTGAGTAGTTTCTTGAACAAGTGAAAATATCAACTATTTTGTTAACTAGGTTACTTTTGTGAGAACAGCCGTTAGGTCTTGAACATACCATAATTTCAGTTGAGATGAAGAAAAAAGAAAAAAAAAAACATGCTCAAGTAAAAGAGAGAAAGAGAGAAAAAGAAAAGAGAGAGAGAGAGAGAGAGAGAGAGAGAGAGAGAGAGAGAGAGAGAGAGAGAGAGAGAGAGAGAGAGAGAGAGAGAGAGAGAGAGAGAGAGAGAGAGAGAGAGAGAGAGAGAGAGAGAGAGAGAGAGAGAGAGGGAGGGAGAGAGAGAGAGAGAGAGAGAGAGAGAGAGAGAGAGAGAGAGAGAGAGAGAGAGAGAGAGAGAGAGAGAGAGAGAGAGAGAGAGAGAGAGAGCGCGAGAGAAATGTATTAAGAATGAGTAATAAATAATGTCACAGTTGTAGGACTATTTTGCTATTCAGAGCTTCCCATTCTTTTTCTGCAATTGTGGGAAGCAAAAATCTTCTGGAGTTTAGCGTTGATGAGCTGTTGGAATTCTTTGTCCGACTCCTCAGAGTGAATTTCCTCAGCACTGTGGTTTTGAACCTGGCTTTGGTTTTCTAACGTCTTACCTGCCTGAGCAGTGCCCTGCTGTTGATTCATTGAAGCATCCAAACAAACATTTTATACCTGTGGATCTCCATCCCTCTTTCTGTGGTAAATCTTCCAGCACATATTCATGGGCAGTCCATTTTGTTATTCCGCTGGTCTAATCTCGTTCATCGAAATGTCACGACTGATCCAATACCGGCCAATACCATCTGTCTAGTACCGGCCCAGCACTTTGTGTTTGTTTTGACCTTGTGTTGACGCCCAGTTCGAAGCGCTGTTAGGTCTTGAACATGTCATAATTTCAGTTGAAATGAAGAATAAAGAAAAAAAACCATGCTCATGTAAAAGAGAGAGAGAGAGAGAGAGAGAGAGAGAGAGAGAGAGAGAGAGAGAGAGAGAGAGAGAGAGAGAGAGAGAGAGAGAGAGAGAGAGAGAGATGGTTTTTCTTCCTTTTTAAATTCTAAGTTGGTTTTGAGTACTAAAAGTTAGTTCAAATATATAAACCTACATATCTTGATAGTACAGAAGTAGGAAGAAACTCACTGGAGAGTTAGATAACAGAGAGTTCATTCCGGGATGAAACCCTCCTTATAATAAAAGTTTCAGCTCTTAACTTCTGACACTCTAAGGAGGTCGGGCCACCACATTACTTCCAGTCCCAGGTGTCTCCCTGCATCGCCAGATTTTATCCCACATCACAGTTTGAGATTGCCCAATTAGCTCTTTAATCTCAAGTCATTTTTTGTCTTGGTGTACTGCTTCCACAATTTTCCTATACCGGTATTCATCTTTATGGTCGGTTGCACAGTCTTTACAACCAGATCCTTAGAAAGTAGTCTGGCTTTGCCACATTTGTATTTTTCCACCGTAGATTTTAGTGGGAATTTCAGGTTTACTCTGCGGCATTACTTTGCCACATCTGTGAGACCTGGCATGACCCCTAATCATCTCCTGGTGAACTAATCAATCTCAGCCTCTATTGCCCCTACTGTAGTTGAGCAGATCTCATACACCAGGAGTGGCCAGAGGAGTTTAGAAATTAGTATGAACTGAAGGCAACACTTTCAATTTACCTTGAAAGCCAAATCTATTAATGGATAAAACTAGAAGGTTAGAATTTTATACTGCAAAGCGCTGCTTTGTTGGTTTGTACAAGATTTTTTGCTTGGGGGGGGGGGGGGGGGGTTGTGTGTGTGTGTGTGGGATATTTGCACTATGTCTGTATTTTTTAAGTGTCGATGTTATGTCAAGTTTAGGCCAAATCTAGACGGTTGTTAATTATGAGCAGGCCTATCTTTAATCTGTCAATTTACCAAGAGATCTTACAAAATCTCACAACTGACAATGTGTCAGACTTAATTGAAACAAAAAAAAGGAAGAACAATCAATACTCTTCGTGCAGAAAATCAGGTCTATTTTGCACATACAAAAGGCTTGAGTAAGATGGCCAAAGTATTACTGAAGCCTTTCTAGTAATAACATAAAGAGATAGATAAGTATACTACACCTGCTTCAAGTGTTGATATTTGGCATTTTGCAGATCCAGTTTCAGGCACCTTGATTACACTTATAGAACTTTCTGAAGAATCTGTTGACCATCTACGCTTGTTAGTCTTCCCTAATGGCACGCTTTCCTCTTCAGAATCTGTCACAGAGGAAACTGATGCAGTTAAAAAAAAAACAATTCAAGTAAGTAGCAAGCAATACACACACACACATACAAACATCCAAATGTATATAACACACACACATATTTATTTATTTATTATCTTGATACTTATTTAACAAACTTTCATAATCCTTCTTTCCAATTTATTACAAAAAAAATTAAGCCGTTAATATTTCATAAGAAATGTGAATACCCAAGTTACCTTCCTAATTAAATGTTTAGCAATTAACTGCCTTTCCGTATTAGCAATTAACTGCCTTTCCGTATCAGCACCAAAGATGATACAAAAATGAAACCAAGATCTTTTGTTACAGAGTACCTGAATTTCAAATGGTTTTTTTATTACAAACTTTCATAATCCTTCTTTCCAATTTATTACAAAAAAAATTAAGCCGTTAATATTTCATAAGAAATGTGAATACTCAAGTTACCTTCCTAAGTAAATGTTTAGCAATTAACTGCCTTTCCGCATCAACATCAAAGATGATACAAAAATGAAACCAAGTTCTTTTGTTACAGAGTACCTGAATTTCAAATTATTTTTTTATTTCCAATTCAGCAGATGAGCCCAATTTTTTGCTCTCATTTCTTCCTCCAACATATATGAGACAGTATGAAATTTTTTTCAGGAAGCAAAAAAGAATGTAAATAATAATGTCACCAATTCATACTATCCCTACTTTTTGCTCCTAAGCAAATTTATAAAAACATAAGTATTATTGGTTTTTTTTATTCCATAAATATGATTAGGCACACTTCTGCAGTACTGTGTGCTTAATCATAATTTGACTTTTCCTCGCTGTATGGGACTAAATTGGGTGTAAGCTAGAGTCCATATATCCCAATACATTTTTAGGCCTGCAAAGACAAAGTGAAAATAAAGCATTTTCTCTGTTCCAAATTTTGAATTCTAAGGATCTTATTAATATGATTATTGTATTAAAAACAAATTCACCCTGTGCTGTGAATTTTAAATTTTGTTTTGAGTAGGGAAAGCATAAAAAAGTGAGACAACAAAAAAGCATGCAAGTCCATATGAACTGTTTCAGTTAAAACAGAAGATTTCCACTCTTTAAAGATAGATCTAGATCCTGAATGGAGATTGATTTCATAAATCAGCTGATCTTACTCCCATATAAATGACAGTAAGAAAATAATTTTATCTAAAATTTTATATTCTTAACTCAAGCAAACAAAACAAGCACAATTTATGCTCAAGCATCAAAGCAAAAAAGCTGGATCAAATTACTAAAGCCCATCAATTGGCCTTGTCTGAGTTGGCTAGACTGATAACTGCAAGATTTTAGGACTCACAACATTTACTTTGGAAAGGAAGAAGTTTTGCTAACAGTAACATGCTCAATGTGCAGAATTTCTAATCCTACAATAAGGTTAGTTAACTATTTAAAAAAAAAACAAACAAAAAAAAGAACCACAATATATTTGCAGGCCTTTTAAATTCTTATAATCGTTTAGGTGCTTACTTATAAAGACAATGAATTCCTGCAAGGCAATGTACCTCTGAGCACTTAAATAGCCTTATAATGAACTTTCAGGAGGTTCTTCGGAACGATCAGGGAATTACAGAATAAGCTGCTTTGAAATTTTATACTCGCTTAAATATCGATGTCCTGTACCCAAACAAAAACCAGTTCCTATAGTCCTTTGCATGACTTTACGGTAAGAAATGCCTTGAGATACAGCACTGGCAAACAATAGGTTTAAGTTTGGATCAATAGTTCTATGCGTACTGCAATGATTTCAGGCATTACTGATTGATGCGCAAGGAGAGAAAGGACTGATAATTGCATCTTGTGAATGCAATGTGATCGTCATTTAAATCAATCATAAAAAAAAACCCAAAAAATAAACAAAATCAATGAGCCGCCACAGTTTTCTGGCTAGACTCAATTTGCTGCCATGCTTGCGACAACCCATGATCCTGCTCCTATAGACTATTTAAAGGCTTTAATGGCTCAATAAATAGTTTTTCTGCAGAAACCAGATCATATAATGATACAAATGACTACTTTGAAATCAATTTGACATGCAGATCCAAATGTAGCAAATAGAACTTAACTAGATCCAAGCAGCTGAGATTCAAGCACTTTAGTTATAAATATAATCTGAACCTAAAATGGCATTTAAAATCTCAAACTTTTTCCACTATTTCTGTTTAAGTGAGGGGGGAAATAAATATAATGTCCCATGTTCCAAAGAATATGGACCATTGCACTTTTTTATTCAGATAGAAATATAGTTTACCAGTACCGAAAAGGACAATTCCTTTCCAATATTTGAGTTGATAGGTAGAAAGTAAAAATATTATGCATTCCAGAAAATACCTTAATTCAGCTTAATTTAGGGCAATTTTAACAGCAACAGGTACTAATCCATGCGTATTCTGCTTGGGCTAAAAAAATAAAAAAAATCAAAGTGAAAACAGAAAGTTTGAATTCATCCCAAAAGAGAATACTAAAATGCATAGCAGTTTTTGGAGGGAAGGTGTCCAACATAAAAGATATCAAACGTAACATCTCTAAATTTGAACATTGTCCTTGTAATTGCACTAAAACATCACAACTTTGTAGAAAAGCAAAATATCGACTATATGAAAGCAAAGCAAATTACAGATGCAATTGGCTCAAAGTTGGTTAAAAAAAACACAAATGATAATTCTCAAAATCACCCCAGAACTAGATGATGAGAGCAAAAGCAGAATGTGGAGAAAAGAGAAGAGGTGTGGAAAAGCTCAAAAATGTTTGAAGAGACCAATCAACATAGGATAGCTTAAACAGTACTGCAATGAGACAAACGTACGATGCTGAAATTTTTAAGACAACCACTAAAAGTCTTTCAAAGAGCAGATATACTCTGTCATTGAAGATAACTTGATAAACAAAACACAAGAATTATCTAATGATGATGACAATTTTGGAAAAGCAATTACTACCAAAGATATGTTTGATTCCCTAAACTTTGCGTGCATTCACTTTTTAATCTCAAAACAACCAGTTTTAAAAGAAACCATATTGCAAGCACAGGCTGCAATTGATGATGACATTAGATTTATAGACAATGCTTTCTTATCACATCATTCCCAAGCAACACATTCTATAAAAGCACAGCACAGATTTCATGAATAGGAAAGGTTTTGAACTTGGGTTTCTTTGGGAAAGAGAGGTGAAGATCTTCGTTCAGCAGTTTCACATTTGGCAAGGAGTATGTCCATAGGGAATGACAAAAACAGATTGAAAAATATCCTAGCTGAAGACTTGCTTTAGACAGCTTCAAAAATCAATGCACTTGTGCTGCAGACAAAAATGATTAATATGCTCCACACAGCAAATGCATTAATGTGATAAAGTAATTGATGTCTTTACCTTGATCTATAAAGTGTAAAAGCATGTTGCTTAACAAAAATTTCAAGAGCTTGATGTCTGTGAATGACTCCAGTTTTAATGCAATAAACATGATAAACTACTGCCTTAAATTTGCCATTTTGTACTGAAATAACTTTAACCTATGATTTAAAAGTATAATGTGTGCAATTTGTAACTACATGCTCTCTTTAAATAAACTAATGGACAAAAAAAAAATCATTTAATGAATTGTCATTCACTGTGTTACCTGTTTTCTATTTATTTATCTGTTGGGTTTTTTTTTTATGAAAAAGACTGCCCTATCAGTTTTTTTTTTTTTAATTTTATGTATTTCAGCAGTCAGATTCTAGCACTGAGATAAAATTTCTATGGACTGGATTTATGGGCAGAGAGCAAGATGCTGTTAAATTTAAGTAGACTGGATTCTGTGATGTGTGTAATCTACATTTCTTGGCACATAATCAGGAGATTAAATTTAAGAAGTTTCTTGGAATTCCTGGAGAGGAGATGATAGGAAGTGTTTCTTTATTTTTACTCTAGATTCATGATTCAGCCAAGGTAGCACATGTTTACAACCAAAAGTGAACATTATATATATATATATATATATATATATATATATATATATATATATATATATATATATATATATATATATATATAATAAAACAGTTTTTTCAATGCTCCTTTCACAGTTAAGATAAGAGCAGCCTGTCAGAAATCTTGCCAAGCCTTATCTTTATCCCATCCATAAAAGTGGTAACGATAGTTTTGCACCTGTTCTGCATAAAGCAAAACTTTAAAGTATAAAAATAAGCAGAGTGAAACCTGCCCATGGGTAACATCAAAGATCATAGATATATGTGCTAGCTTAAACGATCATCTGGGGGAGTAAATAACCACTGATCAATAGAAAGAGTACACTTGTAGAGATACGTACTTCTAGCATTACTATGCTACCTTAGGTCACTGTTTAAAACAAACAGAAAGACTACTATCAATCATTTCTTCCATTTTTCTATTTGAGACAGAAAAGCAAATCTCTTATACCCACTCTTATAATCAGTCCTTGTTGACAAATGTGATGAAAGAAAGGTGACATGTTTTTTACACTAACAACATTAAAACTACTTTTACTCTACAATACAGGGCAATAAAATAGACTCAATAGCTTACCTTCTCCACCTCAAACAACAAAGGTTTTCTATGCTCATTAAATTTGTCTCTACAACCACTCTCACCCACACACACACACACACACACTCTCTCTCTCTCTTTCTGACAATTTCCTTTCATATTGTTGGAATGGTCCACGGAACAGAAATCATTCGTCTATAAGCATGATTTATCCTTGAAATGAACAGATGGGGAAGTCAACTGCAGTGAAGAAATGAAAACTTCACAAAAATAACAGAATAAAATATTATTCTCCAACTACATAAAAGAAAAGCAAACTTAACAACAATAACAGATATAATTATCTCCTCCAGAGTCACTCATAGTACTGCTTCAAAATTTATAGAACCATGAGACTTTAGAATTTTTCTCACATTTTCATGTAGAAATTCTTTAAAAAAAGGAGAGATCTCAAGCAAAAAAATGTAAACTAAATTTGGGTGCAATCTTTTAAGAAGTCCTCTGTTCAGTTTTTTTCTCCACCAAGACCACGATGTGGTGCTGATGACCCATTAAAGTTAAATGTAGTGCTCGACCTGAAGTAGTGAAAAAGTGCCCTCCAAAACAAAGTTAAAACATTCAACTGCTCAGACAATATTACAGAGAAAAAAAATTCAAGGCCACGATTTTTTTTAATTGATTGGGTCACTCTGGATTGCTAAAGCTTATAATTATTTCAGAACTAGTAACAATGTGGATAACTCATGCAAGACAAATGGGGAGGAACTAGGTGGGTAAAGCCTTAGATGCTTTTGAAGCTACCAGCCGTATAAGACCTCAGTCAATGCTGTCACGGAACACCGACTGAGGTACGGGTTGGCATAGGTTTTATCCACAAGTGTGTGACGACGGTCCTCGCCCGCCTCCCTGGGAAAAGCAGTCTCGCGGCTGTGAGTAACTAACTCAGTAATGAGGTCACACGCTCGGAGAGGGATCTCTTAAAGTCTACGGCATGCATGACCCACCGGCGTGTGGACACGCTCTGGTGCCTAGACAAATCCCAGGTACCTATCCCTTAAAATAAGAAATGGGCCTGTCTACCTCTTCTGGTAGACAGGTCCTCAGCAGACTCGGCGGAAGAGACCAGAGAGGGTCCAACGGCAAGTCTGTACCCAGCGGCGGAGCTAGCGGATGAAATCGTCTGATTCAACGGTAGCAAAGGCGCACCATCCAGATATGGAACAACCACAAACAGGGCAGGTGACGCTCTTAGTCTTGGCTGGCAGGTTACCTACAAGAGGGAAACTCGGAAAAGAAAACCAACGCCGAAGACGGATGTACTGGGCCCTTGGCGCTTAACGGCAGTACAACGCACCACACGTCATGAAATGGTCAAATCCACGAATACACATCATGGTGCTCTGTGAGGTCCCGCCAGGCGGATAGAGTGCCGGGCCTCATGCCTCGAGGGGGCCCAACCCATGCGACTGGTGGTCACTCCGCTCCGCAGTGTGGAGCCAGGCCTCGGAAGCGGAGGGCAAATGCTACTGGCCAAACAAATCCTAACTCTGACAATAAAACTAGACCACTCAACATTCTCCAGTGGAATGCAGAGGGGGCCTACCAGAAGAAAATCTCTCTGACAGAGAGGCTACATAGAGACAAAATAGACGTGGCATGTATTCAAGAGACACACCTCAACCCAAACCATAGGTTCTCAATAAGAGGGTACCAGACATTCAGAATGGACAGAGAAGGAAGGCAAAAAGGGGGAGTACTAATCTTGGTGAAAAATGACATCCCAGCTAAGGACTTCAAAATTGACACTGGTCAACAGTCTGAAATACACGGAGCATACATCACTTTGTGTAATACAACTGTCACCATTTTTAACCTTTACTGTCCCTCAGACAAAGATCTTGCGCTCCATACAATGAACCTCCCACCCGAAAACTGTCTGACTGTCGGTGACTTCAACAGCCACTCAACTAGTTGGGGATATAAGGAGAGTGATCGAAGAGGAGACGAAGTTGAAGACTGGCAGATTGAAAACAATCTACTACTATTAAACGACCCCGAAGACCCACCTACCTTCTTCTCCAGGCGGTGGATCTCAACATCTACACCAGATCTCGCCTTTGCCTCTGATGATATCTCCAAGATAACAAGCAGAAAGGTACAAAACCAACTGGCCGGCAGTGATCATAAACCTGTCCTACTAGCTGTCAACATGAACTACAAGCCTAGCAACCCCAAAACGTTCCCACGCTGGAACTACAGTAAAGCTGACTGGGTTAAATTTGCCACACTCTCTGACAAACTGTGCAAGAGCGTCAAATGTGATGATTCTAATGTCAACAGGGCCTGTAAGAACTTCAACAAGGCCATCCTGGAAGCTACCAACAGAAGTATACCGCGCGGCGCTAGGAGGAACTACAGACCATACTGGACAGAAGAACTACAAGAGCTCGAGAATGAAGTCACTAATTGTAGGGAATGCAGTCCAACGCTAAACAACAACATAGCACTTAAAGCCAGCACAGCCAGACATAAGAAAGCATTTAATAAAGCAGCCAGAACGAGCTGGAAGCAAAAGACAGAGAGCCTAAACCTAGATAAAGATGGACAAAAGCTATGGAAGTTAACAAAAGCCATGAATGACGAGGATACAAAACAAATACCCATAGTGATTGAAAGAGGTCAGGAAATGGTAACAGGACGCAGAGCAGCCAACTGCTTCATTGATACATATGAGGAAGTAAGCAGCATCCAGGTTCCTGATGAAAGGAAACGGGAAATCCACAAGGAAATCAAAGAACACCAAGTTCAGCCAAACCCACCTGACTACATGAACATCCCTTTCAATGCTCGCGAGCTGGAAGATGCTCTTAAGGCCCTCAAGGACAAGAAATCACCTGGCCCTGATAAAATCACAAATGAGATGCTGAAATACATGGGTCCTAAAGCTAAATCCAAGCTCATAGGCCTCTATAACAATGGCTGGAAAGAAGTGGCGAGAAGCTGTTATGGTACCCATCTACAAGAAAGGCAAAGAACGCTCAAAGACAACCAGCTACCGTCCCATCAGCCTAACCAGTTGTGTAGGCAAGCTCATGGAAAGACTCATAAACAGTCGCCTCGTATGGCACTTGGAGAAGAGGAACATCCTCATACCCGAACAGGCTGGCTTTAGACACCATCGCTCTACTGAGGACCAGGTTGCCTACATAGCCCAACACATAGAAGATGGCTTCCAGGACAAACGCCATACGTTAGCTGTGTGGGTAGACATGGAAAAGGCATTTGACAGGGTCTGGAAGGACGGGCTCCGCCTAAAACTTCACAAGAGTGGTATAAGTGGCTGCATGTACGAGTGGATATCACAGTACTTGAACAACAGGACGGCCCGAGCACAGGTCAACGGTGCTCACAGTAGACAAAAGACACTTAGAGAGGGAGTGCCACAAGGAGGTGTCCTCAGCCCGACGCTCTTCCTTATTTATGTGAACGACATCATCGCAGAGCTCCCACGGAAAATTCACAGTGCTCTATATGCGGATGACATGGTCCTCTGGTGCTCTGAGGAGTACATTACCACTGACAACTACAGAATGCAACAAGCACTGGAAGTTCTTGAAAGTTGGACTAAGAAATGGTCAGTTAAAGTCAATTCCACCAAGACCACATACACCGTCTTCAGTCTCTCCCCAAAAGAACAGAAGGTAACTCTGCGACTTGGAAACCAAACTCTGAATGCAGAAGACAACCCCACGTATCTTGGGGTAACTTTTGATAAACGGCTGACTTGGAAACAGCACACTCAGAGAACCGAATCCAGAGCGAAGGTCCGGCTTGCACTCATGAAAAAGCTGGCGAGTACGACATGGGGTGCTGATGCTTCAACCCTGAGGAGACTGTACACAGGCAGAGTTAGACCTGTTCTAGAGTACGACATGGCAGCGTGGGGCACTACAGCCAAAACCAATATGGACAAAATGAGCAAAGTCCAGAACCAAGCGGCTCGCATCATTACAGGATCTATGAGGTCGACACCCATACAAGAGCTGGAGACTATTACCGGACTGCAGCCCCTCTTGGATCGCTGTCATGAGAAGCTGCTCACACAGGCTGCCAAATTCAAAAGGCTAAGCGGTCATCCAATGGAGAAAAGAATGTATCAGCCAACGAGAGGAAGACTAAAGAGGGAAAACTTTGTCCACCAAAGCAGATGCCTTGAACAAAGACACAGAGACATCCTCGAACAAACCCCCCAAAAGATTTCCCAGTGCCCTGAGATCCCTGCCTGGAGCAAAGAAAGACATTTCCTTGTCAAAAGCGGCGTACCAGGAATAGGTCCCAAAGACTTACAGAATGATCTGATGAGGAAATCGATCACCCTGGAACACCTTCAACAGTGCTACCCCAAGGAAATCTGGACCTACATCTTTACAGATGGCTCAGCAGAGGACGCAACATGCAATGGTGGAGTGGGTGTATACGTAAAGTACCCAGATGGCACAGACGATAGACTCAGCTTTGCAACTGGACTGTACTCCACAAATTACAAAGCAGAGACAGAGGCTCTGAGAGCAGCGGCAGCCCACATTGAGAATAGCCCTCATCTGTCTCACAGAGTAGTCTTTCTCTCAGATGCACTATCCGTCCTTCAGGCCCTGCAAACTGGCAAAGACACGGATCTGAATAACCTAATGTCTAACCTTACACGCCTCTGTATGAAGCATACAGTAATCCTTCAATGGATCCCGTCTCACTGCGGCATCCATGGCAATGAGACCGCAGATACTCTTGCAAAGGAAGGCACAACATATGCTCAAAATGACAAATCCGCCACATATTCTGAAGTTAAAACGATTATAAAAGCCAAACAGCAGAATCTTTTTAAACAAAACCACCCCCACTCCAATAGAAATGATCCATACCACCTGCTCACTCGCCATGAGCAAGTGTCCATATTTAGGCTCAGAACAGGCCACAATCGACTCAGAAATCACCTGTTCCACAAGCTAAAAATAGGTGACACAGATCAGTGTCGATGCAAAACTGGGTCGCAGACAACAGAACATCTCCTTCACTTCTGCCCAAACCACGAGTCGCTACGAAAGCAGATCTGGCCAGACCCAACACCCATGAGCCAGAAACTCTACGGCAGCCTGGAGGACCTGCAACGCACTGCTACCTTTGTTGTGAAGAGTGGAGAGACCATTTGACAAACGAGGAAGAAGAAGATGCAAGACAAATTTAGAATGGCACATTAATAAAATGGCTTAGCATAAATGTCTATTGTTTCTTGTTGACAATTAGTGGATCTGGTAGATATCTTAGATACTAAAATATATAGAAGTACGAAACGCTTGCAAAAGAGGCAGAAGTGATTGTTACATTCGCGACCATCGCCCCAGAAGAAAAGGCAACAATGTTTCCATGACACTTTTGTCTTTACGCTGGAGGAGATCAAATTTTATTTAATATTTTAATTTTTCCACTTTTTCACTTCATTAAAACATGATAACATAATTTTTATATATAAATATAAATAACAATTATTTGTTTTAAAGGCGCCAGTTGCTTTGACAATTGTAAACCGCTGAGAACAGTCTTTTAAATGTTATTTTATTCATCATAATAAATTTGGCTAAAAAATTTTGATGAATTATTTAGAATAAATATATAATGAACTCTCAAATGGCTTTTTTAGCCTAAATAAAAAACTTTTCCTTTTATTGTACCGCTTGGAACATTAATCTCAAAAGATTAAAATTCAGTAAACTTCATCACTGTACATTGTGTGGTTTTGGACGAGTTTGTGGAGAAAGAAATCAAAGTTGCCTTTTATCATACAGATAAGTAAGAACAAGAGCACAAGTGTAAGCTGGCTGGGTTGATTGGCCAGTAGGATTTGGCCCACAATCAGCCTGTTGCTTTCCATCTTTCAAACATCGAAGTCCATAACAAACCGTAACAACAAGGCTTTCCCTCTTTGCCAATATTGATAAGAGAAGTGTTTGAACGACCTTGATTCTTTTACAATATATCTGTTAAGGGCAAAACAGTAAGAGGCATTTTTGTCCATATAGACAATGGAATTTAAATTATGCACTTAAAAATACTGTTTGGGTAACAAAATCAAGAAAACAAAAGACATTTTTCCAAACAAGAGATGGTTGCTATATAAACTTGATAATTTTGGGTTTTGCTGCCATATTTGATTTACATAACAAACTTCATGCTTTTATGACTCAGAATTCAAAGAACATATTTATGTTCTAATAAATAAATTTATCTTTGATTAAAAAAAAACAACCAAAACATTCTGCTAAAAGCCTTTATCATTCAGATTTTATATTTTTAAATGTACATTTATAAGAAATTAAAAAAAAAAAAAGTTTGCGTAGTATTGAAAAAAAAAAATAATTGGCAAAACTGAGATCTGCACACTTTGAAAGTATGTACAAAGGTTCAAGACTAATGGGAAATGAACAAGGAGATAATATGTTATAAAAAACAGTATTTTGAGAAAAACGCAAAGAAAAGTCTCATAACCTAAAAAATGAATTATGACTTTTTTTTGCAATGCCTGTGCTGTATGCCTGGCCCCCTTCAGCCTCATCAAGTTAAGCAAGTAACTTTCTTCATGTAACCATCTTTTCCCTTGCAGCATACAGGTTGTTGGTAATTTGTTTCTCCTGCCTCTGTTTTTCCAAGCTCTCCTGTTGTGGCACATATTTGGCAAAAAAAAAACCAGAACACTCAGAACATGGCAGTCAATCATAAGAATAACGCATTCAATGCCAATATGTGATTGGTGTCCTTTTGTTAGCCAGGTCCCTTTGGAGCTGACAGCTATGACCCAAACTTTATCATCGTCAAAAGTCAGACTACACTCTGCTGGATTCTCTTAGTGCAGACCATACCACAGGTTAATGAGGACACGCAGATGTACCTACTGAGCAAAAACTTCAATTTTTCTGTCCTTTGATTCCTGTGGTCTCTAAGGTCGTCACACATATTAGTTTTGGTCACAACAACACTCTTTACATGAAAACAAGCATTTTTCCTGGTCCATATATAAAAATTTACAGTTGCATGACCAAATTTCTACCGAAATTTAACTTAATAGCTTTTTCAGGTTTCTCAACATACAAAATTGGAGAAACTTTGACAGTTTTACCTAAAACACAGCTTGAAATTGACGCCTTCCAGCTATAGAATGAGGCCTTAAGAGATTTCTCAATCTACCATCTTTCATTTATTATCAACATAATTTTTAAAAAATCACTTAAATAATAAGAGACATACATAAACTTACTCTGTAAATTTAAATACAGTACTTCGAAATAAAGAGATGCACTTGATATGATGTCAATTCTTTCCATACAGATCCAGACCTATAACCTAGACCTAGCTAGATATCTAGATCTGGTGCGTCTGATTAAAATGCCCAAAGCAGATTCATTTACTTGAAATTCCAGATCTAGAGTTTTACAAAGTACATTCCGGATATTGTGAAGCGATAATTACTTAGCAAAGCTCGTCTATTCAATGCCTAGCCTATCCGATGCATTATTGGCATGATATTGTAGATCTACATCTAGTCTATGACAGATCACTCACATAATTTTGAATATGTTGAAATTTTAAAACCATTCGAGTATAGTTAACTGAAGGGCAGACAAACCCTTATGTTTTTAAAATGTTTACGGTAAGATTTTGGAAAAGAAAATCTGTTCTGCACCTCGAAATATTTTGATAGCAAGAAAAACTGTACAACATAAAACCAACAAGCAACAACACACGCCCACAACAATCTCATTTCTTATTTATTTTAACCTTGTAGACAGTAACACTTTAAAAAAATATTTGCAAACTTTCAAAAATGTGCAATTGTCATGAAAATAAATAATCAGCAATTTTCAGAAACTTTCCTACACAACGGGAACAATATTTCAACAAAACACTATTGTTTACAACATAGGATAAATAAAGTTTCCATCTTCATTGATCCAAACAGATATGGCTGCACTTGAAAATTAAAAAAAAACTCAGCGCATCCTGAAATACCTGTCAGTGACACTATCTGTTCCATATTTTGTGGACCATACCGCCATTGATCTTGCTCCTAGGAGAGCCTGTCAGCATTTTGATTAATGTTTTAAAATGCAAAGTTGGCATGCTACTTTTCTGGCAAAAATATACAATAAAGAAAGGCACACAGCACAAAAGCCTTGTGCACTTTGTGAACAGATCTTTTCTCTTGCTTTGAAGAAAAAGCAGAAGTCAAAACACAGTTGCATCTGGTGCAAAAAGCGTCTAACTTTAGGCTCTTTGCTATATTGACCTTGCCTTGTAATGTTTGAAATGCGTACATCTACATTAAAGCTACGATATCAGATTTTCCGGCTGAGAAACATCCATGATTGTCCCCTCAGAATGATGGTGTACTGATGGCACATCCTCATGATTCAAAAGGGCAATCTTTCTTTAGGGTTATGTTTGTGCAGCTGAAGGAGAGGGGTGAAGTGAGGTATAGATTGAAGATGGCTTTGCTAGAGATGGAAAGTGACCAGAAGGGTCTGGTGAGCATGAAGAGGGTTGAGCTAAAATGGAAGAGGTGCCTGGTGCAGGCACAGCAGACAATTCTTGTTGTTCACTGACATTTAACACATAATTATGAGCTGTGAAACCGAGTATGTGAATTTTGATGCAAATAATTTAATAACAATAGGTATGTAATGAAGAAAGTGACCAAGACTCTTTGGAAGACTACATCATTCTTAAGATAAGTAGTAATATACTTCTATACTTTCTTCATTACATAACCATTGTTATTAAATTATTTAATTAATGTAAACATTTTTTCAGGAAATTTGGTCTGCATATTTCCTTTACACTATTGGCCTTGATTCCCCCCATTTCCCCTCCCCACTCTCTCTCTCTCTCTCTCTCTCTCTCTCTCTCTGTCTGTCTGTCTGTCTGTCTGTCTGTCTGTCTGTCTGTCTGTCTGTCTGTCTCTCTCTCTCTCTCTCTCTCTCTCTCTCTCTCTCTCTCTCTCTCTCTCTCTCTCTCTATCTATCTATCTATCTATCTTTCTCTTTCTCTTGTACTCCCAATCTCCAACTATCATTTTCTTTCAAGTATATTTTCATTACATTCTTATCTCTTCTGCATACTAATCTTCTTGAAGTTTTATTTATTTATTTATTTCTTCATTCTTTTATAAATAACAATTTAGTCAATTTTTGATACAATATTTTTTAAATAGTGTGTTTTTCTTTACATATATATATTTATTCATTTATTGATTTTTTTTTATATTTTTTGTGGGGTTAGACCTTTCTATATTTAACCTTTCACATATTTATATATATATATATATATATATTTTTTTTTTTTTTTTTTTTCCAGTTTTTACTTCAAATTTGTGTAAGAGAATATCCTCATATGGTTTGTTGTTCTTGTTTTTGTGTCTGACGAAGGCATAAAGCCGAAAGCTCACGTTTATATTGTTTTGTAATTTTTGGAGCTGCACTCTACCTATTTTTGTTTTATTTACGGTGCTTCAGAACTATTCACAAAGCTTCACTGCTACATTCAATTTAATTGACTTGCGATTGGAGTGATAATTTCCACGGATGTTCTAAAACAGTCTTTTTCAACTCAACTACTCAGTGGTAGTTTCACAATTATGAAAAAAAAATTATTAATAAACATTTTTAGATCACAATAGAAAAAGGACAAGATTTCAGAAAACCAATACTTTTGATAGTTGACAATGTGACCCTTATATTCCCTGTAGACATTACTATAATAGGGTGTCGCACTTGCCCTTAACCACTTAAATCTGAATCTGATAAACCCTTAATTGTGTAAATATTACAAAAGTTTAAATTACATCTAAATTTGTATAATCTTGCCGCCAGCAAAGAAAACAAACATGATTTAGTTCAAATAAAAACAAGATTGAAAACAAAGGAGAAGTGAAAGTGTTTGAACAAAACAAGGTCTTGAGTTAGCTAGGCTAATCAGTGATAGTAACATGGCACAATGCACACTGCAGTTATGCAGTACAATTTGATGTTTTGAAGTTGTCGTGTAACACAAGAAATTAGCCTTAATAAGAAAAATTAGCTAGTTTTATAAAATTACTAGCTACATTGACACCTTTATGAACACTCCTCATCATGAGGTTATTCATTAATGTATAGACAGCCACGAATTTTCATAAAAAAGTGCATCTCTACACATTGTTTTGTTTCCATACATACCTAAAAAAGATTGGATTGGGAAAATACTGTTTTCTACCCTTTGCTAGTCAAAATGTGAATTCATAGTAAAAATGCCTTTTGGAATGCTAAAGACACAAAAGCAAGCTAGATTCTCAATCTACAAAGTTTTCTGCACATATTAATGTTTTCAGGCATAATTGATATGCACTGGCAGAGAGGAAAGTGATCGATGCATCTCATGCATTTGAATAACTATTATTTTTTTTTGTAAAGAGGGGGGAGGAAAATGAATGAACCAAACCATAAATTGGCCAGCAAAATCTTCTGGCTAGCCTCAAATGGTATGAAAGTACCAGCGGAATATCTTGCATCCATGCAGATGGTTGTGTTGAGAAAATAAAAAATAGAAGAAAAAGTGAAAGATTCATAAAAATGTGGGTTACATCACATGCTCAGCATGGAAAAGTGGTCAGGAGGATAGACTGAACTGCAGTTGCATTTTTCTCATTTACAAAAAACAAAACAATTTAGTAACATGTATACAATTACAACTTGTTTAGATTTGCTAAAATACAAAAGAGTATATGGATACTGACCAGTTTTCTTTGTTCCAGGCTTTAATCCACTGCTGGTACATTTGGTGCAAGGATTCTTATTGGGATCTTCTAAAGTAAGAAATCTTTCACAGCAGCCCAATTTTTCTTTGAATCCTTCCAGAAAGTGAAGAAAGCCTGACACTTTGTCATGGGTTACAATTCTTTTAGTGTATGTCCTCATGTTTTGTGTAGCTGAAAATTATTTTAAGAAAAAAGAAATAAAGTTTTAAAAATCCAACAATTGTTAAAATTTCTTTGGGTATTCAGATTTACACATCTACAAATATGAAATTTTCAACAATGAGCATGTAGGAGGGAATTTTCATAATATAAAAATCTTATAATTCAAAAATTGAAAAAAATAGGCAATTTGGTTCTCGGGGCATCACATTAAATTTGCAGTTAACTGTGTAATCATAAAGTTGAATAATATAATTCTTCCAGTTTAATTAATCTATTTATAATATTTAATTAGTCAGAAACTCCTTATACCATATTGTCCTGACATATTCATAGAATTCACATGGGACAGAGTGACCTAATGTGTACAGATCCTCTCTTTCAATTGAGAAAGCTGTCTCACATGTCAGGAAGATCAAGAAATATTGACTGTAATCACAGCCAGGTATTCAGTAAGGAAAGAGATCTCCACCATGAACATAGAATACCACCTGATACTTCAAAGCAAGATAGGTTTCAAATTTTTGCCAACAGCACACTAGCACAATCAGAAGAGATAGATTTGTGGCTTCATTTTTTTCAGACAGCAGTTTTAATACATCTGAGATACACGCGCCTCTGGAAGTCACTGGGGATGCGGCAGCTCTGTTGCTATGTGGCTTAAAGAGAGCAATCTTTAGCATCTTTTGTCACCCTGTGATAGTGTGAAAGAGTGCTGCTAAGAGTAAGGTTGATAAGCGCATGTGCTTTATCTGTTTTCAGTATAGTTTAAGACAATTGAGCACATAAATGCACTTGTTTTTTTAGTAAGCACAAACAGATGCAGCTGTTGCTTGAGATTTAGTTGAGTTTGTATTTAATAATAGTTCAATATGAAATACACCCTCAGTCTCTGACAGCTGAATATATTTAATGTCCAAGATATGAAGTGTTTGACATTGTACACCAGTTACTAAAGCAAAGGGTGCTGCTAGCAGGTACAAAGTATGGAAGATAATTTAGCACAACAGAAACATCCAAAAAATAAAAACCAGATACCCTGGGCTCACAGTAAATTAAACACTGCTGTCATAAATCTACCCACCACCAGTGATTTAGATACCATTTTTTTCTGAATTGTATGTTCGTTCATCATAGGCTTTCTTAAAGGATCAAAGTCTTTGGAGTTGCAAAAGAAAGCAGAGTGTTATAAATAATATAATATTATTTTTTTCTTTCAGCTTCTTAGAGCAATATTGAGGGTAAGAGAAGACATGCTTTTCTGCGTCATCTTTGCCCTGGCATGCTAAGATACTGAGTTTTGGATACACAGGGTGTGCAGCCTTATTTGATGGTAAAATTAAGAGGCTTTTCGATAGTTTTAGATGTAATGAGTTGCCTGCTTTTATCCTCTACTTTTGGAAACCAAGCTTGTATTGTGACCACTACCAGTCCTCTCTCCATCTCATTGTCTGTACATTTTTTACACATTGGTTGTGAGGGACATGTACCTTAGTATTTTTTTTGTTCCTGAAGTGAACAGTTCTCTTTAATGAATTTGAAAACATTGACAAAAGTTTTGACAATAAGAATGAATTAATTGTTTACAATTACAGCTATTAGCAGAAAAATTAGCCTTTCCCACAATATGACAAGCTCAGGGCTATGTGTACATTTGTCTTTGCACAATAGAGTGAATTGACTGCTAATTTTATTGCATACAGTGGAGAGAATAACTTTATGTTTTTATGTAAGATACAGCAGTTGTTTTGTCGAGCTTGATGTAACTATGACAATGATGGAGGTTTTGACATAAAGAAAGAACATTAATCAGAGCTGCCTTGAGCTGCTTAAAACATTGTTTTCTCTTCATCACTTCACATACCGTCAGGAACCTAGGCATTTATAACTGTAGATAACTGCAGGAATTGAATTTTACTATATTTTAAGGTCTATCTCTACCTAAAAATTTATCATTTTCTAAAACTTCATCTAATCACCACTGTAACTTTTTCCTTGTTTCCTCTAACAATTTTATTCTCTGATAATAATCATAGTGGTGATGAAAAGCTAAGATCTTGATGGTTTCCATAAAAGAGCTACCCATACTGAACAGCAGGTAAACCATTGTTAAGGTTTTTATTGTTTGTGCCAGGTTTCTCACCAAGATGGGGTGTGCAAGAACACTATTAATCATTTGTCTGACGCACCCTTTTTGATATCATAAAGAGAAACTGTCATGTTGCTGAACTTAAAAATAAATCCCAAATGTTCCATAATCTGGCTAAGCACAGTGACTGATATATACTTATATATAGCTATATAGGAAATTCTATTAATGACTGTATCTTAAATGTTACCAAAATAATGGATTTACATTCATCATAGTCTGATGATTGAATATATAAGTCATATTAATATATACATACTGCACATGATCATTTTGGAATGGAGATATTCAATGGTAGATTTGATCAACTTGGTATATATCCTAGGGCCGTCTCTGTACTTTTAAGACAAAACAAAATACTTGCAAAATAGAACATGTACCTGGTACTAAGTATCTTTGAGGTAAATATGTACTGCATGATCAGTGTTTTGTTTTTTTTAATCTATACTAGCCCAAAAGCAACACTGTTCCATCCATGCTTCATATGCAAGCATGAATCAAAAGTATCCACCTTAAAATGCACATATTTGATGTGAGTATTAAACTGTTTGATGTTAGGATCACCCCTTTTTTGCAAGATTCATTGGAACTCTTTTTTCCGTCAAAAACAATGTTCATTAAATCAGTCTCTTCCTACATTTGATTCAAATACACTGGTCATTTTGTTCAGAGCCAGCGTTTTTAGTTTGAGAGTTGAAGAGTTATATAGCTACAAAGAATTTGGCCAAGATAAAGTAAGGTGAGACTGGAACCAGAGAATTTGTGAGATTGCCAGCCAATGGTCCTCTGAGCAAAATTTCCACATATGTGGTATTTGAAAAAGAAAGGCTCTAACACCACTGACTGAAACAGTTGTTAAACTTTTCGATGAAATTGGAGCAGGGGAGGTAAACCAGTTCTTTACAATTGTAGAGTCTTATAGAGAAGTAAAGACGCCACGTTAGTTGCCCTTTTCACCCTGTGAGCACCATCTTTCTGAGGAGGAAAGCAATCACATCTTAATCTGTTTGATCTTCCATGAATTTTTTTTTCTTGATGTTTCACCAGAGTCCATTTAAGAAAAAAATCAAATTACCTACCTTGAACAGTTATTTTGCCAGTTCCTGGGGCAGCCATCTTGAGGACATCAAACACTTGTCTCTGTTGCCAGGCACAAGAAATGCACGCGTTAACTAGTTGCTGCTGCACCAAACCAACAGGGGCTGGTCCCATGCAGCTTGGCATTTTATAACCCAGAGACGCAAGTTGAAGCAAGGGACCACACTTGCACCCAAGGTTTATATATAAACAAACTGGTTTTATGGAAAAAAAAAATTCTTGTTAAGGAAAAAATCAAATCATTAAAGTCACAGTACTTTAGTAAGTAGAACAGAGAAAACCCACTCATCCAAAATGAGGTTCAAATCAATAAAAACACACAAATTACAATAAAGATTAATAATTGTATACTGACGTGTTTGTTTACATGTTTTTAATTCTTGGGTTTCAATAAGGCGATGTGTTCTATTGAAAATTAAGGGCATGTCCATTGAAAAGATTTTATATCTCAACAGAAAAATTTAAACGCAACAGTTAAAGGTTGTTGTTGCTGTCCTTGTCATCCCGACTGTTGAGGGCCTTTCTGGGGTTGACTTTTAATGTTTCTCCAAGTCACACCATCCTGGGCTAGCTTGATGTTCATGTAGAGCTGGTTGCTGGTTCATTCTTTGATGTCGTCGTACCACTGAAGTCTGGGTCTGCCCCTTCCTCTTTTACCATCTATTCTACCTATGAGGACTGTTTTCTGCATGCTGTCATGTCTTGCAATATGACCAAAATATGACAACTTGTGTGTTCTTATTTGTGATACAAAATCTTCTCAACACTTCCTCATATGTCACTCTAACTTTGTAGCTAACTCTTGCCAAGCGTTTGAATATCCACATCTCTAGAGCTTCAAGCTTCTTGATTGATTCTACATAGAGAGACCATGTTTCGTCGCCGTAGAGCGGTATTGAATATACATAGAGGTTGATGGCTCTCAGTCTGAGATCTAGTGAAATGTCTCTTGACATAAAAATATCATTTAATTCGATGAACATTGATTTGGCTTGTGCAATGTGAATCTCAATTTCCATGAAAAAAAAAAGGTTGAGATTCTATATTTCATGTTCAGATTATATTTATACACTTATAGCCTTTTATATTCACAAAACTTTTTCCATCTTTTTTTTTTTTAACTGATTCAGTCTTTTAAGCCGTTTTCTTCGGCTCATGCTCCTTGAAAATTTGGAGCATAAGTCATTTTAACCGGCACATGATTATTATGTTAGAATTTGAGTAAAGTACTAAAAGTACGATGACATATGAATGCCAATGCTCAGGATTCACATTCGTATTTCTTTTCACGAAGTTTGAGCGTTGGAATCTGCTGTTTTTGTGAAATTTTCTTAGTTTTTTTTTCTTAGATTACCGAGTTTTTCTTTCCTACCTTACATCTACATCTAGATTCTGTAAAACTATGGAAATGGGGAAACTCTGTTATGGTGGAACTGTAAATTTTAATGTTGCATGTAGTTAATTCAAGTAATTTTTGTACTGTGTTTAGTCTGCAATATTGTGTAACCTTCTAAGCATTTCTGGAGTATTACTTCATAAGCAAATTATAAGCAAATCGAACTGTCAAGACAAGTATTACACAAACTGAAATTCTATGTACCCTATGCAAGTTGAACTTCTTTTAGTGTAAGAATTTTTTTTTTTTGCTAAGTAGAACTCAAAATCATGTTGATATATTGAATTGATAATTATTCAAAGGCACGGTTTCATAACTTTTTTAACCTGATTTATACTTTAGAATTAGAGGGTTTATCATTTTTTTTTAGTTCTGCAACTATATTGCAAAAAAGAATTGAAATATGTAAGAATTGCAACATTTTTTCAGTTTTCTTTTCTTTTTTTTTTTATCAAAACTCAAAAAGTTTTGAAGACTATTTGGCCATTTTTTTAATTGCAAATACTTATATAAATATACTATACATATAATATCTGCTCAAAGCATAGGATTACACAAGAAAGGCATGAATGTAGAAAATATTGATTTTACCTTCTTTTTTGTTTGTTTCATTTTCCTGCTTTACTTGCAAAATAAAACAAAAAAAATTTCTCTTCATATGTAAATTTTCTAAAACTAATTCCATTCCCTTTATTTTGATTTATAACTTGTAGGTTTTTGTTCCATAAGGGAGCTCCAAAAGAAGAATTTTTTAAAAATGTAAGGGCGACAATTGAAAATATTCTGAAAAACTCTATGTCCAGTCGTGAATTATGTGGTGGTAGTGAATGAGTTAATTGATTTTTGTTTTTTTTTCCTCATGAAATAATATGTTTTAGATGCTAATAATTTTGAGCCACTTTTGATCACCTTTTTTTTAACTTTATCAATTTATGCCTCCTGAATTTTCAAAATGTTTCCCTCAATATTACCGAAAAAGTAATCCACAAAGATACATTTTGCATTAATTGACATCAATAATCAAATCTTTATATTGAACAAATACAATGAGATGATACTGCCTTGTGGCAGACCAATTTTCTTGAGGGAAATGGTCTGAAAAAATGGGCTCCTCTTTTAAACATGAAATTGTCAGTTTTATAAGAAATGCATAAAAATTAGGGGTCCCCCTCTAAATGAAAAAGGTCTTTTCATATTTTATGTTTCCTGGAGGTACAGTAGTTTAAAAAAAATATGGCTATGGCTGATTTTACCTTGCCAAAGCTTCGCAGATAATTGTTCAAACAGGACCAAATGGCATAGCAAACTGTGATTGAAATATATATGAAAAGAATTTCTGGGATTCCAGCATCCATTCTTATCAGCTTTTGACTGTTCTTACCTTGCCTTTTTGACTCATTTGATAAGATTAATTGTAATGGGAGCATTTATTGCTCTTTGAGCCATTCACAGACTCACCCAAAGTTATCCATTTCTGAATGTCTCCTTCTTATGATAATAAAGCTTTTTTTTTTTAAAGTAGATTCCAAGGCACAATTCTTTATATTTGAAGTGTTAGTTGTGCATTTAACACATATAGATGGAGAGCTTCTAATATACAAAAATATACTCTTTGATATGAGCAACTTCTCCTATGCAGGCTTCATAACTTTTTTAATCTATCAAAATAGTTCTTGTCTGAATTTTTTATTATGCTGCTAAATAAGATTTAGCGAGGAAAGATAAAAGTGAAAGATTAAGTTATCTGACTGAAAATAAAATTAAAACTGTCCATCAATGCAAAGTGATCTTTATCTCACATGGTTACACGTTAAAACACTGTGATGGTCTCATATTTTGTTATAAATCCAGCTGATGAAAACTTTTAGTGACAAGATTTGTGCTCGAGAAGCTCATAGTGAAAGTCAAACCTTAGAGCTGCATAGAATTTTTATCTGAAATGAATGTAAAAAAAAAAATTAAGAAAAAAACAGAATCACGCGTTGAAAAATTTCATTGTTAAGCATTAAAAGATGCACTTACTTATTTTTATTTACATTTATCATGAAACTGCAATTAATGCTCTATACAAAACTTGATAAAAACCTTGCTTTGTAACCAATTTTCATGATATTGACATGAAATGAGAATAGAATTACTGAAAAACATATGTAAGGTGAAAATTTAACTATCCGATTCATAGTTCGTGCAAAATGATCAAATTGGTACAGTTCCCAAAATATTATTTTTAAACAGCCCATTTACCTCTCATTGCCTCATGCATTGGCAGGGTCATGAAACAATTTTTTTTCAGCTCCTGTCAGGGTGGCCACCGCTTATCAAGGGTCAACTAGTAGTCAATGTTGCACTTTTGTGCAGGTAAAGGCAACAAATAAGGAGAAACTACACGTTCAGTTTTGCAGTGGTTTTAGTCGCTGTTAATGATGTCCAGAATGAAAAATTGTGGAATCTTTAAACTTAAAAAAAAATAAGATTGTGGTTACCTAGAAGAGTTAAATATTTTTCTTCCACCCATACAATCGAGGGCCTCCCCATAAGGAAATGAACGTTAAAGTTAACTTGAATTAGGATAAGTTTGGGAAACTGACTAATGAGAGCTTCCTGTGAGTTTTTTGATAAATTGATACCAAAGGGCAAATAAAGCGACAAGATAAGGGAAACCGTGGCTACAACAGCATGCAGATTGGTGTTTACATCAGCTTAGTAAACAACAAATGCATTTTGAGAAGAGAACCAGCCTCTCTCCACCTCCCAGGACTTTACACCTGAAGAGGGTATAGCCCTGAGGGATCCACAATGTTTCTCCTAATCTACACTTATGCAGAGAAATTTAAAAAAAAAAAGGAAGTGTCCTTTTCTTAGGATATTAATCTTAGTTCTTTCAAAATTGCCTCTCAAGCTTTGTTTATTCCATAGAAAGATATGCCTTGTGTCTTTTTCATTATTATTTCTTGTGTGTAAGTCCTCCTAGACTTGAGGCTTCTTGCCCACTTATTTCAACTGCACAAAAAATTTTCAGGAGAATCAAAGATAGCAGTACCTTCTGCGTGGTGGACCCAGGCCTCACATTTATTTTTGATTGGGGAGGAAGGAAGGAGGTTGGGAATCGGAATAAGCGGAGGAAGATGACAAGAGTGACATTGAGAATTTAGGCAAGACTAGCAGGGTGATTTCCTTTCCAGTTTATATAATATGACATGGTCAAACAATAGTTAGGCATGATCACCTTTGCTACAGCCGGGAAAAATAGCGATGTGCAGCAACATCTGTTTTTATAAAATCCAATTGGATCTAGAATATGTGGCCTGACTCTTAATGCCATATATCCCACTCAGATTTCCTGAGCGGCTTTGGACTATCAAATGTAAGAACAACAGCAATATCAGCAGTATTTTTCCTGTAACACATTGCCAAGTTTAATGTGCCTAGCATATGTAACCTTTAGGATATTTTCCACCAGATCATGGATTGTGCACATCCTGAGGATGCTGTGTCTAATACCTTTGGAGCTTTACTTGCCAACTTATAATCACAAGAACTCTCAAAAAGATCTTCATGCCTTGCAATTTCTTGGCTTGAAACTTGGAATATATTCCAACTATAATGTCCATACTATGCTAGGTGGTACATTACCCAGTATGTTGACCAGTTCATGGTGAAGCTTAAATGGGGATCTGTCAGCCTTTCCCATCTTTTCCAGAAATGAACTAGAATTTTCTTGTCTAGCCTTCGTTTGCTTGCTTAAGGGATATACCTGAGATAGACCTGCAGCTTGACTGTGGCCCTGCTATTCTTACAAGTCAGGACCAGCCAATTGAGCAGTACGGGCCATACTGCAATTGGGCCTAAAGACAGGGCAAGGGCAAAAGTGCTACGGGTGTAGATTACAGTCTGCAGAATGTTCCACTTCAACTACCTCCTCCTGCATTGGACACACCTCAGGGCAAATAAGGCACCAACTATTTGTGATAGAAGTTGGATAACAGGTGGATAAAGGCAGTAGACAAGAAGGTAGCAGTGCATCAGGAGGCAGGTCAGAAGGCAATAAGAGAAAAAGAGCCTGTTTTGACTGCGTTATACTGTTTCAAGCTCAAAAGGCAAGTGATGAATACACCTCTTTGATTGAGGATCCTGTACTGATATGAACAGAGAGACAGATACACAATAAAGAATGAAAGAAACAAGAGGAGAGAGACAAGATGAGACAAAAAAAGAGGCCAGAGACCGTTTATACATGTATTTTATTTTTCAAAATTCTTAAGCAGTCTACGATGAGGCTGTATCTTCTGGTTTTTTGTGAATCGGCAAAAGTAAAAGATAACATTGCAAATTTTTTTAAGTTTCCAGCTTCTCGGATAAAGTTATGAAGAAGTAAACTATGCATGTGCATTTTTTTACCACTGGTTTGAAGTTGCAGATTATAATCATGATTTGAGTCTCTCTCCTTGAAAGAAAACCACTGAGCGGTCCATAATAAAACAGCAAGTTTTGATCTGATGTGATTTTGCAATAAAATCCGATAAGTTTGCACTCTATTTGATGTTTCTAGCTTCACAGAGAGCATAGTTATGAATTAAAGTAAACTATGAACTATGATTTATTGATCATGAGGACAAGGTTTGCTTTTCTTCTATCAAAAATATTCCCTGCTCAGCTTGTAATGCAACCGTAATGATTGCATTCATGTGATGTTGTGATAAGTCAATAATTTTGCAATTTATTTGAAATTCCTAGCTTGACTGGTAGCGAAGTTATGATCAAGTAAACATTATTCACTGTGACATCCTTATTAGTTTACCCACTGGCTAAGTCAGGAGAGAGGCACTTGGCCCGTCAGTTGAAACAATAATCTAGACAAACGAATCATAGCATCACTGAAATAAGATATAAACCTCAGATATAATAGTCCTCATTGGCTTATTTACATTATATCATACCCTCAGTTGGCCTCTCTGTAAGAGCATGTTGTATCTTCTTAATAAATTTAAGTAATACACCCACTTGAGGGAGGAGCCAAAAATTGACATGATAACCGGTAAATGATGTTCCTTTGAGATTTGAAACCAATCATGCTACAGTCAGTTCAAATTCAGTTTCAAGAGACTTTGCATTACATCTACTGTTGGTGAGGTGTGTAGTGGTAAGGGCTATGTGCTAGTGTCTATTGCATCAGCTTGTCAGCATGAGATGACCCCTTGGTTTGTTACAGCTGTAATATCAGCGTGAGAATTTTATAGCTTTTCATCAATGAAGTAAAAAATCCAATTGTATTTCATAATCTGTTGTAGACAATTCTATTTTGTTTCTAAATACACTACCACTAAAAGTGAATAATGAAGATAAAGAACAATGATGCAATTTTTTGGCTGGTGTGTCTGCTTACTAAATTTCTCCCTCAGCCCCTCCCCTTCCAAAAAAAATGGGAATTGGTGAACTTGAGGGGTATTTGGTTTTCAAGTTTGTGTGAAAATAGGGATATAAGTAGTGAAGTTTTTTTTTTTTTATGCTTGTTGGTTCCGTTACGTTTGTATGAGATGAAAGATGCTTATGAAATTGACTTGATGGTCTGTCCTCGTTTGTTCAAGAGCTTTGCTTTGTGGATCATGGTTGGCGCGAACTAGCACATGGTGATTGGATTAGTCATCATTTGAAGCTTGAAATATGCTAACAAACTTGTGGTTAGTTTTATCAATAATATTTGTGTCGTTATGTTTCTCCTTGACATGATTTTATGTGCATCATTTACCCTAATTCTTATTATGTCCTAAATAAAACATAAAAAAAATTTTTAAAACTAACACGGGTACAAAGATTACGGTAAAGTTTCATAAAATGTATACTTTTATAAGTGTCTATAAACTTTAGAGCACAAAAACAGCGTATCAACTTGTACATATTTGATTTTCACAAGACTGGACCTGTAAGTGCGCCAAGCACACGTTCTCGCACCTGTTACTGGCTGGGCACCTTCGCCCTGGAACATCTGTTAGTGTTTTACCTGAGCTGATGTTCAAGGGTTAAAATAGATCTATCACACGCGATTCCACTAGAAATAATGAATTACTGGCTGAAAATTACATAAAATTTCTGGGTTTTAATCTCCCCATCTTTTCATAACTCATCATAATTTCACCCTTGTGCAAATAGAATATAAGAAGTCAGCTAATGCTGTAATTTATAAATCTATTTTTTAGATCCTTTTAAAGGCTTCTTAAAAGACAATGAATTCCCAAGGAACATACCTATTGAAGTACTGCTTTGTGGGAATTCACAGTTATTTATTTCAACCTATTTGATATTTAAAGTGCTAAAAACACTATTAAAAAGATTTGAATTTTTACAAAATAAGCTAACTTATCTTACTAATTCAACATACATGCAATCAAATTCATTCAAGAAAATCCCAAACACTGAAAAATATGAAATGAAAAAAATTTTTTTATAGAAATGTTACCATTCCAGAGACCAATAATGTTTTTTACATGAAGTTAGAAATACCTTTTTCACTGTCTCCAGCTGTTGTATCTGGTTCTGAGCTTGTAACTGTACTCTCATTAAAGGAAAAATGACTGATCCCTCTTGGCATTGATGTGAATTGATTCCCAGGGCAGGAGTTAGTTGGACTTTTCTGAGAACCGGAAGAACAAATAGATGGACTTCTGTCATGGTCGTCACCTCCATCATCATTTATACTCATTTCACTTGTTACACGTGAAGTAAACCTTGACTTGTAAAGGTTGGCTGTTTGTTGTTTGGAATGAAAATGAAAAAAATAATGTAAAATGTTTACAAAGGCTTTCTAAAGACAAAAATCTAAGTTTCTTATGATTTTTTTGGCTCTTTAACACATTCAGAGGCACTTTCAAATATATTTGCCTCTCTGAATTCACATTAAATGTTTTCAACTTAAAAAAAAATTTTAGATGATTTTTATCAGGATTAAGTCAAATCAAAAGCTGCAATTTTCATTTCAGGTCCTTCATCCTTTGAGAGATAAATTGCTCTGGTACGAAATCAAAGAGAATGCTGCACTAGTCTAAATCAGGCAAAGCCACAAGTTTTACTTGATACAAACATTAAAGGAGTACAAGCACAGATCCCCATACCCATTGTTGATAAAATGATATTGATAGAGATTGAAAAGTAAAGAAAGCAACACACTAGTACTATATGCTGTAAATTTGGATAATTGGGACGGCCTTATAGTTCTTAACTGAACGAGTAACCTCTTTGTTATGATAAATTAAAGGACCGAGGGGAGGAAAAGCCGCTCGATAAACTAGTGGCAAAGATAGATAGGACAGACAAAAAGAGGTAAATTAGAGGCAAAGATGGACAATCTAGAACAAAAATGAGCGCAAAATTTTCTGCGCACTTTGCAAAATTATTCTGTCCCTTCAGGATTTTGCACAGCATCCAGATCTGATCTAGATTGAGATCTGGAAAATCTAGCAAATTTAGAGATAGAGCTAGATTGAGATCAGTAGATGTAGTTCTTATCAAAATTTAGATTTCCAGAGACAACTAGACAAGGATAAATCAGACAAATGTATGTGGTCAAGTGTAATCTATGTAAGTCCCTTCACTAGATATCTTTCCTCGTTTAAATAAAAATTAATGCATCACAAAAGCATAGATCTAGACAAAGGAAGAACTAGCCCACATAGCGCACTAATTCAAACAAAAATGTAGATAAGGGACTGAAGTAACCTTTTTACATTTTCATGCATTTATCTTAATCTGTAAAGCTTTAGCACTAATAATAATATTTATTTAAAAAAATTAAAAGAAGCAAAAATTTTAAATTATTGATAAAAAAGCAATTAATGGTTGTAAATTTTTTTTATTGCATATTAATTCTTCATCATTTTTTTTAGCTGAATAACTCACTTCTTTGTAATGTCATCACTTTTTTGCACAATTTTTAGATAACTTTCATGGTTAGGCAGCCACTTATGATAAGGAAAAGCCTTAACAAATACTTTTCTTTTGATAACTTAGGGGAAAAACTTGCGAAAATTTTTCACAAGATTCTTGCAAGATTTAGGAAATTCCATGCAAAATAAACAAATTGTTTTTAAATTACATAGATATATGTCTCTGCAATTATTATTTTTTGGCAATTTCTAGCAATTAGAGACATTTTTTGATGCTTGTGCTCCATGCAAATTTCTGCAAGGACAGGGCTATGCACAGAAAACGATGCTGGCCTTAGATGGCACAAGAAATTTCATTTCCAATGGGTTGGTTCTGCTTCTTTTCATTATTTTAGTCCTAGTATTACTGCCGTACTTCGACAAAACGCCTTTAACAGTTTTGGCGCGAAAATTTTTTATTCTTTAAATCAATAGGTATTTTCGTTCTCCAACTTATAGCAAAATCTAAGGCCTGAAAAATTCTTTGAATTTGAATGATTTTAAATTTTTTAACGTAAAAAATGCCCTTAGTCTAAAGGCATGCCTCGGTACTTTCACAAAACACCTTTACTTTGACAGAACGCCTTTAATCCAAAGCTAAAGGTGTAAGTCTTTGCGGTTACAGGAAATGGGGTGCGCCTGTGCTTTCACAAAACGCCTGATGATCATGTTTTTTCAAGAAAATGAGGTTTACTCCGGCTCATGAACCGCCGTTTCATTTATCGCTTGAATTGTGTTTGGTCACTGTCTTATCAGATCAATCACAAGCCAATCCTCGACATTCGCCTTTTACCTCTGACATCCTCTCAATAAATTAGGCCTATTTAAATCCAGCAAAAAGCACACTTTGTCTTCTCTATTAAATGCAACATCACTGAAGAATCCAAAATCATTTTAGTATAAAACAGCAGTGAAGCGGTTCTAGATATTCAACGATTGCTTCGCTATGAATCCTGAAAAAAAATTCCAAGATCTGTTCAAAGACCTGATAGCTAGGTAAGTGGATATTTATTTGATTGGAAGATACTTTACAACTTATCATATTTAGAGTGTGAATTCGTACCGACTACATTCTTTAAAAGTTATGCAGGCTCTTAACTTGAAACAAAGGGAAGCCTCACAGTACCGTTATGGCAGTTCATAAAAATAATAATAATAATAATAATAATAATAATAATAATAATAATAATTATACCCCATTTTATATTTCATCTCCTTTTTGCTTCAACGAAAGTATAATTTTTTGATTTGTAACATTTTTTTTAAGGTTTAACTTCAGGTGACATCATTATGTAGGTGTTCTTAACTTTGTTTTTCAATATGTTTGAGCTGTTGTGCAAACATAGACAGGTGTAAAAATGACCATATCACAATAGATTTTGATGCATTAAGGATGGACTCATTTATGACAACAACAATCATTAGTGCATATATTTTCTAATGCAGAAAGGTCATAATACCCCCTGCTCACTCAAGCAACAGTGAAGATTCTGATAATGATGAACCTCCATTGGTGAAACGCCGCCGACTCCAAAAACTTCAGAAAGAGAGAGAAGAAGAAAAAACCCGTTTTGAGCAGCCTGCATTTACTGGCCTGGATGATGTTCCAGGTCCGTCCAGCCAGCAAGTTCCGAAACCTGTAGTATCAGTTCGCCGCCGGTTGGACTTTTCTCAGATTTTGACCCAGACTTCTTCACCTGATGATTCATCGGATGAAAGTATAGACAACCCATTTGCCTCTGATTCATCCAGCTCGGAATCAGAAGAACATGAGAAGAAGTTTGCAGAACTCATGCCTGTGCGCACTCCCTCCACAAAAGGGATGTCTCCAGGGACCAATGGTTCTCAATGTTTAGCCAACGAGATATCAAGTTCAGCGCCATCATCTTATGTCACCGGATTAGACTTGTCAGTTCTTCAGGAATTAGCCGAATTCGTTCCCACTCCCCTTTCACCATTACCGGAAACTCCATCGCGAGTCTTATCAGCTTCAGATCTAGCACGAGAGAATCCTGACATCAATCCTCTTCCCCCGCTGCCACCTCAATCACCAGTGCCATCGCAAGAGAGAATTGTAGAAGATCCTGAGAATAATCCTCTTCTGCCACCCTCAGCAAGCGCAGCAACACAATCAGCCGCTACCAATGACAATCGAAAACAAAAGGCCAAGCATCCAATACTGAATGCATGTACATGCAAAGACCGATGCTATGAAAAGATTGACCAGAATCGTCGAGAAAATCTCCACAACGAGTACTGGGACAATTCTTACAATGATCGCAAAGGTTGGATTTTCAACAACAGTTCTATAATATCATCGAAGACACCAGCCCCAAACAGAAAACGAAGGGAATATTTTTTTACCAACAAGAATGGGCACCGTATCAAAGTTTGTGCTGCTTTCTTTCTGAGAACACTTGGATACTCTTCGAATTCAGTGATTAAATGTCTTGAAAAATCATCTCCTGCCGAAAATATCTTTGTGCGCCCTGACCAAAGAGGCAAACATAAACCAGCCCATGCTTATCGTGGCGATGTTTTGGAAACCATCAATGAACATATTGAGTCATTTCATCCTACTTGCAGTCACTACCGACGAAGCCACGCACCTCTAAAACGTTATCTTCCCCCAGATGTCACTGTGCGTAACATGCACAGTCTCTTTCTCGAAAATCATCCGAACCTACAAGTTGGATATGATTCGTATCGGAAGCGGGTGGTAGCAAAGGGCATTTCTTTTGCAAAGCTTGGAGTTGAAGAATGCGAGCAGTGCATGGCCTTTAAACTTCACGAGCATTCTCAGCCACAAGAAAATCCTGACTGTGACTCCTGCAAAATTCAGTTGGAGCACAAAGAAATTACGTTAGTGGTCGTATCCACTATAAGAAAGACGCAGAGGAAGATCCAGATGAGGGGACAACGATTTACGTTGCGGCTGACATGCAAAAGGTAATTATGCTACCATCAATGCCAGGTGTCAAATCTTGTGTCTTCGTCAACCGGCTTGTGGCATATCACGAAACATTCGCGCCTTTAGGTGATCAGTACAAGAAGAAGCACGCCAAACAAGTGACTTCCATTTTGTGGCACGAGGGTATATCTGGTCGCTCAGCTGCTGACGTTACATCTGCCTTCATCAAGGCAATTTCAATGATGGCTGAGGACGCCAAAGACATTGTGATCTGGTGCGACAATTGCTCAGCTCAAAATAAAAACTGGACTTTATTCACGTCAATAACCAGGTACATCAATAGCAATGCAGGTGTCCTACCAAAAACAGTGACATCGAAACGGGTCACACTTTCCTGTCTGCTGATTTATTTCACGGGCTGGTGGAAAACAATATGCGCGGAGGAAGAATGTCTACAACTTTCACGATTTTGTGACAGTTGTTCAGACATGTGGTGGTGCTCCAAAAACTGTAGAAATGCAGTATCATGATTTCGTCGAGTGGGACAAACGTGTCAGTGGAGGAAAAACTGTAAAGATACCATACCTTAAGCAAATTCAAGAGGCTCAATTTCGAGCAGGCTCAAAGAATCTTTTTTTCAAATTATTACACGATGATGACGTTTTTGAAGAGTGTGACTTTCTGATGAAAAAGACCCAAAGAGATATTGATTCTGGTTCGAACATACCACAGATCCGATCAAGACCTCGAGGAATACCGGAGTGGAAGAAAATGAAAATCATTGAGTCACTTCAATGCCTCATGCCCGAACCAAAACGTGCCTTTTGGAATACCATCCAAACAGACAACCAAGTCGCCGACCTCACGGAAATCGACATCACAGAAAATTTTGAATAGACTGTTGTAAATAGTGTTTTGAACTAGTCATACATGTATTTAGTTTCAATGTTTCCATTACATCTCTTTGCATGTCTCTCCATACGTTCTCCCTAAATGTGCGTTATCTCTAAATTAATGTCCGTATTCTTTTTATTCGAGTTAGTACTTTCCTGGACGTTCTTAATAATTATGTTTATTTAAAACCCTCCTTTACTTTTCTTTTCATTTTTTTACCACATTTCCAGTTTAGCGAATGCTTTAAATATACAGTCTTATATGTGCATTATATATTCTAAGGAAACACCATATCTTTCTGTGAACATATTTATTCATCATGTCTTCATTTATATGCTATTTCTTAGTCTACTGTTGCTTTTGTAAAGCCAATAAAGAAAATAAAATCATCAAATTGTCGTCTACTGCATATTAGACAGTGTAGACAGAGAGAGAGAAGAATGTAATGAGGTTTTGACTAGTAAAGGTGTTTTGTTAAAGTAAGGACGGGTGCTAAAGGCGTAATTTCAACTCTCAAAGTGGTGGTAAAGGCGTTTTGTGAAATTATTGTGGCCACGCATGTGCCCTTAGGCGTTTTGTCAAAGAACCTATGGTTTATTGTAATAAATATACTATGACAAAACGCCTTTAAGGTTCTAATACCTTTATTTTCAAACTTTTATACACAGTATATAAGTTGGAATCACACCAAGCCCTTTTTACCTATTTGTGATGAAGAAAAACAACATCTGATTAACATTTTCGCTCAAATATGTGAAACAAACTAAATTGCGTTTTTCTCAGATCAAGGTTTTTACATTAAAGGTGTTTTGTCAAAGTACGGCAGATTAGTCAAAGAACACATAATTCATGTTCAGTTGATATATTTGTAGGTAAATTTTGCAAAGATTAGGACTGCCATCCCTACTTCAATCTCTCGTAAGTTAATTCACCTCAGTCCTGTTGATATAGTCATGACTGTATCAGTGTATGCTGTTCTTCATTGCTGTGTTAATTGATGTGCACTGTTTCTAACTACAAACCTTGTTTTTTTTTGTGTGTGTTTTCTATCTTCAATGTATTATTAATTTCAGAGTTTTTTAATGGAAAAAAGTAGATCAATTCAACTATTTTCTTGATTTTTTTTTAATCATTGGATAATGCATTAATAAGCCCCTTTGGACATCCATGAGGGAAGGGAATAATGTCTACATTGCATGATTTTTTTTCTTTGGTTTTCTGTAGATTAGAGAAACTTTTTAAATGACTCGAAAAAAATACACATTTGTTTATTGTGAAATGCAGGCATTTGAAATGAAAAAAAAAAAAGTATATTGGTTACAATACCAATCTCCAAAAATGACGTTTTGTAAAGTTTAACAAAACAAGCAATTTTAAACTACTTTAATCCATCTAAAATTCTTTACAAAACATTCAAGATGAAAAATAAAAAAGAATAGAGAAATCATCCAACCTTTTATGCCTGGACTCTGCAATGGGTGACCACTCTTTTCACACCAACCCACTGGAAAAATATCTCTGGAGTCATATCGACACCAGTAGTCAAATGCACCTCGCCAGCCATCAAATGTTATGTGCAGAAGATCATCCGAAATAGCACCAATAGTAGCTGGACAAATTAAGGCAGGGTTCTTGCGATCAACAGCCTCCAACTTCTGGCCCACTTGGAACTCATTCTTACACGGCTTGTTGGGTTCCTGAGATACACAAAGATAAAAACAGAGAGCCCAATAAAATAAAAGATTTAATTTAACCCACTAAACAATTTAACGCTACATGTATTTTCAGGCAGTGAGGAGCTTACCAGGAAAGATCTGAAACTGGTAATAAGTGGTTTAAAACCTATAAAAAACAATGAAACCAGAGGCAATAGATTAAACCAGAACCCCCCACCCACCCACCCCTTCCCCCCAATGGGAAACTTGCTTGACATGTGCTCAAGGTCTGTCATTTCAAATAGTTATGTAGTGTAATAAAAAAGGCAGCATTTTTGCTAAGTAATAAAGAAGGAAAGTTCACTTCAACCATCAAATTTTTAATTGAGATCTTAATTTAAAAAGAATAGACCCTTTATTATCGGAATACATTTTCAGAGATTTGATAAACACTTAAAGAGCCTCATCACAAGCAATTTAGCGAAATAATAATGAAATATAGTGAAAAAGAGAGTCAATCTTGTTTGAATACAGTACTGTTTTCTTATTTAGGGTCATGATGGAATTAATTTTTTTTCATACACATGTACTTTAATTTGTTTGTTTTTTTTACCCCACTAATAGTAGTAGTGCCTCTAATGTACTTCTGCTGCCTTGCTTTCAAATAAAGTTATGATGGAGCTTACGAATGTTTCAAACTGAAAAAGCATTTAGAAACACAAGACACAACTATTTTTAAAATCAGATTAGTTTCTGAGCCCTACAGTTACACTGGAAGCAGCCTTTTGTTTATAGCTATAACTTTTATATGTTTTAATTTCCGGAATAAAAAAAAGGAGATACATTAAATGTTCATTTAAAATAGTTTTTTTTTAACTCTTGCCTAAACTAAAGGTGACAAACTTAGTTAACAATACTAACATCTTTTTTGTAAGCTATAGGCGTTGTATCATAATAATAACAATAATAATATAATCATAACAATAATAATAATAATAATAATAATAATAATAATAATAATAATAATGATAATAATAATAATAATGATAATAATGACAAAACATTTAATCTCCATTGTTGCATCAATGAAAAAGAATAAAATGTATGTGGTAGCCACTATTATTGAAAGTATGAAAGCTACTGTGCATATTATAACATTTCACCAGATTTCTTGTTTTTGTTTGCCATTTGTTTTACATCATTTAATTTTGCTTTCGTGAAGAGCGAAATTCACCATATAACATAGTCTATCTAGACAAGCTACTGCCTTAACTACTCTGGGAGAACTTTGACCCACATTCGCAAAATCTTCCCTATAACACAGTACACTCTCTGATTAAACTAGAGAGATCTGAATCCCCTAAATCATGCCCATAAATTACAACATAGAAAGTTTATCACTCTCTTAAGGAAAAATACTTACACATATATTTAACATATTACAATAATCGTTATCATTGAATTACCATAATCTGGGGACTGATGCTAAAATAATACAATGCACACTTGTAGACCTACATACATTTTCTGAGAAAAGAGAAATAATCCAGTTGTAAGTCAGCCTTATGGACATGAAATATAATTCGTCTTAAATGAACATTGCATACAACTTTCTTCATGCAAAGTGTGCTTCTTTCATTAACATCGCTAAACACTTTCTTCCTTTTTTTCCATAGCACAAGTCTAGGTTGACTGAAATGCATCTTGTAAGTTTGCCAGGCAGCATGCACATTACATCTAATACAAGTGATGCTAGATTATCAATCCTTTTGCTTCACTTGACATCAAGCAAGACATACTCTCAGTTCACATGCATAGATTTACTTTTAATGAACCACCTCAGAACCTCATCAAGATTTTTGCACTAGTTGCAGTCAACAAACACCAAACTTAAAAAGGTTTTCTGCCCTTTTCCAAACCAAAAGATAAAAATTTAGACTTTAATAAGTCACAAAATTTCTGCAAGAACTAAAAAAAGTGTACCATCACTTGCAAAGTTCAATTAGCATTTTCCTTGCTCATTGCTAGTTGAATTGGATCATTGAAAAAAAGCTTGAGAAGTGGAGCCAATCAGAAAACTGAATATCTCATTACTGTATTCTTGATGAGGAAACAGTTTGATTATCAATACTATAATTCTTGTCATAATGTTTTTAACCTTCGATTGAATTTTTTAGGGAAAATTGACAAATATTCCCTGTCAAGATGAAGGTATTACTTGAAATGTAAAATTTTAACAGTTTTCTTTTTTAACATTCTTTACCTCTGCTAAAAGAAGAAATTCTTTTGCGCCAAGTATTCGTTATTTAGGTCAGCTGAGTAAAAATGTCTCACAAAATAAGAATTATTGGTTATTTCCTTCATTGAAAAACAAGTTAGTGTTTTGAGTCAAAAAGATTTGTTTGCTAATATGCCCATCAGTGAAATTCATGTAAAGCTAATTATAGGGATAGAATAGAGGTTAACTTGAGTTAACAGGCATCAAGTAGTGTTGACAATTTAGCAAATGGCATTCAAGAGTCCACAGTAAAACTGTCGGAATCGTTTTGTCAAATGTATTGAATCTAAATTTCTCTCTGATGCTACTCCTGTCTTCAGCTTATTTCAGTTGGCTTTAACATGATCATCATTACTTCAGATAATAACAGAATTAATTAAGACATTTTTTGAAACTTCCACAGGAGTCAAATTATTAAAATTTAAATGATATGTCTTATCAATAAAGAATTAAAGATTTTCCTCGTTTGATTCTATTCATCTAACAAACTTTATCCTATCTGTAATTGTTTGGCAATTATACAGAAACAGCACACAGAGCATCATTTTCAGACTAGAAAACTGTATAAAATAAAAGAAAGTAATCTTCTAAAACTAAAAGAGGCTCCAACTTTGTCATGGGAAGCTTTCTTCTTTCATGCTTTGGAATGCTAAAAGTTTTTCTAGCTTTACAAATTTTTTCACATAAGCATTTTGCAATAAAAGATGTCTTTCTTGAAAATATTTGTCATTGGTGGCACATTGCTAATATTCAGCATCAATTTTATGGCAGAAATGAAAAAAAAATAAAACCCTATGCTACCTTTCTTAAGCTCTAATGACTCTCTACTTTCTTGGTTTATTGAAATAAAGAATATACTTGAAATTTGTAGTCGTTTCAATTTGTTGTTGTCACTAAGGTTTCAATTACAAACAGCTGTCTTAAACTATGTAAAAACTGAATTCATAGACCTATTCTCAACATGTCATAACAATTTTTTAATTTAGGGCTTTATTTTCATTTTGTAATTTTATAGTAAATTAGTATACATAAAATGTATGTTACTAGTAGTTTCCCAAAGATGGAATAAAAATTAATTCCAAAGATAGTTGAACATCTCATTATGAAAAGAAAGCTAAATATTCCAATAATGTCATAAATACTTAGACGAAATATGGCACAAATTTTGACATGCAGTCGAGTCCGCTTATTTCGAAGTCATTCGGATAAAAAAAGGACTTCGAATTATCCGAAATTTGAATAATCAGAATACATAGAGTAAGGGAGTTATAAAAAATTTGGATGGCAGATCAGAAATGTCATGCAGGTGGGTGGGGGAGGGCTTAACCCCTTTCTCTCTTGTTGTCTTATTGCAAATTCTTGCCTGTAACGTAGGTGGCAAACACACACACACACACACCAGAATACCTTGCCGTGCGGAGCATACATGTACTTTGTTTAACAAGCCTGGAAAAGTGCTTTCACTGTGTCAGAATTAAAAAATCATGCCAAAATCGCTTTCCATTAACCAGATCCTTATTTCAAAATTCAAACCAACCGATATTTTTTAACAAACTTAAATAGAGAAATATTCAGTAAAATCAAACGACTTCGAAATATCCAAGAATTCCAACTATCCGGATTCGAATTATTTGGATTCAACTGTATTGCATAACTTTGTTTTATGAATTATTTCTCTACCTCATTTTCAAACATAAATTGAGTCTGATTTTATTATGCCTAATTATTGAACTGTAGTGAAGCTAACTTTGTGTCACTGTTACAACTAAGTCAATAATTGCCATTGAAGTTTTTGTTTTTTCCAACAGTACTTAATAAATGCTCATTTTAATTACTTCTTATCAATCTATTGACAACACACAGAAAATTCTAGTTTGAAACTTACAACAAAAAAAAAACAACCCAATTTTGTTCTCACACATTTTGATTACAAAAATCGTTTCATCATTACATTTTAGTACAAAGACAAAATATAGAACTTTATCACTTAAAATTATCCAAAGTTATACATAATTGACATCAGCAATATCACACAATAAAGAGATACATAGTGATTGTAACAGCTTATATGTTTATTTGGTCAATTTATAACAGAATCAATATGCAAATACTAGGCCTACATGGAACTGTCTGAAGGGAAAATGCTATCCAAAAAAAATTCAAGTAAAACAAAACCACTGAAGTGAAAGGCAAATGTTTACTCTTTTTCAAATGGTAGCTCAAGTCCAGATGACATTTTTTCTGGAGGTCAACCCTGAAATACATTAGTAGAAAATTAACTTTACTACTGTTATTATAGGAATTAGGTCCTCTGACATCTAGTTTATCTAGACCCACCCAATAATGATTATTATTAAAGTTTAACACTGGATACATGTCACATAAAACAATATCATCATAACTTTGTACTACAAGTATACAAATCATTGACATATATCTTATTAATAATTGTTTTTATATTATTCATAAGGCTTAAGGCAATCCTACTACAGGTGAAAATATTCCTCGATTGCTTTCATAACAAGTTTCACTTGCAGGCTCAAGTTAATTCTTGCTCCATCCAATATAGAAATAGGGCTACTTAAGTTATTACAAGCTCCAATTAGAGAAAAAAAACATATCTGTCTTTGGAACAAAGATCTAGGTTATATATCTAAACTTTATCTTGATTTTGATCTTGTGATAGTATTGATCTTAACTACGACATATACATTCAAACTACATAGTTATAATTCAAAACAAAAGTTCTCTGGAATTAAAGGAGCTTTAAAATTGTTCTTTAGATGAGTCTTTAAAGATGAAATGGATGACTGAAACTAAGCTTGTGTCACACTTACTTACCAATTTTCCGCTGCTGTTGTCCAGCTAAATACAAGTAGATTAAAATGAGAATATATTACAGATGTGAATATTTTAACTATATGGTTCAGTAAAAAATCATCACACCAAAATTTCAATGTATCATAGTTTATGCCTCAGGTGTATCGTTCATCTCAGACGTGTCACGTTTGGGCGGGCATTTACAAAGAGTGACATTAAGAAAACTTCTTGCAGAGCTCTTTGTTCTGGCCCTAGTGAAAGTGTGCTTTACCGAGTTTTCTATCGAAAGTAGAAAGTTTGATCGCGTTAAAGAAACAAAATAAGCCTTATCAATCTTCAACATATCAATACATGGAATATTGAGGAACAGACCTTTATTTTCACAATTTCAGCTCAATTGATACAACATTGATAGCTTCTGAAATAAAATTTGATGCATGGCAATGCTGATAAACTAGATTTGATCAATTCACATATCACTTTGAGTGTTGTAAAAGGCTTTTATTTGAATGGGCGATATCACAATGTGTTATGTAATTAAGTTCTTTAATCATTCCTTTCATAATATCAGCCACCATTTTACTCTGAAAACGAATGGCACAAAAGCTAGAGTACAAAGAAAATCCCCAAGAAATCTTTAGTTCTGAACATCTCACAAATTATCCAAGATGCACATAAAGATACTATACTTTCTTTGAGTTCTTACATAATATAATTCATGTATGTAGATCTAAGTTCCTGTTCCTCCTAATTTATTGGGTTTTTTTTTTTATTTTTAAGAGCATCATGTACTTCCTAACAGTAACATTTTTTTTTTGTTTGTTTGGTTTTTTTTTTTGGAGGGGGGGGGGGGGGGGGGGGTTTAAAATATTTATACAAGTCTTTCCAGGTTTCCCAAGAATTTTTATTACTACTTAAAGAATTGAAACTGAAATTGGAAGCAATTATAATTTTCAGTGGAAACCTCAAAAACCGAAGTCTGATTAATCGAATTTCTCATTAACCAAATTTTGCATGATGATAGGATATTTTTTTTCCTCTGTGGCTTTGTTAGGATCGGACATGTATTTCCAAGTCTTTCTTATTCGATTCTCTTAATTCAAAGTCGATACCATCCCATAAGACATCACGAAAGTACTACATAGATCTCTCAGCCAGCAAGTAATGCTAATCACTGCCCAAGAAAGACTGATCAGTGAGCTACTAAAGGGGAGAAGGGAGCGGATACACAAACAATTAAGTTCCCATAGCTATACTGTACTGATACTGATAGCAACGCGGGACAGGGAAAGGAGAGGGTTGCTTGTTGCAGGCACAGTTCGCACTCATCCAGCAAATCATAGATTCCGTTATACCCATTTTTGTAATTTGAATACAGTGTGTACTCTTAATTCAAAGATTTAATCCATTCGCATACATGTACAATTCAAATTAAGAAGTTCCTACTGTTTTATCGGTAGGGTTCCAATCCCTCATGACTAACTAATACTGAATAAAACTGTGGGAACAACTTAAAGGCACTACTCTCCTTAAGAGTAAAACCAATGCATTGATATTCAAATCAGAGGGAGGCACTATGTCATGACACGGAAGGTCGGTGAGGACAACAAACCAAAGAAAATGCCTACTAGACAGTTGTGACGACTGGGATGTTTCTGCAGACCTTCGAAAATGGGACAATCACCCCAGTATAATCAAAGAAACAAGACTAAGGCCTGATATCATGACCCATTCAGCTTACACAATAACTGATTATGGTGGAGCTAGCAATTCCATACAAAAACAGAATCAACAAAAGAGAGATATATTTGAACCTGGTCTAAGAGTTGGAAAATGCCTGCTACAAAGCTGTGGTGATGCCTGTTGAGGTTGGTGCCAGAGGATTCATAGGGTCATCAGTCTACAACCTTCTGACTAAACTCTCACTATGTGTCAACAAAAGAACAAAAGTTCTAAAATTACTGGCTGAAACAGCTGAAAACAGTTCCCGGTGGATCTGGAGCAATGAGAAGTTTCTTCATAAGGATTGAAAATGCCTTAACTATTGCGAGACCAGTTGGTGAAGTGGTATACTGCCTGGATCAGCAATCCATCAAAAGATGAGAGTGTGGGTTCAAATCCTGGCGCTATGCAGAAAAAAACAAAAAGCAGGGAGACACCTGGGAGTCATGACCTGGGTGTGGCCTGGCCGCCTTTAGAGTGTCAAAAGTGAAGAGCCAGGGGGGTTTCTATTACATTTCATATAACAACCATATCAACGTCTTTTCACTTTTGTTCACTTGGAGCAAAGAATGCATTGTTTGTTATAAGCCTTGTAGAGAGGTGTTTACCATTTAGAGTCAATGTTCTATTGTTCATCTTATTTTAAATAAATTCAATTTGTTCTGCGTGTTATTAAAACCCGCAGACAGTCCTTGCTAATATTACAAGCTTTAGAATGCCAAAAGCAAACATAAATCAGTGACAATGAACTCTGTTAGGTGTAGATTAATGCTGGTAAATAACTAGTTCAAGATCTGACTTCTAAGGCAATGCTGGTCTTGATGGTGTATTGTATCAAGCTGCTTAAAAGATTGCACCTGTTGGTCATACTATTTGGAATTTTTGTGTTGTGGGAAAGAACTTTTTTAATGAGAAGCTTGGCTCCTGGGCTCCTCATCCACCACTGAGCCCGAAAAGGAGAAACCATGCCTGGTCCTGCTTGCCACACTACCCACTAGTCTTAAGGAAAAGCAAAGGCCACCATGATTCTCCCTCTCCCACGTATGCAATACATGTACACCTTACAGCTAACAAGAAGAACCTACTAGCTGACAGCCAAGTAGGGAAGAGGTGGAAAAAAGCAAGCGACAAGAAGCAGGACAGAAGACATAGCAAGAGAAAGAGCAGCATTTTGCACCACTGTGGTTAAGGGCACTGTTGTGTTGGGCGCATGGTATACAAATCACAAAGCTGTACAATTGATACATTGATAAGAATAGGCTTTATTTGGAGGTGAGTAACTGTTGTTCCAAATGCCTGCACATGGATGCCTTTGCTGGACTGTCTAAATCAAATAGGAAATTTACAGGACTGTACAGGACAAGCAAGATGCAATCACATTTGATATTTTTTTTTATATCAGTGCCTAGTAGTGGAAAAAAATCGGAAATGGATTCATGGATCAACAACTTTTGACATCATGCAGATTTATAGTTTGTGGTCTATGTAAAATCACTGCCACTGTGCCAGACAAGTTCTGCGGTTGATGATATGCAGGGTGAACAGATGTGCCCAATATATTGCGCAGTGCCCTTTGATAAGTCATAAAATTCAGCCTTGTTTCAAAAGCTACTGTTCGTTTTTTTTTTTAATGTCCTACATAAGTTTCTTCTTGACTTTAGATCTATCAACTCTGTCTTGTGATTTTTGTGAAACTCCTATGTTTTTTATATTCCTGTTTTAAAGCTTTGTATCTCTCACTTTGCAATTAAGTTTTAAAATTACACTTCAATTGACCTGAATGATGACATTCTCCTTGTATTTGGGATTGATATATACAAATATATATAACTAAGAACAATGAATGTTTCTTGAAATCTGTTTCCATAAGGCAAACGTATCTGTTTGGTAAAAAGAGGAATGTGAGAACTATAAAGTGGCTAAGCTGTGACAGAAACAACTACAAATATATGGTGTGACTGTGAGGAAAACAAAACTTTTAATAACTGCCTCTGTGTTATCAGTATCATCTTCTTTTTAGCCTGGCTAAAGGCATGACCATTTCAAAAGCAGGCACCAGTTCTGAATTGGCTTTCTATCACCATGGGGCCTAGATCTAGATTTGGTCCAGTTTACATCGCCCGATCAGAAGAGTGCTGTGGTGCCAATCAGTGGATACTGTCTAAGCACCACCATCTCGTCCCACTGCGACTCTCTTGCCAGGTTTAATTGCCTACCAGCCATACCGCACAGTGTCTTTTGTACACACACTTTCTTTCTCTCCATCTCGCATAAAATCTCCCTTGTAAAGCTATTATAAATATGTATGCATTGCGATCTAATATAGGAAGAGTTTATGATGCTCCTTTTGACATTTTTATTTCCTCACAGATCTTGGATAATTGAGCATACCTTACAAAAACACATAGAGAGGCTGCTACATCTGCTTGCTTCACTTTTGGCTTTTGTCTCATTATCTGTCTTGAAGTAGAGGATGTGCTATAAATAGAGTCAACTGCAAAGAGACACTGCAGCGTCTTGGTTCACCTCCTTCCTCTCACACAGTGAGGCACAACCATTACACCTAAAGTTAAAGCTCCTGAAGTTGACAAAAAGTTACTTCAGCGATTATGGTGGTGGAATGATGGTCTGCCTTCAACCTTCATTTTGAAATCATTAGTATTTCCGTGCCGATGCAGTTTGCATGGAAGATGAGGATGCTGCTAGAGGTATTTGAGAAAGGTCTTGAGTTGATGTTGGTGTAGGTGAACACAGGAGCTGGAGCGGTGAAACTATTGAAGCTGCAAGCATAGCTTTGACAGCTTACATCTTTTTCTACTCTGAGAGCAACTCAAGACATACCTGTGCAAAACAGAAGTAAAGTTCAACTTATACACATTATCTTTTTATAAGTCATTGAAAATGCCACTTTATATTCCCATAAGAAAAACGTACACTATCATTTAGATTTGATAAGTTAGAAAACATATACATGTATAGCTTTATGTTTATATTTAAGTAGGTTCAAAACAAATTCATTCGTATGTCTTTCTACATACAAATCTAATGTAGGCTGGATCTAGATAATCCATCTGATTGGAGAGAGCATGTGCCTAGCAATGAAAGAACACTGGTAATGAGAAATTGCAGAGCAAAAAAGTTCTTCTCCTGACTAAATATATCTAGTGCTTGCATAGGCTAGTTAACTGATTTCTGCCTCAAGGATTGCCTGCTTCTATAAGAGCCTAGATCTAGTTATCAAGATCTAAATTTATCTAATCTGCATCTGAAGCCAAGCTTTTATGTCAGTGTACCTGCACAGCTAATGAAACTTCAAGACACTGCTCTTGCTTTTATAATGATCAATATACACCTAATATGCAGTTACTAAACCTACTCAAAGCTAATACTAGATGGATTTAGATCTAGATCTAAATCTAGAATCCTAAATGAAAATCAATTTGGGTAAACCTATTTCACATAATTGTCTCTAATTTAGATCTAGATCTAGTTTATATCTTCTTGCTCTCTTGACAAACACTTGTAGATCTAGAAATAGTAGAATGGTCCCACCAACTGCCAATGTCGGTAAACTTGCAGATATTGGCCCAACTTCTTACTTCAAATTTTAAAATTGCATGAGTTTGATAGGCTGAACGCGAATATGAAGGTTTTATTCATCCCAAATAAATACTTTTCAATATAGAAGCATTTTTGTTTGTGCTATTCCCTGATGTTTGCACCAGTTCTGTATCCCAATCGACTTGTGCTTTTGCCTGCTCCACTTATTCTTGATCCAGTCAGCTAGCCTTTCCCCACCAGTCGCAGGGCATGCGCACAATTCCAAATCAGGGGGCCCTACTTTCTGATTCCGAAAATGAGAATATATAGATCTAGATGTGAGGGTTCTCATATGTCATAATTAATCCCATTTCATTGTTACGTACTTTATTAATTACTTGACAGCGACGACTTTCACTAAATTGCATTAATCTAGGCGAAAGAAACACTTAAAGTTAAAGACAAACGAATAGTCTTCGGGTTGTCTGCAAATTTACCCCAATGTCTTGGTGAAGTTGAGAAAAAAATTCAAAGGTCTAGATCTAATCTATTTTAGAAAAATAGACATCCTTCCGTCAATTGGTATATCTTCCTCCTGGCATTAGGTGCCCCTGCAAAACTTTCCTCTAGATGTAATTAACTTACCTTTATTCTTTACAGCACTGATGTTGAAGTACAATTGAAAGTCAAGAAAATGCGCATTTAAACTTGATTAAGTGCGTACAAAGCTAGCAGCTGCGGATAGTACAAATGCTTTTGGAAATGTATTGTAATAAAAAACCATTAGCAAATGTCTCAAATAGGGAAAACTGATGAATACTGATCATTGCGCACACCCTTGACTGTTTCTCATGCCTTTGATCATGGCGCTTCAAGAGGGGGCCAGTGTGGCTGTGAGCGCCTTTTCTTAATGGGGATCACGAAAGATCATTTTACCTGCCCAATACCTGATATCAACTCGACCTGCCCCTTGTTATAGGTATATCAGAGTTTGTCAGGGTCTTCAGGTTTGATGGTATAAAAAGATATACTTTCTTAAAGTAAGCCTAAAAAGGAGTAACGTGTCAATTTAAACAAATCAATGAAATTTCAAGAAGACAATGTTTGAATTTTTAATTGGAATAAAACTGTTCAAAAATTTGTTAGAATTTCATATTTACTCTATACCAAGTTTCTAATACATTCATGTATTCTTGTTGATGTTATGAGGGTTATAAATTTGTTGTTACAAAACTTGGCAGCAACTCCCACACTTTCACAACATATAGTTCAGTTTTCAGACATTGTTATATTACATACAATTTTTTATTTATCAAGGAAAATTCAACGAGGTAAGACTGTTTCTAAAGGGCCATTAATAGAATAATAGGCAAGGAATTTGGTCAATTAATTATTGCTATAATCATCATTCATGCTAGTAATGCATTCAAATCCAAGTAGTCTTGGCTCCTCTTTGCCTTGTGTCCAAGCAAAGAGTGATCTGAAGATGAGATTTTGTAAAATTATGAAAATCAGTCTTTCCAGTACATTTCAGTTATCCATAATCTTCCAGCAGTAATTTCTGTAACAATAGGATATTAGGCATTTTCTGCGCACTCATGTAGTTTGATTTTTTATTATTGATCATGTTAGGTCAATAGTGCTCAGAATATACAACTGTAATTATTTTTTTGCAGCAGAACATTTCATTTCGATGAAAAAAAATCTATCAAAACTGCTATGCAGACCATCCTGAGTAAAGTCCAGTTCATTTAATTTCCATTCTCTTCTCATCCTCCAATCAAGTCTTCACCACTTCTTTTCTGAAATTCATTTTATCTTTGGGACTTCCACTGAGAATCATGCAATCTTCATGTTGTCTTTATCTTTTCTTCGCAAATGATTAGTACAGGTATTTTTCACTTGTTCCTGTATTTCCTTTAGCAATTTTCCTCAGTCTGTAATATTGACATCTGGTCCTCAGTTGAATCTGAGATCACATATATATGGTCCTCTTTTCAAGTTCCCAATGCTATGAAGAATATGCGTATCGGGATAAGCTATGAGATTTGATGAAATTTGTCACAATGGAGTGAAGCAACAATAAAAGATTATATGAGCCTCTTTCCTGAATCCCTCACTCTGCTTTCTCGTACTCGTGACACTTTTATCCCCTAAGTGAACAACATATCTTGCAATTGCATGCACTTAACATCTTGGCATCAAACACCAAATGGGAGAACAAAATCTTCATGGATCTCACAAGTGAAGCAAATTGACTGAAAAAGTTCAGAATAACTTTGATCTCTTGAGCGGAGCCTCACATCTCAAGGGAGCCAAGTCATTCTATCAATCTGCATGCTTAGCATTAATTTTCTGTATGCTTGTTTTGTAAAAAGCAACATCGGTCACAGGACGATTTTTAATTCTCGACTAAGCAAAATTAACCATTACAGAGGCGTAACCAAAGAATTCGAACTTAAAGAATTATACAGATGCTGTTAGTTGGTCTTTGTTTTGTTTTCCATCTTCAGTTTTGCATTTTTCTTTTCAGTTTTTTTAAAAGAAAGTTGATCACATATTCCGCATAGTAAGTTAACACGAGATTATCCTCCATGAATGTTTCATTGCAGTAACTGTGCTACATCTGCAATGCCTTAATGAAATTCCATACTGTCACAAGAACAAGACACTTTGTAAAACCAAAGCACGAATACTATAATGTTTTAGTTGTTAAAATTTTCTACAGAGACAGAACATATTTTCCACTTTCTAATTAGCTAACCTTCCTAGAAATTCATCTGGTTACGTAGATATTAAATCAAATTTAAATTGAAGTTGGGAAAGACAAATTAAAAAATATCTGTTTATATAAATACTTGTATAGAAGCATTAAATTGTAAAAGAAAAACACAGTTTTCATGATTTTTTAATTTGGCTTTTGCCCTCTCTGCTATGAATGTAACTTTTAGATGATAATCACCATCCTAAAAGATACAGCACATTCAAAGCTGCAATTTTTGCTGCTATTAGACCCTACTGTAGGCATGAGTATCTTATGTCTGATCCAAAATGACCCTGGGGACATTATTTATGACCGCCTAAGCTGCCCATGCTGCCCAAATAAAATATATGCCATCTTGAGATTTGGAGCGCTGTATTTGCAAATTACATTTCAGCTATTTTGACAATGAGAGAAAAAAGAAAGGAAACCAGTCTTCTAATTTAAATATCTGATAAAGGCATCAAGGCTTACATTTTTTTTTCTCTACCTATCTACTCCCAATACACTTTTAGAAACAATTGCATAAAAGCTATTGTTGAAGAAGAAAGCAGAAAGAAAGGTTTAGAATTGAACAAAAAAAAGACAGAAGTAATGGTCATAAGTTGAAATAATGAGAGTCCAGAGGTCAACATCTTTATCAACGGAAATAAACTCAAGCACAGAGATCAATTCAAATACTTGGATACTTAAATATTGAGTGATGGACACAACAACACTGAAATCGCATCAAGAATATGACAAACAATAATGAGTTTCCTGAGAATGAAATCAGTAATAACAAATAAATACAACTCCATCCACACAAGAAGAAGAGCCTTTGGGTGTTATATTGAACCCTTCCTTATATGGATGCAAGGCCTGGACAAGAGGAAAAAAAGAAACAAGAAGCGACAGAAATGTGGTTCTTACGGAGAATGCTACAAATCTTTCAAACTCCAAAGAAATCACACGAAAGTGCTGCAAGAAGTTGACACAACAAGATCACCCATATATAGATTACCTAAACACCAGGCAACCTTTTTTAGCCAAGTGAAGAGGAGAGAGAAACTGGAACATCTTGTGACAGCTGGAATGACAAACGTAGCAGTGGAAATCAGCAAGAAAAGTTGTTGGATGGACTTAAAAAAAGTGGCTAAATGTAGGTTAAGTGACAAATGCACTATTAAAGCAAGAAGGGATTTGGATGAATAGGAGGTCATGATTGCTTAAGTAAAAGAGCAAGGTGCTTGATTGATTGATATAATATAAACAAGATCTGTGGAATGAACTTAGCCTAAAAGAGGTCATAGATAAAATGGGACCATGAACTTGAAAAAAAAAAAAAAAATATATATATATATATATATATTATAAAGTTGATCTAAAGTTCTAAAGTGTTGAAGATGTACTTACTATTTCATAAATTTTAATTTTAACTTTAATGGTAATGCTCAACAGAGTGTGGCTCACTGAATGATTTTCCCGTGTGTTACACAGGATCGGTGGTTTTCTCGTGAAGCCAATCCTGTGCAACACATAAGGTGGCCTTTAATAGGCTATTGTGTCTACTGCTTAAGTGAATAGCCTCTATGCAAGCATAGCATCTTAGTTTCCATTTTATGTAGACGGTAGTGGAAAAGCATCGATACACTTTTATTTTCACAAATTTTTTTCCTGAGGTCACTTCTGCGAGGTACAGCCACACTAGATCTAGATCTAGTAAACTTTTACATAATGGATTAATTTTTTTTATTGGTCAGTTATATAAAAATTGTCTACATAAAAGTCATTTAAAATATAGAATTTAAGTTTGCTTTATGTTGAATGTTTATTTTTTTTAATTTGATGGCCAAATTTCATGTAAATTGATTAATTAGGAATGTCATCAGAATCTTTTTTTTAAATTGCCCTGAAACACTGGCCTTTAACGCTTGTAAACCTAAAAATAGCCCAGGGTTGAGTGAAAAATTCAATTTATATTAAAATATTGGCACTCTTTAACTAAAACTACTCAATGAATATCAATAAACAAGTGACATGAAAGTGAAAAAGCAATAAGTAGCTTTCTCACCATCAGACAAATACAATATATAAGTGCAAAATCCATAACATTATTGTGAAACATACATCATAAAATTGGAGTAAAATCAGCAAAACTCAATTTTCTTGGTATAGCCCTACCAATAAAAAAAGCACCTCCAATTAGTCATTTCAATTTCCAGTTTGACTTTTTCAACTCACTCAGCATGAATACCGAGTATACTTGGCTGCCCTATTACTTCTTTTGCATACGAAAACCGAGATTACTCAGTTTTAACTTTGAATGTCTATTTTACTTTTCAAACCAACATTTAGTAATTCAAATCAGGTATAAAGGGAAGGGAAACAACTCTATATTTTCACATTATTAGTTTGCACATCTAGATCTAAATAACCTTTGTTAGGCTGTTGTAAAAAGTTAGATCTAAACTGGAAATAGATCTAGATCTAGATTTCTACAAGAGATCTAGATCTGGCATTGGATGTGTAAAAATTAATGAATGGATTCTCCAAGCTCACCCATTTTTGTCTGACTGTTATATTTAAAAAGTTCGAATATACATGTTCATTTTCTCTTTTTTTTTTACTTAATCTAATATAATAATGTGTATCAGCATTGTTTCAGTGGGAGGATTTTTTTCTTCTTACGATATTGATGTGTCACTAGAAAATTCATAAAAAAACAACCATTCATAACTTGTATGTCAAACTTGTGTGTAGTGCAGATGAGATAAGAATCTACCTACACAGAAAATTTTAGGTTTTTTGATAACTTTTTGAAATATGATCTTTTAAAATAACCTTAAAGTGGCTCAGAGCATTTATACAAATAGTCCCCAGTGCTGAGTGAGTTAACCTTAACATTCTTCAATTTCTTTTCAATTGAATGATCTAGTTTTCCTTCAATTCCTTTCTTTTTTTTTTAACAATGTAGTGGATAAAGAGTTGGGAAATCATCTAATGGTATTTTTATTATGCTCATAACCTGAACATATGAACAATTCAAAAAATGTTTTTTCTTTTTCTTTTTATAAATATAAAAATTGACAAAGGAAAATGAACAATGAATTTTTTTTTAAAAGAAAAAAATCTGTAAGGACATAGAAAAGAATTTAAGGTACAAGGAGCAAACCTTTCTAAAGCAATGAACAGGTGCAAGAAGAGCTCCATTTAATGTTTTCTGCAAGAAGCCTGGCCAGCTAGAAGAATTCATTCGGAAACCTGAAAGTAAATAGAACTGAGTAATGTCAGAAATTTCAGAAGAGTTGTATTTTTATCATTCACTTTGAAAAATCTACACAACTGAGAGCAAGAAAAAGTTCCAGAACTTTAAAGGCATGTTTTTAAGTAGTGATTTTCACCTGACAACATTGTTCTACAAAAGGTCCGACTTCAAAAGCAACAATTCATGTTGCTTGCAAATTGTGGAAAGTAGTAAATCTTTCAATCTTATCGGTTTTCCAAACTGATTAGTGCTTGTGACGCCTAAGCATTTCTTGCTGCTAGCTGCAAATTGCTTTACATGAACATACTTGTAGGAATCAAAAGACATGATACACAAGGAACAAAAGCTGAATATTTTTACTTTATCCCTCATCAAGAATGATCACAGAGATTTAATTTTTTTTTTTAATCATGGAAAATTTTCACACACATTTTGTATATTTTTTTAAAAGCTAATTATGACTATGATGCAGTATGAGAACTGACTATACTAACTATCTTGCTTTTGCTCTCTTTTTTGACCATTCTCTTTCCTTTTAATCTCTCTCATTCTTTCTCTTCCTGCACCCACATATGTCTCACTTTCTGTGCAATCTCTTTCTCTGTATGCTTTCTATGTGTCCTCTTCCTCTCTCTTTTTCTCTGACTGTGTGTGGGAAATCACATCCACTGCAGTCAATCACAATATTTTAAAGAACCCAAGCACATGCCAATCAATCTTTTAGTCACCAATTTATTTTTATACATGTATAATCACTAATGGTCAACATTCAAGATTAGGCAGACAGAGATGTGCTTTGCAGTGAGGCAGCAGAGACCACAGAGAACATCGGCAAGACTGCAAAAATTACGTCAATTTTAAAAATCAATAATGAGTACCACAATGCATGATCACACTCAATTATATGGACCTCTGAGACTTACCTCGAGTTGATCAAGTCTTATAAGCTCAGCAAAATTTTCCTGATCATTTAAAAAGGGATAAAGAAAATAGAAATCCGAGTTTGTTCCTTGTCAATCAAAATATACAACTAAAGTATCTTTGAAAGCTATTCCATTTTAAGTACTTGTAGAAGTTAACTCACTCAGCACTGGCTCCTGTACAGAGAAATGCTCCGTGCCACTGGCCCTTTTTAGGTAAATTTAAAAGATCACATTTCAAAAAGTTATTCACATACATACACAAAATTTGCTGTATTTGTAGCTATTTATCCTAGCAGCATTATACATAAGTTTAGTAAGACAGGAATGATAAGTTTGTTGGGTTTTTTTTAATTTTCTAGTGACACACCTATTGTGAAAAAGAAAAAAAATTCCCCACTCTGCAATAATACTAATACACATAATTTTTATGAAAAAAAAAGGAAAGAAAATGTACTTGTTCGAACATGTAAATGCAACAGTCATACAACAAAGAGGAGAGGTTGGAGATTCTATTCATATTTTACATATTCAAGGCCAGATCTAGCTCTTTTCTAGAAGCCTATATCTAACCTTTTATAATAGCCAAACAAAGGCTAGGTTAGATCTAGATACGCATCAAACAAATGTGAAAAAGAGAGTGGTTTCCCTTTGCTTTAAACTTGATTTGAACTACGGAAAGTTGGTTTGGAAAATAAAATAAGCTTAAAAGTTAAAACCGAGTATTCTCGGTTTTCGTATGCAACTGCAGTAATAGGGCAGCCGAGTATACTGGGTATTCGTGCTGAGTGAGTTAATACTGAATGCTGGAAACTAACCCTTGGTAGCGATTGTTCCTTTTTCTACATTAGAATACTGTAGCATAAAAAGTTATTAATTCTAATACAAATGGTGTGAACTTTTTATTTTAGATTAAATCTAATTCAACTTATTTTGAAAGCCAAGACCTCATGTGATACACCTAACAACATAATATGTCTGAGCCGTTTTGAACATAGTGTAAACTATTGTCAACTATTAACTGTTGGTGATAGAACACAAGGAGAAGCAATGGTATCCCAAGAGAGTGTCAGCTTGTCCTCCCCTGCAAGACATGTCCTTTACCCTCCCATGATAAATCTCTGATCCATAGAGGGTAAGACTGACTAGATAGAGAGAAAGCAAGAGCAACCCTAAAAGACAAAGATAGATGGAGAGAAAAATAACAGGAGAGAGACAAGAGAAAGACAGAGTGAGCAAGATCAAAGAAAGAAGAGTAGACAAGACATAGAGTGAGAGACATGTGAATGAGAAACCAGATGGATAAGAAAAAGACAGAGAGGATTAAAAAAAAAAACAATATTGAGACATACGAGAGACAGACAGACAAACAGAGACAGAAAGATATACAAAGAAAACGAGACTAGACCCAGAGAAAGAAAAGAGAGAACGGGACAAGAGAGAGAAAGGCGATTGAGAGACAAGAGACGAAGAGGGGCATTAGAAAGGGTACTTAGCAAAACAGAAAAAGAGGCGAGACATAGACAAGAGAAAGAGGCCAAAAAGAAAGTAGGCAGAGAAAGAAAGAGATGATAGGCATTGAGAGCAACAAGTGAGAAATTAGAAGAGAGATGAGAGAGAAAGAAAGACAGTCAATAAGTGGCAATAACATGAGAAAGAGAGAAGAGAAGAGCAAGATAGACATTAGACAGCAAGAGTGGAGGGAGAGAGATGAAAGAAATAAGAGAAAGAGAAGAAAGAAAGAGTGTAAGATAAAGAAAAATAGAAAGGAAGAGATATGACAATGACATCTGAGAGTCATTGGACAGTGAGAGTAATTATAAGAAACAAAAAAAAAGAGAAGGAAATATAGAGAGCAAGAGATATGATAGTAAGATAACAGAGAGACATTAGACTGAGACAGAGACTGAGAGAGAGAGAGAGAGAGAGAGAGAGAGAGAGAGAGAGAGAGAGAGAGAGAGAGAGAGAGAGAGAGAGAGAGAGAGAGAGAGAGAGAGAGAGAGAGAGAGAGAGAGATAAAAGGGGGAAAAGGGGGGGGGGGAGAGAGAAATAAAAGATTAACATTTTTTCCATTATTCCAATATCAGTGGACAGAACTGATGGTAAATTGTTGTTAAGAAGATGAAAATTGCAATGTAGGTTTATTTTACCTTTCACATAAAATTGGACAGCATAACTTACCCAAAGGAGGTTGTAACATTCCCTGATGTTTCTCACAATAGCCAACAGGATGAAGATCTTCAGAGTCTACAAGTCGCCAAAAGTCATTTTTATCATCACTACCATCCAGCCTCAAGCGCAGCCTTGGCCCTTGCATATCTATGACAGTCGCAATGCAACTAGATGTGTTATTGCGGGGATCATAGGCCTCCAGTTTCATATCTTTGCTGAATTCATTCACCAAAGGAACATGTGCCTAATTCAATAAGAAAAACGCTAAATTAGATAACTCCCATCTGCTTCGAACTTTCATTGGGTTCCAACTGAAGTCCAGTTATATCTATGTTCATTCAGATTTTTTTCTGTCCTTTGTCAAGTGTACTACATTTAAAATTCCTGCAAAATTGAAGTTAATTTGTTTTATTGGATCCCTGCAAGGTTAATTTAGGCGGCGGTTGTAGAGCTTTATCATCCATCATGTCACTTTCACTCCCATTATTCTTTTTTAGTGTGGACTATTTAAGGAGCCATTCACTTATTTCATAAGTGAATGGCTTTGACAGCAAAAAGGTGCATTATAGACTTGCATGGACCCCTCTGCAATCAGGCACACGCATTCAGAGGAAGAAACTTGTGAAGTCTTGTTGATACTTAAATTAATTATTTTTTTCTCTCCTTTCTACATCTTATTTCTCTTTGCTTCACCTCTGCAGTTTAATCGTTCTCAACCTCCCTCCCTTACTCCCTCCCAAAGAATGGAAGGCAGTAACAACTATGCTGTTTTATATTTCCATTTATTTGATAACTTAAAAATAAATGGAAATAGATGACCCAATCCTGTCACATTGTTCTGATCTTTGCAATCTAATAAAATTTGAGTAAACTTTAAAGATATTATTAAAAGTTTCTTTACAATGTGCACAGCCAAGATTCCTCAGACTTAAACTAAAGAGTAGGGATAAAATAAATTGCTAGTCTCCACACTGATCCAGTTTATGACAACAATCAGGTTCGAAAAGTTTTATCATCATTAGAATGTTGAGTGTGCTTTATCTTCACATCGATATTTTGAAAAGGAAGAATACTATAAATAGCAAAATCAAATAACGTATTAAGTCTGCAAAAGTCTATATAATAGAAAGAGCCTTATTTATGATAAAATGCAATCTATGCTGGACTACTTTCACCTGTTTAAAATAACTGACTGAAGCTGCAACAGCCTTATTTGCAATAAGGTACTGGTCCCAGGTAAAACCTGTAACAATGAGAACAATAACTGATTTCACATGTTTAAAAGGCAATGAACAAAATGATTGACATCAATGCTCTGATGTTCAGACCTCTATCATAAGCCACACTTCAATCATCAAATTTGCTAGTTTGCTAACATTTGTATTAAAGTGCATGCCCAAGATTAAAGAGATTAGTATCTATCAATGCATAATTTACAAATTACATCTAGCCTATTTAGGAATTAAAGAGTGCCTGTTTTCAAGACCAAAATTTAGAAGTAACCTTGTCATTTTTGTGCATTATTTTATTATTTTTAACTAAAATACACTGTTCATAACAAATAAATACAGATTAGGCCCATAAAATATCTTTATCAAATTTGATTCCTTTAAACATAGACATTTTGTAATACTTAATTTTAACTAAAGTATTTTGTTTCTTATGTTGAGTTCAGTTTCTTTGATTCACTTTAAGTTTCCTGAATTATACACTTTTTTATTTTCTTTTGGTCTACATCTATATCTAGTGTTGGCCTGCTGATTCACTGTGGAGTTGATATGTTTCAGTCCATTACCACCACTATCATCCACTTCTCCCTCTGTATCATAATTATCAGTATATTTATTACATTTATTACAAATATATTTGAAGAAAATAGGATAAAAAAAACAAGCCTAGACAGTATATCAGTAGAACTTTAAGAAGCACTTGAAGACTATGGAATTGCTAAGATTATAGTAAAGCGTCCTTACAATAAATCAATTTGTTGTTGAGTTGTAAGAGCTTTTTTATTTTCAACCTTCTAGTCCAAAATCAAAACAAGCATGAGAGATTTCTTTTACTTTCGCTTTCTCTTTTTGTCAACATCATAACAGAACGAACTAATTTACAAAACATGGAAAATAATAAAATAAAAACTACAGTCTCAGTATGGAGGATATGGAACATGATAAGATTGTAAGAGTTTTAAAGTGATATCGCTACAGGGCTCCCCCCAGAATGTTGCATATTTGAAAATACTAACTTACGTATTATAGAACATAAAATGAGGTTACAACATGGAATATTCTTTTAAAGCAAAAGGAAAGAAAAATACATGAAGGTGGAATGTGAAAATAAAAATTAAAACGATCTAGCGCTTAGAATAGTTCTGTATCTAATGGGTCTCTTTATGATTCTGCCTGATCTTGTATTTGACTGACTGTCTGAGACTGTTTCACTTCTAGAATTGTCATCTACTCGTGGGGCCTGGTCGTGAGGATGCATGGCTGGGGGAGGAAACTTAGGGTCAGCAGAATAGGCAGGTTTGAGTCTATCTATTGACACTCGTGTGGACTTATTATTTCGTAAAATGTCAAAATGTTTATCTGAGCGATATAAAACCTTGAAAGGTCCGTCATAGGGTCGGACCAAAGGACCACGATGTGCATCATGGCGCACGTAAACCTGTTCCGCGGACATGAGATCTCGTGGTAGGTATTTTTTCGTTGTACCATGATGAACTGGAGAAAGCAGCGATAACTTGCGAAAGTTTTCTTGTAGATCACGAACAAAAGTGCTGCCTGGTGAAATTCTTTCGGCCGAATTTGATGGGAAGAAATCACCGGGGATTCTCAAATTGGTGCCATATGTTAGGAGAGCGGGTGCAGCGTCAAGGTGTTCTTTCCACGTGGAACGAATACCCAGGAGAACAATAGGCAGTTCATCCATCCAGCCAGGTCCAAGGAGTCGGGCTTTGAGCGCAGCTTTAAGGCTGCGGTGAAAACGCTCGACCATGCCGTTGCTCTGCGGGTGGTAAGCCGTGGTATGTTTGTTACTACAGCCAAGGACGTTATGCAATTCACGCCATAAACCACTTGTGAATTGTGGACCTTGATCCGATGTGATAGAATCTGGTACACCAAAACGTGCTATCCAGGTCCTAAGTAAGGCTCTGGCACATGTTGTTGCCTCAGCGTTTTGGATTGGCACTGCTTCGGGCCATCTGGTGAACCTGTCGATGATGGTGAACAGATATGTGCATCCTTCTGAGGGGGAAAAGGTCCTACAAGGTCTACTTGAATATCCCCAAATCGTCGAGCTGGCGGGTCGAATGAGTTGCGGGGAGTTTTGGTGTGCCTGCCAATTTTGCTTGCTTGACAGGAATGACATGCGCGTACCATATTTTTAACTTCATGTTTAAGTCCAGGCCAGACATAGCGGGCTGAGATAGCTCGTGTGGTGGGTTTGTGGCCAGGATGGGAAAGATTATGGATGGCTTCGAAAATTGTCTTTGTCCAGAGCGGTGGGACGATGGGACGTGGGCGAGAGGTGGAAACGTCGCATAGTAAAATGCAGCCATCTAGGTTGACTTCTTTTAGTTTCAGAGCACCTGGTTGTTTACGCAATTCTGCCACTTTAGGATCTCTAAGTTGCTCTTCGGCCATTCGAGCGAGGTCTATGGGGGGGAAGGGCGATGCTGATGCCACCATAGGTTGTTCGGCGCAGGGGGCACGTGAAAGTACATTAGGTACAACATTGTCTGTTCCACTGATATATCTAATGTCCGTTGTGAATTCTGCAATGTACGTTAGCTGTCGCTCTTGTCGTGGCGACCTGGCTGTCTTACTTGTAAGAGCATAAGTTAAAGGTTTGTGATCAGTGAGGACAGAGAATGGTCTACCTTCTAAGAAGAAGCGAAAATGTTGGATGGCGCTGTAAATAGCCAACAGTTCTTGGTCAAATGTAGAGTAGCGGCTTTGTGTCGATGTCAGCTTCCTAGAAAAGAATGCAATCGGTCTCCACATTCCATGGTGTTTTTGTGATAATTCTGCGCCGATTGCTGAATCTGAGGCGTCAGTAGATAATCGCGTTTCAGACTTCGGATCTGGATGGTTGAGAAGTGTGGCTGAAGCTAGTGAAGATTTGGCTGCCTTGAACGCGGTCTGGCATTCATCTGTCCAAGTAATTACTTTACCTCTGCTTTTTGTTGCTTCCGTCAACGGTGCTAGAAGTTTGGCAATTCCAGGGAGGAATCTGTGGTAGAAATTCAGCATTCCCAAAAAACGTTGTAAGGCTTTCTTGCCGTTAGGTTTTGGGAATTCAGTGATGGCCTTGACCTTTTCAGGTAGTGGTGTGATGCCGTTTGGGGTAATCTTATGACCGAGGAATGTCACTGTAGCTTGCCCGAATATGCATTTTTGAGTGTTGATGACAAGACCATTGGTTGCCAGTAAGTGGAATACAGAACATAGATCTGCCTCGTGTTCCTTGGGAGATGAGCTAGCTATCAAAATATCGTCTAGATAAACGAAACAGCATTTGAGGTCGTAGAATACCATCCATGAGCCGCTGGAAGGCTTGAGCAGCGTTTTTTAACCCAAAAGGCATTTTTAGGTATTCATAGAGGCCAAAAGGAGTGATGATAGCTGTCTTAGGGATATCCTCCTCAGCCACAGGTATCTGATGATACCCACGAATAAGATCAATCTTTGAAAAGATAGTTTTTCCACGTAGGTTACTATTTAGGTCCTGAATGTGTGGCAGCGGATACCTGTCATCTTTGGTCACGTCATTCAACCACCTGTAGTCTCCACACAGGCGCCATCCTCCATTGCTCTTTCTTACAATGTGTAAAGGTGACGACCAAGGAGATGATGATCGGCGGATAATACCAAGTCGTTTTAGTTCCTCAAATTCAGCTTTCGCTGCAGACAATTTGTCATTATCAAGGCGGCGGGCGCGAGCATGAACAGGGGGACCGGAAGATGGTATATGGTGTACAACGCCATGCTTGTTATCACGAAAAGTGGGTATCAAAAGTTCTGGAAAATCTTCTAGAATGGCCTCATATTTTGAATGTACTTTGTGTATACCCGGGCGTGGTGAATGTGTAGGTCTAGCGTTGACGATGGTGCCACCATCCAGCGAAACCAATCTCTTGTTGCTGAGGTCGATTGCGAGACGGTGGCAGGTGAAAAAATCTGCCCCCAATATTGGCTGAGTGACGTCGGCTATCTAGAATTTCTATTTGAAGAGCGTGGTTTTGCTGAGTTTCAGAGAAATCGGTCGTTTCCCATAAGTTGCAATAGCCGACCCATTAGCTGCTATGAGATTGGGGCCACGAGATTTTTTTCTATCCGAATTTGTGGCTGGAAAAACAGATTCTTCCGCTCCAGTGTCTACTAAGAAAGAACGACCTGAAATAATATCAGTGACCGAGATAGAACTGGAGTTGACCGCACAGATTGCAGGGGCATTGATCAAGCCAGTAGCGCCCTTTATTTTGCACTGGCTCTGTCGTTTCCCTGGCTGGTTGGACGTGGAGACATTGCACAAGGTCGGCCGTCGACGAAATGTTCGCAGGATCTAGCATTGGAAGCAAATCTGGAATGGTATTTGCATAAAACAAAAGTAGGGGTAGGGATCGTAGACCTATGCTTCTGTCGAAAACGTGGATTCCTTTGGAGGGCGTTCACGTCTCAGTGACAGGAGTTAGCCTGTTCCTCCAGTGTTGCCTCGATTGGGTACGTAATATGGATGGAACGCGTAGCAGCAGCCGAAAATTCTACTTCCATTATTCCATCGGCTGTCTTTGCGAGGGTGTCGAGGTCAGCATCTGGAGTCTGAGCCAGAATACGGCGGACCTCAGGGGGCAATTGGTTTAGGAAAAGGGCACGGAAAAGTGTTACAGGGTCATGGTTAAGGCTCCGCATGTGTTGGAGAAGTTCTGATGGCTTGCGGTCACCTAAACCATTGAGGTTGAGCAGTTCTTGATCTTTTTGAAGCTGTGTCGCTTCATAGGCTTTGAGGAGAGCTGATTTTAGTCTGTCATACTTCCCTACTGGAGGTGGGTTTTCCAACACTGCTTGGACACGGCGTGCAGTAGAGGAATCTAAGAGCTGTATCACATGGTGGAACTTAGTTAAGTCTTGTGTAATTGGTGGCGTGTGTGTGTTGAAGGATGCTTCTAAGCGAATAAACCACGCCTTGGCGTTTGTCTGCCAAAACTGTGGTGCCTTGAAGGCGACTGCCGACACTGACGAAACTGTTGTAGTTGTGGCCTGCGTTGCGTGAAGAGTCTGCTCTCTGATCGCGTCTGCTAGTTGTTTGATAGCATCAAGGTCCATGGTTAAAGGTTTAGAAATGTCAAAATTATGATATTAGGTTGATGAATCTAGATCTAGGTCTAGATCTAGATCTGGTATGGTGCTGTCTAGGGAGTGTAGACTGTAGTGTTAAGCCTGGTTTGGTGGCTGTGGTTTAGTCGGTTTACTCGCTCTAGTAAGCTGTATTTTAGATCTAGATTCGTATTCTGAAAAATCTATTGCCTGTGACGTATTTACTTAACGTCGGGGTCACCAATAAAGCGTCCTTACAATAAATCAATCTTGGAGTTTGTTGTTGAGTTGTAAGAGCTTTTTTATTTTCAACCTTCTAGTCCAAAATCAAAACAAGCATGAGAGATTTCTTTTACTTTCGCTTTCTCTTTTTGTCAACATCATAACAGAACGAACTAATTTACAAAACATGGAAAATAATAAAATAAAAACTACAGTCTCAGTATGGAGGATATGGAACATGATAAGATTGTAAGAGTTTTAAAGTGATATCGCTACAATAGCATTACTCAACAAAATCTATGACAAAGGTCAGATTCCAGCAGACAACTCCAAATCTATATCACTGCCAAAGAAACCAGTGTGAATTGCACAGAACAATCAGTCTTATGAGTCACATCATCAAAATGCACTTAAGAATCATCATGATGTGAGTCAGAAATCAAATCAAACCAGAAATAGCAGATGAGCAGTGTGACTTTGTGGAGGGAAAAGGTACAACAAATGAATCTACACCCTTCAAGCTATATTTGGAAGAGCTCCAGAAATACAAAAGATATATATCTGTGCTTCATTGACTAAACCAGGGCATTTGACAGAGTGCGGCATGATGAGATAATCACACAACTAACACACTTGAAGATACATGTAGATAGAAGAGACATGGAGTGATTAAAAACATGTGCTGGGAACAACTAGTAGTAATGCAAGTTGATGAGGAAATCAGGTCATTGAAAAAAGTAAAGCCTGGTGTCAGACAAGGATATGTGCTATTCCCAGACCTCTTCTCTCTCTATGATGAAATACTTGCAGCGAAACCTAGAGGGATATCCAGGAACTAAAGTAGGAGTGCGTAATGTAAACAACTTGACATACACTGATAACAATGTATTAATTCAGAAAATCAAAAAGACTTGCAACAAGTATTAGACATTGCTGAAGAAGAAAGCAGTTCGAAAGGATTGGAGCTGAATAGCAAAAAGACAGAAGTAATGGTCCTTAGTACAAACAATGAGTGTCCACAGAACAACATCTTTATCAATGGGAATAAACTCAAAGGGATCAATTCCAATACTTGGGTACATTTATGTCAAGTGATGGACGCAACAGCATTGAAATTGTATCAAGAATAGCAAAAAAGTTTCAGAGAATGAAATCAATACTAACAAATAACCACATCTAAATTCAGACAAGAAGAGACCTAAGTGCTATATTGAAACCATTTTGATGTATGGATGCGAGGCTTGGACAATTTCAAAACAGGTACAAAAGAAACCAGAGGCAACAGAAATGTGGTTCCTTCGCAGAATGCAACAAATCTCACAGACTGCAAAGAAACCAAACGAAACAGTAAAGTATATTCATAAGAAAAGTAATCAACTTCCTTCTATTATAAAGAACCTACCAAAGAGTATCAATAACTGTTTAATTATGAACTAAAAAATGAAGACATTTTCAACAGAGCCCATCCAGTATACATAGAAGCACTAGAGAGGAGTGGATTTAACCAGCCATCACAGTTCAATAAAACAACTAAGAGCAAAAACAAATGACAAAGTAAGCAACACAAAGAGGAAAACAAGAATAATGTGGTTCAACCCGCCCTTCAAAAACAGCGTGGCAAAACATTTCCTTGCACTTCTCGACAAAAACTTCCCCAAAACCAACAAGTTGAGTAAAATCATTAATAGAAACAATGTTCAAGTAAGTTATAGCTGTTTACCAAACGTCAGCCAAACAATCTCCAACCACAACAAACTACTGCTTGAAACAAAAGCCAAAGAAACAAAGAATGATAATAAACTCTGCAACTGTCAGTAAAAAAAACTTGTCTGCTGAAGGGAAAGAGCTTAACCAAGTGCGTTGTTTACAAAGCAACAGTAACAGAAATTAGGAACTAACAGACAAGAAACCTACATTGGACTCATGGACGAGTTCAAAACTAGATATCTAGATAAATTGTCCCTTGAATTAGAACATAAAAAATCAAGCACATCTCTAAGTGAGCATATTTGGAACCTGAAGAACAAGAAAGCCAAGTACAATGTAGAATGGAAAATACTGAAAGCCTGAAGCCTTACGCACCAAACAAAAAGGTTTGTTACCTCTGCTTGGAAGAAAAGTTTAGAACATTAACTGAGAAACAAACGCTGAACCAAAGAAAGGAAATTTTCTCCTTCTGTGTACATAAAAAGTTTCCTGCTCAAGAGTGTCGTCACAGCTGCCTGATGAGGTTAACATGGCTCGAAACACCAGAGTCATGGTAAGGCCTTAGTCTAGGTATTTCATAATTATATATATATATATATATATATATATATATATACACATATATATAATTTTTATTTCACGTATAAAGTAAGCATCATTGCTCACTAAGTTCTATAGCTTAGAATGTATAGGTTAACTTCACTATATATGAAATGCTAATGATTTTTTAAACATTTATATCAAATCTAAGCACATGACCTACAATTTATATGGGCCTATTGACAGTGAAGTACATGGACGCTTAAATGTCTAATAGGCAATTCTTCACAATGAAGTATTGCATCCCTATTTCTCTTCACTTAAAAAGAAAAGGAATCATATTTGGCAAAAAAAAAAAAACCCAAGAAATTTAATAATATTAGTCAGTTCATAGCAAAAGATTTCTTCAATTCACCAATGAATGAAAAAAAAAACTTAAATATATTTACGACTACTAGTAGGTGCAACTGCACCAGGTATATTTAAAGAGTTAAAAATTTTAATGGCTCCCTGATAAGCAGACTTACCTTGTTTCTCCTGCATGTAAGACCATCCTCGCCCAGATGATGTAGACATAGTTAAAACACTAGCTCTGCAACTTTTGTAGTGGCTGAACAAAGGAAATTAAAACATGTTAATTTTTTTTCAAACTATATGCAATTCGACAGATAGACCTATATTCATACAGATATGCAGTAAAAATAAAGAACGAATCGAAAAAAAGTTTTTGACTAATGTATTTACGCACCACTGATGGTTAGACTTTCAAAGAAATCTTAACCATTATAGTGGCGCTCAAAAATATTTTTTATTATACATAATAATATGTTCTGCTGCAGATAAAATTTTGATATTTTTAAAATATGGATAGAGTACTTGTCAAAAAATGTATGCTTAACAAACTTCACAAACAGGATACTACTATAACTGCATTGTGGATGTTCTATAAAAGCATAATTCTGAAAGTACTGGAGCACATGGTTTCCTTCACAATCTTCCCAGTATTTATATAGCCTAGCAAGTAATCAAGAAAATTTGATATGTTAGCAGTAATAGCATTATTTTATCATTATAAATTGCAGCAACTCAGTTTTAAGTCTGAAAATCCCAGTAAATACACACCCATGAAATTTCAGTTTTTGCATACAAACATCTCCCTTTGCTAATTTAACATATCTTAACATAAATATTTTACAAAATAATCCTGGTTATATGTTCCAATTTAGATTGCTTCACCCTCTTAGTTGACCTACATTTAACAAGTTCATCTTCCTTTGAAGCCGTAACTTTTTAAGTTACATCATAAGGTTTTTTTTTTTAAACATTTTGTCATTAACTTCACAACCATAAAATTTCATATTTTGCTGGACATTGTCTTAATTGGACTGCTTTACGATGTATTAAGTTTTAAAAAATTGTTTTTTATTTTTCCAATTTCAATTGTTTTACAATTCAATAATAGCATTGATATGAATTAGACTTACTATACAGAAGATGTAACTATTTGATGTTCCAAATTGGGAATCTGTAGGGCTTAAAGACATAAAGAAGTAGGTTTATATAATAGGTTAATACCATCTTTTACAAGAATGAAAAAGTAAAAATGGAAGGGTATAGGTCAAACATGCTTATAGCATTCCTTCGTTCTATGTAGATCCCTCTAAGAGTTTATAATTTAACCAACACATTAATGTTAACGTTATTGATAATGATTTAAAGAAGGCATACAAACTTTCCAAATAGTTAATAGCATTCGTAATTATATTGTAGTTGCAGGATGCGTGAACAGTCTCTAGAATCTATGAACTTGGTGCTAGTCTTGCCAGCTGCAAGAGTTACATTAAATAGTAATAGTAATAGTTTCTAAGTAACAAATAATTCAGATACAATATGCTCAGCAGCGCCTCAAATTTTCTCACAAGCAGTAGTATACTAAATTTTCTGAAAATAGTGAAATGAACAAAAGTATGAGCAAAGCCACAAAAAGTACTAAAATTAATAAATGTACGAGCTTCTAAATGCTACTAATTCATATGATTTGTCATAAGGCATTTTTAAAATGATAAAAACAAATAAATATTCTATGTTGGGTAACTTTGTGCCCTGGACTGCCTCGGACTATACTAGGCTATCCCGAAGAGTGGTTTACTCTTACCAGGCCATTTATTTTCTGCTGGGGCATCTTTTATACTTTTGAGACATTTATCTTCTGTAACCCTGGCACTGTTAGTGTGTGTGATGTGACAGCACCAGTACCAAGACCACTACAGAGGATAGCTCTACGATATGATCTCAAAACAAAAGATGCAGTGTGCTATGTAACAGCTCCATGTCTAACAAGGATGCTTCCTTTGCTCATCCTGTCCGATCTCAGTTACTATGGGTGATAATGTGCATAGTTTAAGGTTGTCTTGCCCTTAAGAAGCACAGATGGGATGCACCCTATAGTATGCCAGATTCCCCCTGACCCATTTACAGTTAGCTGTTTATTCAAATGAATAAGGATAGCATACAATCTGAAGAAAAAATACATAGTAAAATACAGCACTAACACTCATCTGCTTACAAATATATACCTACGGCACAAAGTCAAGTTTTTGTATTGTAATTCAACCCACAGACCTCTTGCTTACTGGGCCAAGATGGTGAACGCTCAGTCACCATGCCAGCCAACTCCACTTTGATCACTTCTAAGAACGGATGAGTCAAAGAAAACTGAAAAAAATCTTGGGTAAACCTGGGCTCAAACCCACAACCTTTATTTTCTCAGAATAGTGTCTTAACTACTACATCATAGAAACCCCCCAATCAAATTCTGAGGCAGTAAAGTGTTTCTGTTCTCTACCCTCAGCCCAACTATAATTGTTTACTAATGAAGAGGCATGCCCCTCTCACATAAGGACAGAGAATTTTGAGTAAAAAATATGAAGAATGCCCTGATAGTTAGTTTTTAATATCTCGAAAATATATAACATGCCACACCGGATAATGTTCTCTTGAAAATATAATTATATGTGCCCTAAGAGATAATTTTGGATTGAAAATAAAAATTATGCCCTAAATGATAATTTTTGCAGGAAAATATATTATAAAACATACCCTACGAGTTAATTTTGGATCGAGAATATATAAAATGTTCTAATATATAATTTTGTCTCGAAAATATGGAACATGCCACAAAAAGTAACTTCATCTCCAAGATGCCCTGACAGAAAATATATGTCGCAAGTAAACCACTTTTGGAGCAATCCAAGGTAGTCAGTTCGGGGTAGTCCGTAGGCGCTCTTGGGTACAAAGTGACTCAACTGAAATGTTCTTGTTCTCAAGGAAAGAAAGTTCTATAGAGAGGGCTATGATGCTTAATACAAATTAAAGCTTAACATCACAATTATAAATGTTTTTACATTTGCATATGAGACTAGCCTCTGAAGCTCTTAATTACACTGCTTTTCTACTATTGCGTTCAGATACAGGTGACAAATCATTAAAACATTTGAAAGCATAACATAAAATCTTTAAATCAATTCTGCATGGCGTAATGTCACCCCTTGATAAGATTGATAAAATGACCAAGTGAGGCGCACATATGGTCCTATGTGTCATTGTGAGGTTAACAACACTTAAACTAAGCTTAATATTTCAAGTTCTTCATTTCTGTTTATTTAAATAATTTAGATTAGAATTCTAGATCAAAATCTAAACCATAACAATGATTGAATTTTGTTTTTCATTTATTTTTAAAATGAGAGTCATGAGAGGGAGGGATTTAAACTTAAAGGAGTTGACAACAGTCTCTTTAGATATAATGCCAACCTTGGATATTAAATAATACACATACCCATAAACATATTTTGTACATCCTGGGGTCATTTTAACTAACTCTTATGAATTCGACCATCTTGAAGCTTTTTGATGTGTGATTGGTTTTTTGCTGCTGCCAATCTGGCAAGTACAGCAGATCATGATCAAACTCAGATCCTTCAAACTCGTCCGTCACCCCCTTCTAATTCTTTCTCTATTTCCTTGTTATTTCTATCTTTTCACTTAACTAATTTGAAATTATTTCACATGTTCCTCTTACAATCAGTCCTCAATTATAGAAAGAAAATATTAGCCTCTTAAGAAATTTGACCGGCCAAAACTTTCAAGTAAGTGTCCAAAACAGCTGTTGTTGTTTTTAAACAAAATATGCCCTGCTTCCCCTTTTCATTGAGTAGACACATTTGTCAATAGGCGCCGTACACTTTGATCCCTGACCGCCAGCGAGAGATACATCCCCTTACCCCTTCTAGCTTACTCTCGCCTAAACTGATGAAACTACCACCAGGTGTCTGTCAGTACCTACTAGATCTACCTGTCACTAAGATTTCAAAGGGGCCGAATGTAAATAAACTTTATTTGTCCCACATGTACAAGATATGGCAAGTTAACCATCAAGGCCCACACCTTGCTCAGTACATAGATGTGAAAAAAAGCCGTTGGATATTAGAGGAAGATCTCTTATTGATGGTTAGAATGCCAGATAGCTCAGTAGGTAAACTGTTGGACTGACAATAGGGAGCTTCAGGTTCAATACCGAGTCAGATCCTCTGGTACGATTAGGTTTGAGTTTACCTTGACAGAAAGCTGCTGTCTAGGTTTAAGTTTATTCGAGAACAAGCACTAGTTCATTAAATTTGAACTTCGACTTTAGATCAAACTTGCGCCTAGCTAGAAAGAAATTTGTGAATGTATCTTAATCTAGACCTAGATGTCCTGATTTAGATTTATCATCAAGAGTTTGAAATCTGATGAGTGTTTGGGTTTGGAGAAAAGTTTTATGTAAAACTTTAGGAGTGATGGATTGACTTGTTTTAAGATATAAATCTTCAATCTGCTGGTGCTAAAATAAAATTATGAAAAATACTGCAAAATAGATACCCCTGTAAAGCTTGGAATTGTAAGAAAGTAACTAAGAAAAAATGAAGCCTCTCTAAATTTGTTAAAAGACTTCAAAATACTTGCAAAAACGCTGTCACAAACATCAACAAGCACAGATTCTGAGTACTAAAAATAGCATCCCGTTGGGACAAAAGCTTTTGAAAACATAAAAACATCAGCAAATGGAAACGCAGAAAAATCTAATTTAAATTCTTTCTTTCATTTTTTTTTCTTCTCATATCGATTTGAATTTGATTTCATAAGGACTGTCAGAAATCTGGGAGGTATTTGGTTACTGCCTTTGAATGTTTGAATGCAGCTACCTCAAAAATCAAAATTTCCAAATGAATTCAAGGAATCAAGGTTGACTGTAAGACATAGCTTTTTCGGTGGATGTCAAAGATCAGCAGGAGTATATGGTCGTGTCTTTATGGCCAAGCATAAATTGCTACACATAGATTCTCATTAAAGTATCTAGTGTTACGTGGAGAGGAGTAAGAACTCTTTGCAGAATATATTTCTCTCTGGAGAAAGATCTTTGATCCTATTCTACTAATACTGTCTCCTCTGCCTGTAGTATCAACCTCTTATCACTACATTAATTTAGACATCAATATAATGTACCAAACATTTGTCAGAGTATAATCTAAAAGTATTACTACTATATATTAATAAGGTAAAGAATGAGCTATCGCTGCAAAATTAGTTGTTAGGTACATGAACTGATATAGCGGCTTACCTTATCAAAGGCTTTAGTTAGATATGGATCTCTATGTAAAAACTTGGCTGAGCAAAAGGTGAAAAAGAAAGCTTTCTGGTGATAGTTTACTTTTTACAAAAAAAAATTAGACTATCAAATCAACCCAAACTGTTTCTTTCCATGGCAACGTCATTGATTTTGTTGTAACAGATCTTTTTTTGGCCTAAACGATTTATAATTTTATCTCCAATAGTTTTATTTCATCTCTTTCCTACCTCAAACCAATTTACTTAAAAATCATTTTTGTTTTTAATCTTTTAAAATGTCCAATACTGGAATAGGGTTAGGGTTTGGGTTGGCCAGATTGCATTTTTTCAATGTATTTGTCTTCTTCACCTGTTTATTTGAACAGGCAATCATGCTTGTATTTGATAAGAATGGAAACGTGAGATAGGGTGTTTGTGTGTGTATATTTGAGAGAGAGATCGACAGATAAGCAGGGACAAATGATTAGACAGAGAGAGTGTAAGACAAGGAATAATTTAGCCCATGGTTTGTATATCAATGGAAATTACTATCAAATGCTTAGAAAGGAAGTGCCTATGTTTCTATGAAAAAAAGGACTGACATTATTTTCCCCAGTATAAGGGAAAATAAGGTCGGCTTTTTTTTTAAAACTGAATCAAATATTTTCCACTAGTTCTGCTAGACCTAGATCATCTATGTCACACTTCAAAGTCACAGAAAATACAAATTACAAGGCTGTAACTTAGGGATTGACTCCTTTAGTCTAAAAATATCTAGGAAATTGTAAATTTATGGTCTCAGCAGAATGTAACAATTGCTAAGTATCAAGTGCACTACTTAATAAGCTGTAAGTTCTACTGTCTATGAGTGAGGAATCACAACATTTGGTGAGCTACCTGCCCACAAGTTAATGAGGCACTCAGATGTACCGATTGAGCAAAAAAAATTAAATTTTTCTGTCCTTTTCATTTTCAAGACACTAGGGTCGTGCGACATATTAGTTTTGGTCACAACAAACTTCCTTTCCAAGCATCAAAAGGGGCACCTTACCAGCATTTTTCCTGGCCCATATATAAAAAACTACAACTTGCATGGCTAATTTTCTACCATGATTTAAGTACACAGTTTTTTTTCAGGTTTCTCAATACACAAATACCGAGAAACTATGACAGTTTTATCTAAACCACGGCCTGAAATCAACACCTTTCCGCTATAGTCTGAGGCCTTACATTATAATAGTTTTTAAAAAGCACTTAAATAATATGAGACACCTACATACTTACTCTGTAAATTTAAATACAGAACTTCAAAACAAAAAAGATGCACCTGATGTCAATTCTTTCAATACAGATCTAGACCTAGATCTAGTATCTAATCTTAGCTAGATATCTATCTATTGCGTCTGACTCTGATTGAAACACACAAAGCAGAGACTATTGATCCATTTACTTGAAATTACTACAGTTGAGTCCAAATAATTCGAATCCGCATAGTTCGAATTCTTGGATATTTTGAAGTCGTTTACTTTTACCGAATATTTCTCTATTAAAGCTTTATTGAAAAATATCAGATAGTTCGAATTTTTAAATGAAGATCCTGTTAATTCGAAGCGATTTTTGCACTATTTTTTTTATTCTGACAGTGAAAGCACTTTTCCAGGCCTGTAAAAAGTAAAGCAAAGTACATGTAGTGCTATGTTCCACACGGCAAGTGATTCTGGTGTGTGTGTGTTTGCCCACCTACGTTACAGGCAAGAGTCTGCAATACGGCTACATGAGAGAAAAGGGTTAGGCCCACCCCAACCCCCTTGCCCACTTGTTCGACATTTCTGATCTGTTAATAGTGTTATCCACATTTTTTTAACTCTCTTTCTCTATGTATTCTGATTATTCGAAGTCCTTTTTTTAATCCGAACGACTTCGAAATAAGCGGACTCGACTGTAGATCTAGCGATTCACAAAGTGTATTCTGAATATTTACTCTCAATAATTATTTAGCGAAGCCAGCCTAATCAATGCCTAGCCTATCTGATGCATTAGTGGCACAATATTGTAGATCTACATCTTGCCTATGGCAGATCATTTACCTAATAATTTTGAATTAATCTAAACTTTAAAGACATTAGTAGTAGAGTAGAGTTAACTGACGTAGGCCTTATAAGTAATATTTTACCAACTGAATTGTTTTTATATCGTTTGACCCCAAACCTTTTTTAACTAATATAAGACTTGAAAAAGAAGTATAAAATTTTTACAGTAAGATATAGGAAAAGAAAATCTGTTCGGCACCTCGAAGAATTTTCTAAGCAAGAAAAATCTGAACAAAAAAAAACAGCAAGCATCAACACACTCACACACACCCAAAATGAGCTCATTTCTCATTTGTTTTGACTTTTTAGACAGTATACTTTTCTAGAGAATATTCCATCAGAACACTATTGTTTACAACATAGGATAAATTAATAAAGTTTCCTTCCTCTTTGACCAAAACAGTTTCAACACCACCAGAAAATTACAAAGATACCAGAGATATCCTGAAGTGCCCGTCATTGCATCGGCATGTCTCATTAACCTGTGTGCCTGCCTCTCAATTTAGATAGTCACAGAAAATGCAATTTAAATAATCTAAAGATTCTTTCTTCTTTAGATAAAAAAAATTACAATGCAAATCTATAGATCTAAGGGTAGGACTTCCGATAAGGTACATTGCTTTAGTATATAATAAAGGATATTATGCCTTAGGTTTTTTTTTATATGATAATTCATTGTTAGAAAATGATTTAGCCATAACAAAAACCGGTAGGACTTTAGAATGGATACAGTGGTTTAGTATACTAAGAATAGATATTGGATATATGTTCCCATTGATTTTTATTGGTAATTCATTGTTATAAATTGATTTATAAATACTTACTTGAGGCATTAATCAGTTTTATGTGGCAAATATTGGCCTGATGAAAATATGAATTGAGGGTGTTCTCAGATCACTTCTCCATTTCTTATGAACAACATCACCAGAAATGAAATTTTGAGAATATACAATAGTCTTTCAAAATTCACCGGGTAATGAGTTGAACAATTGATACAATGTAAAAAGTGTTTATTTGTTTTTCTTTCACATTATCGTAAAATTACGATAATTAAGGTAAGGTTTGGGGCTAGGGCTAGGAGTAAAATTAGGGTTAAAGCTAAGGTTAGGGCTTGGTTTAGGGTTAAGGTAAGGGTTAAGTTGCAAAGAAAAATATTAACCTTTAATTTTGATTCGTTACCATATTCTGGAAACTTGTTTTTAAATTGTCAAGGATCACTGACGTCACTAAGTGACCTTTCCTTTAAATTAGCACCATACATATTTTTTTAAGGCTTCCAGCTATCCACATCTACTTTAATGCACTGGTAAGTGCTATGTGTATGCTCTTACCTTTCTCTCCATAGCTGAGCGGAGGGAGTTCTGTTCCCGCAGGCACCACTTAGTTAGAATAAGCTCAATACTTCTATTCGGAAGTCCTTCCCAAAAACCAAACCCAATCTTTTTCTATGGCCCCATCAAACAAAGCCCTTTACAACTCATGTCCTGCTAACATGGTTACCTACGGGTAGGGAGGAAAACTGTACCATCGCCAGGGTCAGTTAGCCTCTGGACTGGGCATGTGGCAGAGCAGATTATCTGTGTCTGTACTATGTGTATTGTAGTTTACAACAAAGCGTCTAGATAGACTTTTGTTGTCAAAACAAATTATAAGTTACATTTATTTTTTTCCAACTTGACAACTTTAACATTTAAATATGTTTCATGATTCTAAGTGTTTATCAAAGGACTAGTTGTAGACACAAGCTTGGAGAAAAGTAAGTTTTCAAAGAGAAGTTGATTGGATACAAAAATTTCAGTTTACAATAAATAGCAATTCCTTTGATGAAAGCTTGGATTTGCACTGAAAGTAAAGCACATGTATACGTAATTAATTTAGTGTGTGTGTGAGGAGGGAGTGGCGGGGATGAGAACTAAGCGAGAAAAGATTATAACTCATTTAGAACATGTAAACCTTTGAGTCTAGTTCCGTCTTTCATCTAAGCTAAAGCCACAAGAGTCTTTTGTTCAAAGAAACTACACACTATAATGCAGATACATATGTACAACTAAATAAACAATGCAGTTCTATTATAACCAAGCAAAGTGAGTGGGGTGGGGTGATAAGTGAGACAATAGAGAAGAAAGAAGACAATAGGACCAAACAGCACAGACCGCCCTCTCTGCTTATCAGGCGCTTCCATAATCATTGTCTCAAACAACTTATGAGACATCAAGTAAACGACTCGTTCAACAATCTGAATGCCAGCCTATACTTCCCGCCATTGCACACATAGTGACAGCTGACAACATATCAAAATCACCACCAACAAAAGCAAAGGCTTGATACTCTACATATACACCAAACTTTCAATCCATGGCTTTCTTGACACCTCAGTAAACCTCTCTCTTTCTCACTCGGCTTTGCTGTAATAAAGAGGCTGTGATGTGATTGACCAGTAACAAGGTTCGTTAGGTATAATGCTACTAGCTGAAATCCACATGATTTTAGGAAGTCTGGGGGCAGTGGTCATGCCAACTCTTTGTCAAGACTCTGTATTGGGGGTGGGTTGGGGGCAAGTAAGGGGGAGGAGAAGGGCCATGTGGTAAAGTCAATGCTGTCTAGTCCTTTCATTTGATCTTCGGTCATTGTAATAACCACATGCAAAGGAAGCAGGTTCCCCATGTATCAGTAACTTCAACTACCCATCTCATAACATGGTTCCGACAGATGTGCTAAATTGCAATTTGTTCTTCACACCTCAGGGGCTGTTGATCGCCTCCCAGTAAACAGGGAGAAATTGTCACCTTTTCATTGGATGATATTCTTAGAAAAGATATATAAAGTCTGCTGTGTATATGAGATGGGGTGTTTAGAAGATAATGACATTTCAAAAGGCTCGACAGTCAACCACTAATAATGATGGCATAGCAAGACCCAGCTGGGAGCCTCAACCCTTACATTTAATGGCATCGCAGCGCCCAGGTTATCGTCAGGGCTAAGCTTAAATATAATGGGTGCGCATTACTAGGGTTAAAAACAGCCACAACAAGTTCAATATTTTGTACGGATGTGCCTCTTCTGAAGAAGTCCTTAGATGTTTTAAAGAAAATAATTTGATTAGATTAGTGCCTTCATTTTATTATGCAATGAAAAGCTGGCCAGTTTATGGTATCCACCATGGCCGCACTGTCAACATAGAACCGGAACCGCAACACTGCGTAATTACCTAGACCTAGATCTAGATCTATGCCTGTATTCAAAAGAATTTAACGCTATCGTCAGGTTGTAATTAACTGTCTAACGCATGCGTTAATTTAACGACGCATACAAAAGACAAATTTTCGCTAACGACATGTCGTTAGGTTATCATTAAGGGGGACTTTTTAAAGAGAGCTAACGATCACTTTAATGATAGGCTCCCTAAAATTTTTACGATCACTTTAATGGACCTAGGTGACGAACACTTTCCAATCGCTTTGGTAATCAAGGAATTGTTTTTCTCTCCCAATATGGTGGCTTTGGGAGCGTTTGCAAGACAGACTTAATGCACTTTTTTTAATTCTTTAAATATACATTGTAATAAACCTAGATCTAGATTTGAAAAGAGTTGAATAAAATCTGATGTCTATTTATTACTCAGCTGCAATTAACGGAAAATGATCAATTGTGTGTGAATGGTTCAATAAAAAAATTAAAAGATGGAAAAGAAAAAAATCTATCGAGAGTACTATGAGTTCAGTTACTGAAGTCTTAGATCTACAGAAGTGATCTGAAATGTAGACTAGCCTAGACTTAGATCTAGATTGAAAATTCGATCTTTTCAAGTGTAGTAACGAAAAAAAACATTGCAAGTTTAATATTTTGCAAACATTACAGAATCTAGGAATTTGGAAGTGGTAAATGATGAATAGACTAAAGTTTTTTAACCTACATGTAGTTTAAGTTTAATCGTCGTCACATACACCAGTAAGCCACGAAACAGAATTTCGTTACAAGATGGTATCACTAAACCTAGAGAGAGAGAGAGAGAGAGAGAGAGAGAGAGAGAGAGAGAGAGAGAGAGAGAGAGAGAGAGAGAGAGAGAGAGAGAGAGAGAGAGAGAGAGAGAGAGAGAGAGAGAGAGAGAGAGAGAGAGAGAGAGAGAGAGAGAGAGAGAGAGAGATGTTGGCTTTATTCATTTATCAAGGCTGAGAAACTGCAATCAAACTCAAACTACTTGAAATAAAGTTCAATGCATTTGTGATTCTGTACAGTTGCAGACTCTTGCAGACTATGACTACAGCATTAATTTAATGAAAATTCCTAGATCTTCAACAATCTCTCTCTCTCTCTCTCTCTCTCTCTCCTCCCCCCCCAACCCCCCAGGTTTCTCTCATTTTTCTCTCTAAATGTATCTACATATCATCAAAGTAAAGAAAAAAGAAAGGAAGAGAGACAGGAAGACAGAAAACGAGAGAGAGGCAGGCAGAAAAACTTACTGACAGTGACACAGGGTATATACATCCATGATTGAAATCATGAAAAGAGAAGTACATGTTTTATTTTGTGGTGATTCCACAAACCGGTTTTCAAAATGCATGAGTTCCACAATTCTAGAGATTATATTCTTTTCATTTTCTGTGTTTGTTTCTTTTTTAAACCTCATTAACATCATCATTATTATTATTATTTGCTATTACTTAAAAAAATGTTTTTACATTTCAGCCCTGATAAGTCTAGCTTCATAGAAGATGAGAATATTATTTTCAAAAACCCATAACGTCTGATTTTAAACATAATAACAAAAAGTGAGCACAAAGCATTGAATTAAAAAAAAAATTAAAAGATTAAAAAAATAATTATAGTGAGATGTAATCATACATATACATGTATATATTTCTCTCTCATACTTTGATAGTGGTAAACTGATTTTTTAAATGAGCTGAATCATCAGTCATTATTGAACTCATGAGATTTTGCCTTAGGCTTGCTTATAGAATTAGGACATTTTTTTAATAAAGCCCAATGGAAGCCATTATTTTAAATAAAAACATTTCATTCTTTATTCACTTGGAAATTTTAGAACATTGTTTATTCAGAAAAAAAAAACCCAAATGATTTCAGAAAATGAAATCTCTTGAAACAAAGTGATTTCAATATTGGACTTTACAAATGGTACATAGAGTGCAATCTCTTTTTTCTTGGTGAAATTTAGGTAACCATAATGTTTTATTTACCAAGAAATACAAAAGCATTACTTTTTTTATGAAATGCATCACTTTATGTTATTCAACTTTTTCAATCTGCAGTTTTCAATAAGTAAAGAGTGGAGACCTTATTGTTTTCCCCCAATACCTTTAACAAGTTACAGAGACTGAAAACAGGCAGCTCAACAAATTTATCAATAAATTTCCTGCAGTAAAAATGAATTTTTTCATTACAATATTCCAAATTTAAAAGTACAGTAGAATCACTTTAAACCGAAAGCTGCTAAACCGAAAAATTCGATGAACCGGAAAAAAAATCTATAAATTGTGCGAATTTCCTCTTTGCCTTTACACCCTTTCTCGCGATAAACTGAAATGCTTCGAAACGGCACTACCTTTAAATCGAAATAACTTTTCTCTATTTTTTCTCTTTCTTCCCTTTCTCTTTATTAATCCAGAGGGAAAAAAATCAAAAACACCCAATGCTTAGTACACGTAATTGAATGAAGGGAAGAGTAGGCGTTTTTTGACAATCTAATAGTTGATGGGGGGTGGGGGAGGGGCAAACCGATCAAGCCCTGCACTAGACCTGCAAGCACACAGTCGATGAATGGGAATGGGGAGGGGTGGTGGCAGTGTTCAGGGATGGTGATTGGACATTCACGCAAGGGATCGCCACTGCACCGTCTCGCTCGTGCAGTTAGTGATTGTGCTTTAGCGTGTGTATATGTGTGAATAGAGGTCTAGTGCTTTGTGAGACGGTGGATTTAGACACACGGAGCCTTCTTTCTTTGTCTGACGCACTGATACTGACATTAGTGACAGTGATACTGCATTCTTTGTAAGGCAGTTGTATGTTCTTCAACATGGGGAGACAGGCACCGTGACACACACACACACACACACACACCGCCACAGTTCCAGTTTTTACATCATCGGCATTGAACATCGACGCAGTGCTGCTGATCACTACATGTACTTTAATTTCTAATTTGCATTAGGCCTACAACTTGCGATAGTTTTCAACATTTAGCTTTATCCAGCTCTAAGACGTCGAAAAGAAAGCACTCTGCTTACACATTGGAATTTAAACAGAAAATCTTATCCGAAGTGGATGAAAACAACCTATCGAAGACATAGATCTGTAAAAAACATAGCATCCCAAACTCAACGCTGTCTACAATTTTGAAAGACAGGGAGAAGTTACAGAAGGCTCGTGAAGATTCGAAATTTTGACCGACTACCAAGAAAATGAAACTTTGCAGTCATGAAGAGCTGGAAGAAGCAGTGTTTCTCTGGTTTTGACAAGCCAGGGGAATGCATGTTCCATTTTCAGGCCCAGTTATTATTGGCAAGGCAACAGAAATAGCGATTACTTCCCCTGAAAAATGACCGAAAAGAAAACTAACTTTAAACCAAATGAATTCAAAGGGCCCCAAAATTTCGGTTTAAAGTGATTCTACTGTAATTTACAATATTTATCCACTACATGTAGACTATATATGTAATATAATTTAATATCATTTTGCAGAAGTGTAAAAATCTGTTTTCTTGATTTCTTTAAATGATTAATTGTCCTCAAAAAAAGAAAAAGAAATAAAAATAAGAATAAGAAAATTGAAGGCTTAAAAGAAGCCAGTCATTTGGAGTGCACCATTTAAAAAAATCTTTCTGTTTAGAAAAGACGCTAAAAAGACCAACTACATAACCAAATTTACTTTAAAAGTGAGCAGTGATATTTTAAAAAGACATTGAATTAAGCAAATCACAACTGTGATAGAAACTAAATATTGCTGAAATTGCACATGCTGATCTCAAATGATATATAGCTGATTTTTTCATTCAGATTATAAAAAACAAATATATATATATATATATATATATATATATATATATATATATATATATATAAACTAACAAAACATGTAAGAGATAGAGAAGTCATTTAGTAATGGCTAAAAGTTTCAGTTCAAAGACTTGCTAATAAATAACCTCTTTCCATCCAGTTTTAAAAAGATTGTATTTATTGTTCCTTCAACTGAACAAGCTGGCCACTAAACATTTCAATTATACTCCTCAACAAAAAGAACAAAAAGATGTGTATATATTTTGAAATACACAAAGACTGAAAATATGTGAATAATGTTGCATTTTTTTTTAATTTATCAAGTTTTGAAATTGATTTCATAAAGTATTGGTATATGGATAGCAAATGAGGGGGGTGAGGGGGGGGAACCACAGACTTAAAAAAAAATGTATTAATATCTAGTGGTTGTTAAAAAAGTTTGATTAAATTAAAGGAGATCCATTGCAAGCTCATTTATGTAGTGCCCAAGATACTGTATTATTTCAGTATTATTTAATGTCATCTCAACTGAGCTTTTTTATTTTTTTAATGGAAACCAGGCGTAGAACACACATTTAACATCATTAATTTGATGTGAATGGTTATTAAGAAGAGTACAAATTTCAAATAAAATAATGAGTATGTTGTGCCCATCAGGAGGGTATTTTATACCTAGAAATAGTAGAATGTTTTCAACTATGCTTTTCCTTTATAATCATAATCTGTAAAGACTTTTCGAAATAAATTGGAAAATGAGAGTAACCAGGAAAAAAGCCATAATATACAAAAGAAGGTAGTCAAACCAAGGGATATTTATGATTTAAATTCATCCTAATGTCAGCTGCATTAAGAGAAAGTATTGCTACAGGTCCAATTCTTAATTTTTTTTTGTACACTTTTATAAGGAATATCCCATTTTCAGCAACATTACTACCAATGGACATTAATGAAGGGCCTTTCCCATCTAAATCTTGAAAAAAAACTTGGCGTGGGCTATAAATATAATGATTGGAAACATTTTACCCATATGAAATTGAACAAATAACTTAGTCTAGGTGATCTTTTAGTTTATTTAGACTCAGTCAAAGAGTAAATTATGCAAAGGACTTTGACTTTACCTTAATAAATTATAATTTAGATCTAGATACAGATGCAGGTTTGCTTTAAGGCCTGGATCTAGATCTAGGCATAATCCTTATATAAATCGAATGAGAGATAACATGCTGGGAACTTAGTTGACTAAAATTTTACTCCTGAACTCGATTCTAAACAGCAATTATTGTTCCACATCTTACAATGCATTGCATTGAGTTTCCAAAGTCTAGATTAACTGTAGGCATTGTTATGATTGTAGCTCTAAATAAGCTTAGATCTAAATCTAGCTCTATGTTAGATCAGATGAGGGACACTATGTTAAAGCAAAGACTACAAATTTTTTTTTTTTAAACAAGTTTCATCCTTGGGTTGCAGCTAGAACAAGAACCATTAATCTACTTAATGTTCCAAACAGCTTTTTTCTACACGCCTACATTAAATATAGTTATCAAGCCCGACGTGAAATGTAAACAAGGCAACAGCCTTAACTTCCGGGGTGAAAACTGACAATTTTTTGCAAAACACGCCAAAAGTAAATGATAAATTAATTATCTCGGACATTATTTTTAACGCTATCGTTAGAAAATGTTTTGAATGCCACTTTGTTAACGATGTCGTTAGAAATTCTTTTGAATACGTCTTTATTTACGATATCGTTATACAGAAAGGTCGCTAATTTTACGAGTGCGTTAAATCTAAAATGTTTTGAATACGGCCATAGATCTCTATAGATCAGACCCGGCAAAGTCAAAATTATCGAATAATGTTTCATTCGATTCAAAGATGGTAGTTTAATTAAGATGACAAGCCTGGATTAAAAAAAAAAAAAAGAGAGAAATAGAGGTTAGATTCTAGATCCAGTTTTCTGACTCGAGTCTTATCAAAATCTAATCTAGATCTAGATCTAGATCTAGACTTATATCGGGGTCTAGAATCTAGATCGGAAGGACTTCTGAATGGGCACGTACCTCTATCATATAAAGCTTAAAGTAAGTCAAACATCAATTCCATTTAACATTAATGCACCATCCATGACTAGATTTTACATTTTGAAAGTGTTAGATCTAGATCTAGATCTAGATCTAGACAGTTTAGCCTTGACTCGGCAAGTTGAGAACCTGACCCAAAAAATGGCTATTTTAAATGAAAATATGCTCTGTGTAACTTTTTTGCGGGGGAAGGAATATTTACTCAGCCGTTCATTGTAAGGCAGCTGGTTTTTACACGAACATCGTGTTTAGACTTAATGAAAAAAATGTCTTTTACAACAGAAAATATTATTTGATTATCGAAATAGACATATCCTCTCAAAAAACTCGATTTGTTTCTTTTGTCTTTATAAACTATGGATCTTCACAAATTACATACAACATGCAACAGAAACCAAAAAAAAATTAATGACTACGCCTTTCACCTCATGATGATTTAAAGATAAAAAATTATGTTCATGAACTGTTGATGCATGCGTTATATTTGTTACTGCTGTATAGAATCTATTCCATCTATAAAATTATAATCTTTAAACTTAGCGAGCATACAAACCACATGTTTTGTTTTTGTTTTTGTTTTTTTTTGTTTTGTTTTACGTAAGTTGCAAGTGACAGTTCATATCTGAGATCCGCCGGATGAGAACTTCCAAAATAATGTGTCTTTTGTCTTTCAGGGAACGAAGCATGGCTTGAGGCCAGATTGGAGAACTTGATTATTTGTAACTTTTTTTTGTGGTTTTCTTTTTTCACCATAAAAAAAGATACATGATCAATTTTGATTTTGACTAGAGTATGATTGAACTTAAAGGCAGTGCTCTTGTCAGCGCAACAGTTGGCATGTTCTACAAGGGCCTTTTAACATTTCACTTTAAGTTTGGAGATGTGGCTCTGAATGATACAAAATAATTTTAAAATCAGAAATCAAACTTTAAAATTTAGCTCCATGAAAATTTCTATTACAATGGACAAAAGAAAATCTGAGATAAGGAGAGTTTGAAAAGTTTTCGATTATCCATGCTCTGTGTTACAAACAACAACACATAGCCTCTAGTGCGCTCAGCATGTACAAGATTCATTGTGAACACGAAGTCATTCACAGACAAGAATACATTTTAATTGCTAAAAACATATTTATTTTTGAAAAAGGAGAGGATATAGTCTTGCTAAACACCATTGTCCTTAAGAAATTGGTCTGGAAGATGGAGTCCAGTTGTAGTTTGGAATACTTATTGGATCAGAATTTTTTAATTCCGGTGACACATGAAGTTTCAATCTCTGCATCATTAAAAAAAATCCATCTAGGAATTGTTTTATTCTTGCAAAAGCTTCACGGATGATTTTCAAAACAGACCAAGTGGTCCAAAGTAATGTGACGTCTTCGAAATCCATATATATATATATATATATATATATATATATATATATATATATATATATATATATATATTATACATTCAAATAAAAGCGAACTTGAGAAGCTTGGAACGCGAACTCCTATTCAACACACACCATAGGTTAATGAGAAACGCAGATGTCCCGACTGAGCAAAAACTTCAATTTTTCTGCCCTTTTGTTTCGCGGTCTCCAAGGTAGTCCGATATGACAACAAGCATGAAAGGGACACCCCATCAGCATTGTTAATGGCCCATATATAAAAAGTTTACAACTTCTGTGGCTATTTTTCTACCGTGATTAAAGTTGACAGTGTTCTCAATTCACAAAAATCGAGAAACTATGGCTTTTTATCTAAATCACGGCCTGAAATCGACACCTTTCCTCTACAGACTGAAGTCTGAGGCCGTACGGCAAGTTACGCGATTACTCAAACTGACACCTTTCAATATCAATTTAAAACAAACAACATTTAAATAATATGTGGCATCCACAAACTTCCCCTGTAAATTTAAATACAGTAGTTAAAAAAAAAAGATGCACCTGGTGCCAATTCTTTCCATATAGATCTAGATCTAGACCTAGCTAGATGTCTAGATCTAGATCTAGTGGGTCAGATTAAAAAGCCCGAAGCAGTGACTATTGGTCAATAAACTTGAAATTACTAGAGCTAGATCTAACGATTTACAAAGTATATTCTGAATATTGTGAAGCAATAATTATTTAGCGAAGCCAATCTAATCAATGCCTAGCCTATCCGATGCATTAGTGGCACAATATCGTAGATCTACATATAGCCTGTGGCAGATCAAATATTTGATTTTGAATATATTGAAATTTTAAAGACATTCAGGGAGATAAACCCCCACGTTTTTTTAACATTTAAAGCACGTAATATTTTACCAATTGAATTATGTTTATGTAATTGGGCTCCAAACATATTTTTAACTTATAAGGCACGAAAAAGAAATATAAAGCTCCAACTGTAGGATAGAGTCTAAGCAAATCTGTTCGGCACGTCAAAACATTTTCGAAACAAGAAAAATCTGAAACTAAATAAAACCAGCAAACAGAAACATACACTCACACCAAAATTGATCTCATCTCTAATTTATTTTAACCTTGTAGGCAGTAACGCATTTAAAAAAAAATTCTGCAAACTTTCACAAAAGTGCACTTTTTAAGAAATAAATGATTATCAGTTTTTAGGAAACTTCTTAAAGACAATATTCCAACAGATCACCTTTGTTTACAACATAGGATAAATACAGCTTCCACCTTCTTTGACCAAAACAGTTATGGCGGCACCGGAAAATTACGAAAATACCCGGGGCATCGCGAAGGACCTGTCTGTGTATCTGTCCGTTCCTTAATCTGTGACACACACTTTTGAAACTTTGTAGTCGTCTACAGCATTCATGTGGCTAGATTCTAAATCATAAAAAATTAACGCAAACTGCTCTCCTCGATTTTCCAAAATGCTTTGTTTCGTCAACATAGGCTAACTTACGATCACCAACTTCTCACGATTTTTTTTCTTTCTTTAAAAACAAAAATCTTTCTTATTCGATTTGAGGTGTAGTTCTAAGTTTAAATAACTGCGTGGCTTAGCATTCCCGCAAGGCAGTGCACTTTAATGCACTTAATGCAAAAATTCAGAGTTTCTAAGAAACGTTTTAAAGGATCTTTAAAAAAAAAAAAAAACATATTGTGAAAGAAGAGAATAATATTATTAAGTCGATTTCCTTTATTCAAAAAGGAATTAAGTTCTATATCTAAATTTTGTGTATAGAATTAGAATTATCGAAATATCTAGATTCTAGGTAAAGATGGATAAGTGGAGGCATACTTAGGATCATGTAAATAAATGGAGGGATATCAAGACTATTTATAAGCCTCTTTAAATACAGACAAGCACCCCAGCCTCGGCAAATTGACACCAGAGTCCTGTTTGTAGAACGGCGTTTTAAGCTTGGGTGAAAATTAGAGGGTTTTTACGAATTAAGGACTATTGGACAATAGTCGCTTTCACAATAAATGAACTCGTAAAAATCAAGTAGTGGGACAGTGGGGCGAGAAGTCACAGGGGCAAGATGTCACAACAGCTCTAACCAGGAATATAATTCTATTAGCAAAAAGGTGAAACCTTTTTTGGACGTCTCTTGGTGAATGATAAACAAAGACACAAGGGAAGATCACTCCAATAATTAATTTTGCTACAACAGGGTCCCATGCTCATCAAGTGTTTAAAAAGTGGAAACTGCTCTTAGTCAATTTTTTGGTAAATTTTTACCTGTACACCCACTCTCACCAGAGTGCTGTTTCTTGTCTTTCCGGTCGACCTTGACCTTGACCGTATTATAAGTGAAAGTTGTCGTGATTACGTAACTTTATAAAGGCGCAATTTTATGGAATGTTAAAAAAATAAATAAATAAAAAATGAGGGGGGAGAACCCGCCCTCCCCCCACCCCCCTAAAAAAGAATAAATACATAAAAAATGAGGGGGGGGATGCCCCCCTCAACCCCCAGACAAGAATGAAGCGACTTTCACTTAATAATACGATCAAATCAAGGTCAAGATGAACCGGAAAGACAAGAAACAGCACACAGTAAAAAAATGATAATAATAAATACAGCTCTTACCTTTTCTGATGGTAAAACACTATGAGATCGTAAAAATGATAATGACTTAGCGTCATTATAAAATTCAGCAATAACTTGGAAATAATCAAAAGAACACTTATCGCAAGCAGCCATGAAGAAAATCATGATCAAGATCAAAACACATCAGCTGTTGAGCCAAATGAGTAAAGACAATGAAATGAGAAAAACAAAAGACGCGAGGAAAGTGCGCCTTTATTTGCGCATGCGCATGGGTACTTGTAACATGTTGCGCATGCGCAAAGAGTAACTAAAAAGAAAGTAACACGCATGCGCGAAAGACGGAAGTAATTAATATGCAAAAAGGCACCTATCTCGAGCAAATCGCCAAAGTAGGTTAAGAAAGAAGAAATAATCCAAACCAAAAAGTCATATATTTCAAAAACTATTTATTTGCGACGAATAAAACCTTCAAATTCGTTTTCAGCACATTGAAATCTAACAGAGAAACAACATTTTAAATGCCAATGCGAGATGGGTGTACAGGTAAAAAAAAATACCAATTTTTGTAAGTATACCTTAATGAAACACCTTTTTGTTCTTAACATTGTTGAACTTCATGTTTATGAGTGACATACATAACAATTTAGATAAACTGTGATCTTTTCGTGTTGGAGAAAATTGATTGATTAGAAAAAAATATGGTGGGGCAAAAAGTCATAAGCAGTGGGATTAGTAGTCACAGATGTGACGCCTAGCCCCAGATTGATTTTATTGCAGTATTTCATGGCAACTCTTTTATTTTAAAGTTTTATGGTTCATGAAAATCGCTTTATTCATATATGTGGACTTAATTTTAAGAACAACCAGATCTATTTAAAATGGTGTTCGTTTGCTGTTGTTGTTGTTGTTGTTGTTGTTTGTTTGTTTTTGTTTTTATGTTTTTTTTTATTTTTTTTTTCAGACTGATTGAAATCATGGTGCGGTAATACAAGAGAACAACTGACAGAGGCACATTTTGCCGAGAAGACATGTTATATACTGTTGACGATGTCATAAGTAAGGGGATTTCCCTCCGGAAAGCTGCCTCAGAACACAAAGTAAATTACAAGTCGTTGAGTAGATATGTGCAAATGAAAAGGAAGGATGGCATTCCAAAGGATCACTCCTTTGGATATCAGAAAACTCGACAGGTCTTTACAGAAGAAATAGAGGGTGAGCTTGTCGACTACCTCATTGCTGCCTCAAAAATCTTCAATGGGCTTAGAACGGAGGAACTACGAGAGTTGGCCTATAAGTTGACAGACTCAAACACTGCGCCCATGCCTGATGAATGGAAAGAAAACAGGAAAGCAGGCATTGATTTGGTCATCACAGCAGACATTTCTTTGAGGTCCCCGAAGGCAACTTCACTACAAACAAATGACACAATGCGACAATCTAGAAGACGTAATGAAGAAAAATTTACCCCAGACAATATGTGGAATATCGACGAGACCGGTGTGACCACTGTACAAGCACCCACAAAGCAGATTGCAAAGAAAGGAGAACAACGTGTTGGTGCGGTTGTGGCACAAGAGCGAGGTACCCTCGTGGCCGAATACTGTGGTATCAGAGCTTCTGGGAACCATATTCCTCCATTTTTGGTTTTCCCAAGGGTGAATGCACAAGACCATTGGAGACTGACGCTGTCCCCTGGCACACAAAGGCAACAGGCTGGATGACACGTGAGAATTTTTTATCATTCTTGGAACACTTTGTCAAGTATACCAAACCCACCGAAGACTCGCCTGTTCTCCTTTTACTGGACAATCATTCATCACACATTTCATTGGAGGCAACCAATTTTTGCAGGCAACACCATGTGACAATGCTCATCTTTTCCCCTCATTGTTCAAATGAACTACAACCGACAAAACTGTCTATAGGCCATTCAAGACCTTTTGCAATCAGGTTTCAGATAGATGGTATCATGATGCCACCAACAGGGGCAAACCACTGCCTTCAATTGTGAGCTATGGCTTTACCCATGCATTCAGTGAGAAAAACATTCTCCCTGGATTCAAAAGCACTGGAATTTTTTCATTTGATAGAATCATCATTTCTGAGGATAAATTTCTACCATCATACACAACGGATCATCCATTGCCTGGCAACGAGGTTACTGCAACAACAACAACAACAACAACAACAGCACTTGAGACACCAACAGCAGGAGCACCTGGGACGTCAACAACGGCGACACCAACAGAACCAGTTCCGAAAGCAACAACAGCGCCAATGAAGACATCAAGAGCATTGATGTCACCTTTTGCTCTCTTACCATTTGGCAAAGCTCTCCCCGAAAACAAACAAGACGAAAAACAATGTCATCGGACGTGTGTACTTCATCTCCAATCAAGAACATGTTAGAGCAACAGGCCAAGAAGAACAAGAAATTAAAATCATCAGCATTACCATGCCAGGACAGTGTTAGTGATGTTGACAATTTTTCTCTCCATGACGACAGTGACCTTGAAATTTCCTCAGACAATGACGACAGTGATCAAGGACTGCACTTACAGCTAGGACCTGTCACTAGCACAATAATTATTAAGCAAGATGATTATGTGCTAGTTGCTTTTTAAAAGAAAGGCATATGCCAATATCTTGTCGATATTGCTGTAGACGTAGACTTTTCTTTCTTAAGAAAGAGTTCAAAAGTTGAGAAAAAATTTACTTAGCCTGAAGTTGAGGACATTTGATCGATGCAAAAACAAAATATTCATGCAATACTACCCCCTCCAAAGGCCAGTGGAACCACATCCAGAAGGAAGTCTGGAATTGTTTTTGAAATGTGACTTTTCTAAAAATCAAAATGTGGCGAAATTATGGGGCAAGATGTCACAACTGTGCTTGAGCTATAAAAATGCCTTTTATCAGTGTTCGTTAAATAATTGATGAAAAAATACCCACTGAATGTCTTTGTTATTGATTTATGGATAACACTGTGCAGTTGCTTCATTCTCAGTTGAAATATAAATGTTACATATATCAGTCAAAGTGATTTTGTGACTTCTAGCCCGACTCTCCCAGGTACAAAAAGGAGTAAAGCTGCTTCGAAATCAATTGCAGAAGCCGTTTGATTTGCAGAATGGAAAAAGTTGGATATTTAGAAATTAGAAGAACAAGATTATTAACATCTTATTAGGATTAAATCCTTTCCCTCGCCCATCCTATCGTTGGAGTCTTCGAAGAAGAGAATTAGCGTTTATGTTACCTGGAAATGAAGAGCTTAGGGAGCTGACCAAAAAGCATTTCTACTTCTAGTGAGAATTTTTAATACCGGTACAGTGTATAACTTACTGCGTAAAGCGAAACCGTAATAAAAGTTTTCTCAAGAGTGACCGTCGCTGCAAGAGCATGCAGATCGGTGTTTGTATGAAAGTCAGAACATGACAAATTATATAAATTTTTTTAAAGAAGTCTCTACTACCCTTCCTAGGGCTTCTACACCTGAGACTCGCCTAATCTACACTTCTACAGAGCAACAACAGCGAAGTAATTTGAAATGCTCAAAACAGTTACACGTATTGCGTCTGAAGCTTCTAAAACCCCATTGTATAAAAAATCGTGTGTTCATTTTCACAGTCATGTTTTAGGCATACCTGGAGGAGCCCTGGAAGGAGGTGAGGACCTGACTTTTTATTTTATCTAATTATTATTATTATTTTTTTTGTGCCCGTACCCTTCTGCTCCACAATTACTTGTGGGGTTGAATAAATAAGACAGTCAGTTTTAGATCTAAAATGAAAATGTTTATTTGTATACGGTACACCAGAGTCAGAGAGTGAAAAATAACATACCCGGATTATTTCCTTATCGGCTGACTGTCCTCTTTTTTCTCTAGGATGCTTTATTTCTTGATTATCACAGATTTTTTTTTGTTCTGTGGCTTTTCAAGTTATACCTCGGAGCGAAACCTGGAAAAACAGTCCATGAGCTAGCAGCCCGCATCCGACAAAAAGTTACCTACTTCAATTTAGCCTCCATCAATGACACTCTCGACGAAGGAATGAAAAATCGTTTTGTAAGTTCAATCCATAAAGACGAAAAAGTTTACTGTTAAAGACGATGAGTTCACGGTTTCCCGGGCAATCGAGATTGCAGAGAGAGGTAGAGGATGCTTTAAATGTAGCAAGTCTCATCAGATGTGCTCAAACTTTTCGAGAGAAATCCAACAGTCAAACAATCAAAGCTAAAACCGCAGCAGCTGCAGCAGATCCACCATCTTAAGAAAGAACCACAAAAGCAAGGTTACAGCAGATTATAATATATAACTTACAATCCCGGAAGTTGCCGCTTTGACACTGTCACATGAAGCTTCTGTGAAACTAAGGCCCACACAGAAGCCGCCTTCAGGAAAAAGAAGCATCGGCAACAGCAGTTTTGAAAATAGTAAAAATAGTCAGAGGTTCAGAGTTCATCTCACTGACGACGTGGCACCTGATTGATCGAACTAAAATGTCTCCTACCAACAGCCAATTCCTTTGTGCCTCTAATCAAGACCTACCTTCTATTAATCCGATTCGCTCTTAACGCACACCCAGTTTTCCCAGTTTTCCACAAACCACGACCAGTCCTTACAGCTGTGCAAGAAGACCTAGAATCTACCACAAAACTGAACTTCCTCAGAGGCAGCCAAGACCCTATACAGTTTATGGCACTTCCGTGTACCTATAATAAAAGAAGGCAAAGCAGGAACAGTCTACTACTCGTGAATCGCAACTAGAGACTCACCGTCATCCGATGTCACAGCCAGTAACTGAGTAGGGCTGATGCGGAGACAGACACGTGACCTCCCAGCGTTGCAGTCTACCTTGATGACATTCACGTAAGCAGCAACAGTGCCGAGGAACAGTTGCAGAGGCCTGTGCTTTGATTTAGGTATCTTGTAATTTTTGCTATAAATTAACACGCTATTCCAATTCACCATTCATCATTTGGAAATAAGTAGATGAACAGTAAATCTGGATTTTGAAAAAGCAACGGTATCTTAAGGTCAATAGCTCAAAAGGTATACAATTTGAAAACAAGCCTAAAATAGGAGTTATGTGTCAATTTAAAACGAATCAATTAAATTACAAAAAGACAAAGTTTGAAGATAAAGATTTCAATAAAATTTACATTAAAATATTCTACAGGACTTGATCTTTACTCTGCACCAAATATCTAATCTATTCACGTATTTTTTTTTGTAATGTTACAAAGGGTGCAGATTTGTTGATAAAGAAAATACTTGTAACAGCTTCCCATGCACTATCACTACATATGGTTATGTTTTGAACAAGAGTTAAAATACTAACATTTTATCATTAATCAAGGAAAGTTCAACGAGATAGCAGTACTTATTAGAGGCGATTAACAGGCATGGGATACGGTTAACGAATTATTAATTATAATCATTATAATAATTATATTCATAATGAACACCATTTCTGATCCAGTAGTCTTAACTCCTCTTTGCCCGGCGTAGAAGCAAGGAGTGATCTGGAGATGAGACGTTTTAAAATCATGAAAATCATTCTTTCTACATTTCGTTAATCTATCATCTTTCCTGCAGTTATTAATACAATAAAAGCTTGATGATTATTATATATATTTTATGCATTGTTCCTCTAAGCATGCTCAAATATTGTGATAAGAATAGTGCGGTAGTGACCTGTAACAGTACCAGATGTCCGTCTGTTTGACTATTCCTCGAGATCAGAAGGACTCAGAATATAAATATATATATATACACCCAATCTCTTTCTCTCTCTCAGTACAATATACAGTACAAAATCCTGTTACGATCCTCCAATCTAATTTTGATTACATGAACAAAAAAGTATACAAAAGTTCAAATTAGTAGCGTTGCTTCCTTATAAAACATTCTATTATGCCATACTATTTTAAATGAAGTCTGGTTCGTAGATTCTCTAACTAAAACAGCTTCCTCCTTGGTTCAAAAGTTAAGGGGCTAAGGAAACACATGGATAATTCAGAACTTGAATGAAGTTAAGATCTCTGCCAATGCGTTCAGAAAACTAGAAGGTCCGATACAGAAATTAATGTTCCGAAGACGATCTGCTATTCACGTAGCTATTTCCTTGGTTACTGATAAGCATAATCTGAACGCAGCCAAGCCGCCTCTTTTCTATAAGCCTCAAAATCGAACCTTCGGCAAAGTACGCTACATATTTCCCCAAAACAGAACACCCCCACCTCGGCTGTCCCGTCAAAGTTGACGGGAGGAATTTTAATTTTGTCCTTATCCTGCTCATTCAATAACAACGAATCGGCGTACAGGTTAAATAGACGTGTTTTCGTTAAAGCTTTTGATAAATCACCAGTTTTAATTTATAGAGAAGGGGCGCTGTTCTCTATTTTTGCTCACAACAAGCATGGCAGGCTATGGTTCAGGCATGAATTTTGATGAGAAGAATATTGCTTATTTACAAAATTCTTGGAAAGATTAAATATTTCTAACTTATTTTAAGAAAGAATGTCATAAAATTAATGCTGATTAGCTAAATATTGACCTGGATGAAGACTGTTCGTTCGAAGACATGTACTGAAAGGAGGAAACTGGCTGGCTAATGATGACGGTCCTACAAGTACTTCACCAATTCTAAAATCTAAAAAAAGAAACGATTCAGATGGCATTCCTGCCGGCATAATCCTTTTCAATTTTTTTTCTAACCCATCAAATAATCTTTGGATTGAAGTTATTTTGAGCACTTCAGCGGCAGGATAAACATGTCTAGATCGAAGCTTCATAACAATATACACAGACCAAGTCACCAAAGTGAATAAACTTTTGCAGGACTTGCACTAAGAGTGAGCTGTGTAATTTGACTATTTGGTAGAATTAGGACAGTTAGATATTATTGTTGTGTGAGCCTGCAGGCTGAATTATAGGTGCGTTCTGAGTACAGTTCTGTCCTAACCAAGTACAAAAGTTATAAAAAATAAACCACTGTAACTCAAACATGCAGAAGTTTGTTCACTTTGGTGACTTGGCCTGTATTTTAGGAAGCCTTGGTTAGCATTGCCAAGTAGCGATATTTTTGGGCACTCCACATTTCGCACAATATAACACATCTAAAATGCTTCAATTTAAAAAGTGATTGGTCTTGAAATAGGTTAAAATGATAAAGTAACATTCAGACAAAATTTAAGAAATATCGTTTCTTCCGTTATGTTACAAACGGTATTTTAAGTGCTAAATACTGTTGCAAATCTAGCTAAGAATTCTATCATGACGTACACTACTAAAGTAATTGCATCCTCAAGGTTTATAAAAGCCAAACACTACGTTCCTATTCATACAGAATAGACACTGATAGTTGAACTTAACTTAATTAACAATGCGTTCGAATGAAAAGAGGCTCAAGAATACAATGCCATTGCGGTTCTAAAAAACATAATTCAACATACGTTTTTCAAGTCAAATTATTCTCTATTTTGAAATCGCCCATACACAATTTTGATAATAATATCCTACATATTATTGGTAGAAACTTTTTCCTTGAAATGTGCTAACTAAAAAAAAACGAAACGCCGAAATGCCTTTATTGATTTTTTTTAAAATTAGTTCAAGGATTTTGCTACGACTTGACCTTCGTGTCAACTGATCGTATGAAAGTTACAGGCGATCGAAACAGCTCAAAAACAATTTGATATGTCGATCAAAAATGTGTATTTTCATTCTAAATTATTTTTTATTTCGAAAGCTTTCATTACAAAACATTGGTAACAAAACCTATCTTTTTAAACTAATCACGTTTCAACTAACTTAAGAACGAGATTTTGTTTTGACGTGATCGACGCTTCGCCATTTCCAGTCAACATCCAAGATTGATGTGAGAGTGAAATGAAACGATCGTTTTCAAGTTAAGAGGGAGTTTTTCGTTTACAAATCACCACCACCATGTAAGTTTTGTATTTGATTCCTAAATTTTCACAACGACTTCTGTTTAATTAGAACTGTGCTAGTGCCACCGGTTATTTGAGAACTTTCAGTGCTTTCCAGGTTTGACTAGATTTAGTGTCGAGTCTTTGCTATGAAAGTGACATGCGGTGTCGGATTGGAACCGACTTACAGTTTAAATTCTAGAAATCTGAACAATTAAGAAAGCATTTGATCTTGTGACTGGAGTGGTTAGTATTTTATGGAGTAACTTTTACTGTGGGGGTAAAAATCGCGCAGCCATGTTAACTTTCGTTGCTTATCGAGTTTGACTAGATCTAGATCTAGTCGTGATGGCGTCTCTCTATGGTTTGCCATGAAAGTGACATGCAGTGTCAGATTGAAGGTGGCTTATAATTTTAATTCTAGAAGTCTGATAACCAAGAAAGCATTTGATCCTTGTGACACGAGTGGTTAACAGTCTGCGCATCAAATATTACTGTGAAGATGAAAATTACAACTCCAGCTTAACTTTCCCACCAGAGTCAGAGAGAGACAGGAAAAATTTGCTGTCTGTGTGCTATCTGTGTACAAGACTTTTTGAGACTCACAGTCAGCGCATTGGTTCATTTGAGAATTTTAACATTGTATGCGCTAAAGATAATTGAACGCTCAGGCTAATTGTAAGCTTATTTTTTAATTCCCTTTCCAGAAGTAAGAAATTCTGCATCACTTAACATTGTGCATGGGAAGAGACAGAAACCATTATGGCGTCTTTGGCCAAAGTGGAGTGTTAGGTTGGTCCTAGGATGTTTTCTAAGTAGAATGTTGGCTATTAAAAACCTGCTTAGCAAAAACTTTGGATAAATATTTCTTTCAATATTAATTTAACGTTCATACAGAAGCAAAGACACAATCATTTTCCTGTCAAACAGTCAAGGTGGATGAAAGTGTTTTAAACTAGTAGATATTTAATTTGTCAAAGTTTGTCTTATGGCTTGGCTGTTAGTACCCAGCTTATGCATTTCCTTGAAAGTTATAACTGTAAATGAGAACCGGAACTCAAATTTCATTTTATTGATCGGAATTCTTTTAATGTCCCTTCCCCGTGTTTATGTAAGGTTATAATAAATCAAGATTTCTACTCCTTGTCTGGATCAAGATTAATGTCACAATTTAAGTAAATGCATTTATATGTAGTTCTTGGTTATGAAATGTATAAATAAATTGAAACGTAGGAACTTCAATTTTAGGTCTAGATCTCTAGATCTCTAGATTCCACTCCAGGTGTTGGTCTAGAGTTGTGCAAATTTAAGTAAATGCAGTTATTTCTTTCTTATGAAATGTGTATATTATTTATTGAGAGAAGATCTAGGGACTTCAATTAATTAGGCTTTGTAAGCCTAAATCTAGGTTCAAATGAAGAATTAGATACATAGATGAGTACTGAATCTTGCATTTCAAACAAATACCTTTTTATAGACTTTTTAAGTGTAATTTAAATAAGTTTTAAGCTAGATTCTACATCTATTTCAGTGATGAGTCTATACCTACTTTGTATTCCGTTGTTTACGTCAATCATGCGGCATGCTTCTTAAAAATTTGTCTTTTTTTTTTTTGCAAGGGTTTAAAAAGTGAGTGCTTTCATAAAAAAATAAAACTTTATAATTCAATGCTCATCTTTTGTAAAGATCTTGACCTACTAAGAATTAAATTTTGTTCCATTCTCCTCACCACCTTGCTCATTACTTTGTGATTTTTTTCCCCGGTATATTATTGGTTTTACTTGATAGCAATGTTGTATTTCATTTTCTTGTCTCTCACCTTTGAAATGTATTTTTATGTCAAATAACCAATTTCAAATTTAGTTAGCTATGGTTTTTTTTTTTTCTGCTGACACACTCCTTGGTGATCCAGGTAGAAGAGGGATAACATCACTTTTTACTTGATATACACCTAGTTGAATGTTGCATGTTAATAATACTAGTGAATTGACAGGGAAATAGCTATAGGAGTTGAAGAACATAAGTGAATACCCACACTGCATTGGTTAAGAAATTTTAAACTAATGATAAGATCTGCACTTATATAATATGTATTGATGTTTTGATATTTCAGATGTTAGATGAAGAGGAGAGTGATGGGCAGACTCCGCAACGAACACCGAAAACAGGGGGTCCCAATGCTGGCAAGAATATTTAAATTATTAGTACACTAAATTTTTTTTTACATTTTTTTCTTCTGAAAATTGCATGAAAACACTGTCAAAAACTATCATTGCACAATTGTGATTTATCAGTAAGGAATGCGAATGAGAATCAGATATGGTATAATTAAATATCTATCACTATGATTGAAGTTGAAGCCTGCAAGGTAAGTTTTGTGTATTCATTGCATCATGCAGATCTAGGCTAGGCTTTCTTGGTTTAGGACAGACAACTTGTTGATCATGTAGATCTAAGCTTATCTAGCTGTTAATTCGACCATGAGGTCCTAATGGAGGCAAGCTTAATCATCGGCAGTACCGTTGTGTACAAAGACTAATATAAGAAATATATATCAGAAAAAAATAACGGGCTTATAGTATACTAGAGTCGCGTTGCATGCAAGATCCAGCTGTGAAAGGGTCCCATTGTACCCTACCTATATTTGACATTTGAAAACAGGTAAAATTCTGAATGAAATGTATTTGCAATTTTATTTTTCAGTCAAAAACTTCTTCATTAACCTGAGGTCAAAGAAAAAGACGACGACTGCACCCCAGAAGGAGAAGAAATATCAAACTGAGTACCGACAAAGACTTCGGGCGGATGAGGAAAAGTGGTCATTATACTGCTCCAAGCCAAAAGTGCATGTAAGGAATTGGCGCAACAACCTCGTGGAGGAGCAGAAAGTGGAGCAACGGAATAAAACCAGTGGCAGAAACAAATTGAAAAGGTCAGACTTTTATTATAGTGTGCCATTGTGTCTATGAAAATAACTTTCCAAATTATTGAACAATTATTTTTAAACCCTTTGTGACCTTGTGACACACAAGTACAATGTAAGTCTAAAATATGCATGTTCTCAATTACATTCAGTACCAAGGTGCAGCTTTGATATACGCTATTGGTGCACACTAGCCAGGACCAATACATTTAAATACATTAAATTTGTCATTATTTGATTTTGTCTTCTTGTTTACAGCGGAATATTGATTTCCACACTGAGATTGACAACAGTACTGTCTATCCATCCCACATCTTCCCCCACCCCCTCTTGATGCCATTCTTTCTGTAAAGACTGAGGTGATGAACCTTACGGTGTTGAAGACATGAACACTGCACTGTTTCTCCCACCTCCTCTACTCTAATTGCAGAACGGTTTAACTTAAAATCCCTCTCATCAATGCTCATATCTCGCTCTCTTCACCCCCAAATGCTTTCTCTTCTCGGGCTACTCTCTCTCTCTCTCTCTCTCTCTCTCTCTCTCTCTCTCTCTCTCTCTCTCTCTCTCTCTCTCTCTCTCTCTCTCTCTCTCTCACCCTGCGTAGGTGCGGGATTTTTGGGCAGCGGATCGACTAAATCTATGCACAGTGTTTTATTTAGATTGCATGTTTGTATTTCAAGCCTAAGAACTTAGTCTTGTTTATTGAACACAGCCCGCACTTGTATGACCTACATTCTTCTGGAATCTTCGATCTAGTTCAGGCATTGTAATGATCTCGTCACTCCTAGGTTTACCTTTGATCTGATTGGTTTGCGATTTTAGAGCGCATTACTCATCACGTGTACCAAGAATATTCTCTTACGATTTATGTAATTCCTTTTCTGGATGATTCGACGAGATTTTGTATAAATAAGAGTCGAAATTATGTTCAGTGAGTCACCATCAAGTCTACCTTCAGTGATTATAGAATCCTCTTATGTTGGATTAAACCGTTTGCAATATTTATTAGCGGACTTCCGACTTATTTTCTTCAGACTACTCGAGTGACTGGCTGTGTATATTTTCATACCCCTAGACAAACAAAGCCAAACAGGTCACTCCATCACTGTGTGTAGCATGAGAATGGCTATTCAATGGATTCTTTTTATTTATTTATTCAGATCTTTTACTTAGAACGATTGATACATGTTTAAATGGTTATTATTATTACTTTTTTTTTAGTAGTACTGTACTTTTTATTTAAAATATGATGTACATATATTGCAACGTAAATTCTCTGGCGTTGTATAAATTTGCAGGTATTAACTATCATAAGTAAAATATAATTTTTGGTTGGTTTTTTTTTACAGTACAATTGTTTTGTAGAGCTAGAAGTAACTGGACCCCATTACATGCTTTCTCTTTAGGATGTGTGGGAGTTGCAAAACGTACATGTACAAAATGTACATTATTTTGATTATTTTCGCACACTTATTTGTTTTTCTCTGCAGAGACATACCTGGGATCCCAGATGCGTTTGTGGCAATTTACTACACACACACACACACACACACACATATATATATATATATGAGTTCATTAAAAGAAAAAAAAATTCTGAAAATACTCAGGTAAAGGTCATTCCAGGAAAATACTTACCCCAGTAGATGTATTTAGCTTTATAACAGATGATCTGAAACTGACACAAGATACGTTTTAATTTTGATTCTCAAGGATAAATTGATATTTCTCTTTTAGCCCTTGGATAACAGTATAAGCGGAAAATAATTCATAACTTTGCTTTTTCTTACAACTGTCTTTGGAAAAAGCATCTATTTCAACAAACGCATCTTGCCTTTTTCAAAGAAACTGTGAACACCTTTAGTTGTCTTGACTTCAGCTTCCAATTTTTAAAAAATACGTGGTATTATTTTCTATGCTATTTCCTTTGCCTCTTTCTTCTTAAATTAATTACACAAAATAATTATGTTCATAATTTTTGGCAGTTCGTTCACATCTGATCATCACCTATTATTACCATACCGGCATATGCTTTTATACATAACAAACGTATTTCCATATTTGCTTGTCCTGGACCGTCCTCTTCAGTGCAATCAAAGAATGTTGCATGGCTTTCGTCCTATCTCAACTGATTTTCTCAGTTTTCCTTTTTCTCTCTTACTATTTTGGGTTTATTGAAGTCCTGTTTTACTATTTGGCTGTTATTTTCTCCTTTGAGGAACTTTCATTTTCAAGATCTTCGAAAAATCGTAACTTTTTTTTAATTGTAAACAATTTTCATAAATTTTTTCACAAATGTTTACAAATCAAAATCCGCATAAGACAATAATAAAATAAATTTTTAAGTATAAATATTTTAAATTTGGGACTACGCCGCTTATTCTTAAGATCCGTTTTCCCAGTCTGTCCGTTCCATTTAGCTGATCTGGAATTAGCGAATACATAATTATGTATGACAACTTACATACACATTATTTGTTTTCATGGTTCTAATTTGAAACCGCAATTGTGCCTGAAAAGCAACAGACCGTCTATCTTGTCTCGCATGTACATTTATACATGTATAATGGTGCCGAGTGTACCACAAGAATGTCTGATAGACTTACGATAATACATTGTACTTTCCACTTCCAGAATTGGTCATATATAATAGAAGTTTTAAACTTAAAATTCAATTTTTTTTAATATTACAATTCAAAGGCATATGCAGTAAACCATAAAAAGATACTCGGGTCTGACAGCATTTCTTCGTTGAACCCGAGGTCTCGTTGGATAAAAAGAAACTTTTAAATTGAAAAAAAATATTTTCAAGGGAGAGAACCTATCTAACGCTAAACTTTTAATGAGTCACCTCCCTATATTTATGAACCAAATGAACGAACCTGGCATAGTGTTGAGGAAGTGAAGTTTTGTTTCACATTTTTTTTTATTTTTTAATAAACGTATTTCTTATTTGAAACATTCATTTTTAAACAACTTCTCTGATTCTTCCTACCCCCTTTTTCTCCCTCCTCTCTCTCTCTCTCTCTCTCTCTCTCTCTCTCTCTCTCTCTCTCTCTCTCTCTCTCTCTCTCTCTCTCTCTCTCTCTCTCTCTCTCTCTCTCTCTCTCTCTCTCTCTCTCTCTCTCTCTCTCACGGATTTTGTGACAAATATACAATAGGTATTTACCCACTGTAAACAATATAATTTTGACAGTGTAATGATACTTTAAAAAATTTCTTAAGACCAAAAGTATGCACTCTATCAATTCCTGTAATGTCTTGCACTCCCCTTAATTCACATCCATAGGAGACCACGGGGAGGACCTATGAGACGAAAAGTTTAAGTGTGTCAAGTGTGCAGCAATTTATGGTGTCAAGTGATTTTTTTGGCTTTCATTATAAAAGGTGATGTACAGGTGACAAAACTCAATTTAATGGAAAAATCGATTCCTAAATACTTGTATGAGTTAACGACATTCAAACTATTTGTTCCATAATGCCAATGTTCATACATGTATTTATTAAGGTGGCCACCCTTCCTTAATACACCAATTATTCTTATTCAAGTTGACCTCCGGTCCCAGCTTTTTGATTGCATCTCTATGAGATTTAATTTGTTCTGTAAACCACTAATAATGTCCAATACGAGTATTGCATCATCAGCGAAAAATAAGTGGTGGGTTGTTTTTAGTCCTGGAATAAATTAAACTCCGTGCTTAGCATGAGCATTAATAAACTTTGAAACTTCTGCGATAAATATTGTAAATAATTTGGGACTTAAAAGACAACCCTGTTTAAGACCAACAGGACATTGGAAATAGTTTGACGTTTCACCATTATTTCTGACAGCTGCCAGAACAGTAGTATACAAGGCTTTGATTGGTTTTAAAAAGTTCCCAGTGATTCTGTTGCATTTTATGATTTTAAAAAGTGCTTGTCTAATAATAGAATCAAAACTTTTCTATAATCAATAAATGCCACAAATGCCACACACAACTTTTGATTCTTTGAAAATTGTTTTTGAACTATATATGGCGTAAAGAGAAAATGATCTACACTAGAATAATCTTCTCAAAATCCAGCTTGTTCCTCAGGGAGCAAGCCAAGGATATCTGTAAACAAAGTAAGTCTTCGATTTAAAATATTTGTATAAACTTTTGACAGAAGAGAAATAAGGGAAATGGGTCTGAAGTTATCGCACACATTGATGTAACCCTTTTTGTGAATAGGTACAATAATGGATTTACCCCATTCATAAGGAAAAGATCCCAGTTCAAAAATACTTTGAAAAACTCGAGCTCAAAAAGGCGTAAGAACATTGTGGTCATAGGATATCATTTCACTCAAAATTTCATCAGGGCCTGGTGACTTATTGTTTTTCAATGATTTGATACTTTATCTAATTTCGTATTCTGAAATGAGGGAATTGAGGATCTTATCATCCGTAATATTTCTATAAATATACTCATCATCAGAAGGCTCACCGCAGATAGGGGAAATGGTTTCTGGACTTGAAATATATTGACAAAGTAACTGTACCATTCATTTATAGAATTTGTGGTGCGTCTGTTTGGATTGAGAGACCAGACTTCCTGACAAAGTAAGGTTGAATCATTTAGGCTTTTAAATAAGGTTGATATTTTATGAGACGAGAATGCTTCCTTCTTTTCTTTCAACAGTTTTTTTTATACGATTTCCTATTTTGAATATACTCCGCTTTCCTGACAGCGGATATCCAGTTCCGATAACGGCGTACGCTTCTTCGAGCTTTTTTCTTGTAGGTATAGCACTCATTCTTGATCATACCAACCTGACCTAAATTTTGACTTTCCAGTTTTCAACGGTGAAGCCTTTTTCATAACTTGAGTGGCATCTTTCAGTATATTACAAAGAGACATAAGGCATGATTCTGTATCAGGGTAGACATTTTCTTGTAGAAAATTAAATTACACTGTTCTTTACTTCTTCAGAGTTCATTTTTTCAAAAAATTCATTTGCTTTCTCGTTACTTCAAACAAAACGTCCACTGCTTATTTCGCTCATAGGAGCAGATTTTACAGCGTTATTTCGAATTTTTAGTGATAGTGTAACGAGCATATGCCAAGATTCGATACGGGATTGTACAGACATATCAATATTGTTGCGTAGAAGATCCGCAGAGACAATAAGTAATTACCATGTGAAATAACCTTTTTGATCACTGCTGCACATGCCATTTCAAAGCATAAACTCAACCCTGCGCAAATCTCCAACAGACTTCTACCATATCCATTTACAACACTATCTTCAGAGCGCCTACTGTAGAGGCCTTACATTTCATAAAAGAAGGTTGAAGAGTTAAGATTTTCTACATGTTTGGATGCCGTTACGCACTCCATTAAGGGCTGTGAACAAGAAGTTCTAGCGTTAAGGTCGCCACATAGTAATGCGAATGTTTTGTCTGTAATTCAGTAATACATTGTTCGAGCATGTGAATACCATTATCAATATCATATTCCACGGTATTATAGTATGGGGGTGAATAAGGAAGAATATAAGCAGAAACAAAAATGATGTCCCCATTTCCCTCCACACAAGTGTTTCGTAGTTTTAAGGCTATAATTAATATTGTCAAAGTCATGTTTGATTATTAAAAACCCTTTGAAGTCTTCTTTACAAACACAATTGCACCACCAAAGCAACGTCCGTGGGCTGAGAGATTCAAAGCTGGAGAAAAATACCTAAGAAATGATGGTAACAAATCATATGGTAAAGCATCAGTGTCTATAAAAGTCTCTAGGAGACAAACTATACCAAAATCCTCAAAATTCTTGAAAAAGGAATTATCGTAAATTTTGGACAAAAGTCCTTCAACGTTATAACTTATTATTCAAATTTGACAAGCAGCCCGCGTTGTCCTATGGGCGACGTTTCTCCGCCGTTCTGTTACACGGGATGTTCCTGTGGACTCGGTCGGTACTGGTTCCATCACGAGGCGACCATTTTTATTCAGTACTATGATAGACTGTCATAAGCCAAGGTCTTGTTTTTCTGCACATGATTTTATAATCTTGTGGGTAGACTGAAATTTTCACGAAGAGGATAAATTCACTAAAAACTACACATATTGCGGTCCTCTGTGTAGCAAAGCAGGTTAGATAATACATAGATTTATAGATTTTTTTCTCTTTACATTTGGATGAAGGAGAGGCTTTTATTTTATTTTTTTAATCAAAATGTTTTGTTTTTTTTTGAAAATTTTATATAAAAAACCCAGTAAAAAAACAAAAAAACAAAAAAACACCAAACACCACTGACTTAACTTTAAGAGATTTTAAATATAACTCATCGAACAAATGAAGTGGTATTAAAATAGTTACCCAGTATATTACTCTCATGTTTTTGAAATATATGTGTTGTTAAACAAGAAAACTCTTTCACTTTCTTAAAATAAAGAGATTCATGTTGGTTTGTGTTTTTTGTTTGTTTGTTTCTTTGTCTTTTTTGAAAATGGGATAATATTCATATTGGTAAATATTTTAGTGTTTGAGAACTTGAATTTTAGAAGGAATCCTATAAAATGTAATAACACCTAGAAGACTATGGCTTAATTTGTGTACAACATCTGTTTTTAGACTCATATTTATCAATTATTTATTCTACCGTACGCAGGCCTACAGATAAACAAGTTATTGAACACGGTGCTTTTCAAGCGTTCTTACGTTTAACCTGTGTGAACATGGAATTCCAGTTGGAATGAAAAAACTGCGTAATTTGTTCATTTAAACTATCTCTCACAAATCTGGGAAATGGCCATTAGGTCTGGAGAAAAAGGCCAAGTACATTGTATAATTATTGTTTTAATAATAATTTTGTTAAAAGCCTCTGCTGCTTTGGCCTTTATAAGATTTTAAATTTAAAGGCATATTTAATATTGAAAAAAAATCTTTGGTTCTTTTTTCTCTTTGTTTATGAAGAGCTTTCGCTGCCTCTAGAATGTTAACAATAAAATTAAAAAGCTGACATAATTGCGCAACTACATGTAGTTTCAAACGTTTCCCCTGCCTGTCCAATAGAGAGACTCCCCACCGAGGATAATGAGCATTTAAGTCATTTAGAAAAAGGAAGAGCATACTTTAGGAAGTTGGTTGATGAGAGCTTCCAAATTCTAAGAAGATTTTTTTTCTGTTTTCTTTCTTTTCTTTTTTTTTTTTTTTAATGAAACTAAAGCCACGTGGTTAATTACAGGCAAATAATTATTGAAACGGTAGTTAAGGTTGTACATATATCAAGTGTGACTTTGGTTGCGATTCGGTGTTAAGAGAGAAAAAAATGGAGGGAGACGAAAGAGGGGATGCGAGGAGTAGGGAATACGGTTGGTGCGTTTTTGGTTTACTGCTCAATAATATGAAACTGATACACAAGTAATGAACTTGATCGGAACAATTTGTTACATGATTATCGTTCTCTACATAATTTTCTGAGTGTCATTTATCCTAAATGTTAATAGTAATACCGTACATGTATGTGTATTAATAATAATATACTGCACACAGTTTTCTCTATAAAATAAATTTATGTCCTGAAATTAGGAAATAAAAAATACCGCAAGCATATAAGGTAAACAGTAACGTTTCAGAAAAAAATGTACAATTTTATAGGTGTCTATAATCTTTAGAGAGCAAAATCAGCCTTTCAACATTTCGATGTTTGATCTTAGCCATTTGTGTTGGTGTTAGCTACCCATAACCCTGTCGTTTTCTAAACCCTATTCCATATTTTTGAATTTCTATTAGTGAAATAGCTTGTTTAGAACAGTTTATACATTTAAATCATTCAGTTCATGTGCTGCATTCAGAAAATGTTCCAACGTTATGCCTTTATTTCCATCTTTTAAAAAATATTTTTTTGTAAAACGCACACACACACACACACACACAAATATATATAAATATAGAAGATCTTACCTCAAATTTCCATGCATATTACACTGGTGTTTCAAGCGGAGGACAAAGCTGTCGCCTGTCCTCCGCTCTCTTCAGGTATGACTGAGGCGTGTTCGTTTGCGCTTGCCGTTCCGACCCTGTGTTGTTGTTTATTTTCGGGCCACTGATAGTTTTGTAGTAAATGTTTCTTCCGGTGGGGGCACGATGAAAATATTTCCCTTCTTTTGTTGAGGCTTGGTTTTGTGTGTAGAATGAAGTATTTTTCTGCTATGCAAAGGTTGCATCTGTTTGTCGCCGCCGAGTATGGCTGCGCTCTTTCGATAACAGCCCATGATAAGTGGTATTCGGTTTTAGATTCTTTAAGTTTCCATATGAATTCACTTAAAGTTGTGGCTGATTTCTTGTGGTGGAGTCTAAAGCTCGACGTGTGCTGATTGTATCTGGTTTTGAACTCATTTTCTGTGATTCCTATATAGGTGTCTTGTGTTTTCGAGGGTTTCTGTTCCACAGTTGCCTTGTAGACCACTCCCCTTTGAAGGCACTGGCCTTTGAGTGGGCAAGATTGTTTATCCCTGCAGTTGCAAGTCTTGCCTTGTGATTCCTTTACCTTTGTAGATTCAAGGACTGTTTTATTGTGGTTAGAAATGATGTGTTTCATATTCTGCATACAGCTGTAGCTTAGCTTTACAGTGTTTTTATTAAATATTTTGTGCAGCTTGTTGTTTGTTGGGAAGTACGTGTGGAGGAGTCCGAAAAACATTTTCCCGATGTTGGTGGCGACATTTATACTGAATGGGGGGTTGAACCAGATGATGTTTCTCTTTCGTGTTTTCTTCTTGTTTTTTTCGTCTCTTTTTTCATTGGGTGGTGTATTTATTTCGCCAGTAGTGTGATTGTGGTTTGCTTTGGCGGCCTTTTCTTCCTGCTCATCGCTTTTGTTGTATTGTATTTGTTGTTTATGCCCGTTTGTCCGTAGTGCGGCATGATATGGCTTTGCGGCCGTGTTAAAAATATTGACATTAGCAGAGTTGTTTGAGAGGCGGAATGCTATCCCTTTCGACAAGTTTTTAATGATGGGGGGTGGATGGTTGCTATCACGGTGGATATAGTTGATTTTGCTGTTCGGTTTGTGGTATGGTTGATATAGCCCCGTATTCAAATTGAGGGTGACGTCCAAAAAATCTACCACCTTTTTATTCGCATCAGCTGTTATGCTTAGTCCATTCTCCTTGAATATCTTGCATATTTCTTTTTTGATCTTGTCGGCATTCCGAGGAGTCTGGTTCGTTACGGCGAGCCCGTCGTCTCTGTAGAGTCCTACATTGATGTTGAGGTATTGGAGCTGCGAAAGGAGGAATAATCCTACCAACTCGCAAATTTCGGCGCCGTCGAAGCTTCCCATTGTTACGTCGAAATTTGAAGTTTTTTTGCACCATGGCTCGCCGTCCTTGTATAGAGTTGTTTTCTTGGTGTGGTTAATTATGTGTACTTGTTCGTCTGTGATCACCGAATATTTGGAGGCAAATTTTAATGCATTTTGGAGCAGTTCGTGTGATATGGACGGATAGAAGTCGCATATGTCGAAACAGATCAGTGTGTGACTGTTCTTGTGGTCAATATTGTTAAACCAGTTTATGACATCATTTGTGTTTTTCCATTGATTAATGTTTGTCTTCGACTTGACGTCGTGAACAATTTTTTCCACAATCTGTTTGCTGATTTTGCCGAGCTCAGGCTTGCAGGGGTTTATTAGTCTGCAGTTTGGTTTGTTACGAAAATTTGGTTTGTGGTCCTTGAGAGTTAAGAAAACAACTCTATACAAGGACGGCGAGCCATGGTGCAAAAAAACTTCAAATTTCGACGTAACAATGGGAAGCTTCGACGGCGCCGAAATTTGCGAGTTGGTAGGATTATTCCTCCTTTCGCAGCTCCAATACCTCAACATCAATGTAGGACTCTACAGAGACGACGGGCTCGCCGTAACGAACCAGACTCCTCGGAATGCCGACAAGATCAAAAAAGAAATATGCAAGATATTTAAGGAGAATGGACTAAGCATAACAGCTGATGCGAATAAAAAGGTGGTAGATTTTTTGGACGTCACCCTCAATTTGAATACGGGGCTATATCAACCATACCAAAAGCCGAACAGCAAAATCAACTATATCCACCGTGATAGCAACCATCCACCCCCCATCATTAAAAACTTGTCGAAAGGGATAGCATTCCGCCTCTCAAACAACTCTGCTAATGTCAATATTTTTAACAAGGCCGCAAAGCCATATCATGCCGCACTACGGACAAACGGGCATAAACAACAAATACAATACACCAAAAGCGATGAGCCGGAAGAAAAGGCCGCCAAAGCAAACCACAATCACACTACTGGCGAAATAAATACACCACCCAATGAAAAAAGAGACGAAAAAAACAAGAAGAAAATACGAAAGAGAAACATCATCTGGTTCAACCCCCCATTCAGTATAAATGTCGCCACCAACATCGGGAAAATGTTTTTCGGACTCCTCCACACGTGCTTCCCAACAAACAACAAGCTGCACAAAATATTTAATAAAAACACTGTAAAGCTAAGCTACAGCTGTATGCAGAATATGAAACACATCATTTCTAACCACAATAAAACAGTCCTTGAATCTACAAAGGTAAAGGAATCACAAGGCAAGACTTGCAACTGCAGGGATAAACAATCTTGCCCACTCAAAGGCCAGTGCCTTCAAAGGGGAGTGGTCTACAAGGCAACTGTGGAACAGAAACCCTCGAAAACACAAGACACCTATATAGGAATCACAGAAAATGAGTTCAAAACCAGATACAATCAGCACACGTCGAGCTTTAGACTCCACCACAAGAAATCAGCCACAACTTTAAGTGAATTCATATGGAAACTTAAAGAATCTAAAACCAAATACCACTTATCATGGGCTGTTATCGAAAGAGCGCAGCCATACTCGGCGGCGACAAACAGATGCAACCTTTGCATAGCAGAAAAATACTTCATTCTACACACAAAACCAAGCCTCAACAAAAGAAGGGAAATATTTTCACCGTGCCCCCACCGGAAGAAACATTTACTACAAAACTATCAGTGGCCCGAAAATAAACAACAACACAGGGTCGGAACGGCAAGCGCAAACGAACACGCCTCAGTCATACCTGATGAGAGCGGAGGACAGGCGACAGCTTTGTCCTCCGCTTGAAACACCAGTGTAGTATGCATGGAAATTTAAGGTAAGATCTTCTATATTTATGTATTGCTCCAACAGTTGAGCACTTTCATCAATTATTCCACCTTATCTTCAAACTATATATATATATATATATATATATATATATATATATATATATATATATATATATATATATATTTGTGGACTTTCAAATTTATGAGGCAAAAGGCTTCTGAACCACTGAACCAAATGAATTCAAATTTTGTAGGATACCTAATCTATAGTGGTAAGATGCACATCTATAAAAAAAAAAGGAAGTGTGAAGTCTCTGTAGTTTTTTTGTTTGAAATCTTATTGTTTCCTCATTTGAATACCTTTTATCGGCCCAAAAACGCCATAGTCAAACTTTTTTTAAATTTAAAGCCAAACGGAAGTCTACTATGCACGGCATACTGAACGGCGATTCACACACTTTTCGATGTCTCAATCCGTACGATGTATGGCCAAAACACAGCTGATGGACAGATCCTTCCGAACGATTGATGCTGTTCAAAATTAGCAAAGAATCCAGATCTAGGTAGATCTAAATCAAGAATGCCACGTAAAAGACAAGGGGGTTCTTCAATAGGAAGGTTAACTCCTAGCCAAAAATACCATAGAAAGAGACACAGATCTAGATCTAGATCGTCATCAAGTGAGAAGTCAGACTCAGAGTCAGGGAATGCTAGATCTAGATCTGCTCAAGTTTCTAATTCTACAACCAGTACAGAATCTAGATCTAGGCCTGCAGTCACATATATTTCTGTAAATTCAATGGTGAATGAGGAACAATCTGTTAAATTTCCTGCTGAATTTTTAAACTCCATTGAGGTCTCAGGACTCCCACAATTTATTCTGTCATTGAAAGTTGGAATGCCGGTGATGTTGCTTAGATCTATAGAGCCCCCTGAAGTGATAAATGGAACACGATGCATCATACGTTCTTGCAACAGAAATATAGTAGAAGTGTAAATAGCTGTCTGGGCACTACAAAGGTGAGATTCATTTGGTGCCTAAGATAATGCTCCAGCCATCAGACACAACCTTCCCATTCAAATTCCAAAGAAGGCAATTACCTTTAAAGGGGTGTTTTGCCATGACCATGAATAAGGCACAGGGACAACCTTTGCATTCCATCGAACTAGATCTACAACAGCCAATCTTCTTCAATGGGAAGCTTTATGTTGCGCTGTCCAGAAGCGGAAAGTAAGACAACATTGCTTAGCTGTGCTCACGTCATCGATAACAAGAAATGTGGTCTTCAAAGAAGTGTTATAAACATGTCAGTGCAAAGTTTTTTTCGTTTAGTGATAACTAATATCTTTCTCCACAGGTTATTTTTCCTCCGGTGATAACTCTCTCTCTCTCTCTCTCTCTCTCTCTCTCTCTCTCTCTCTCTCTCTCTCTCTCTCTCTCTCTCTCTCTCTCTCTCTCTCTCTCTCTCTCTCTCTCTCTCTCTGACACTCCGTTCATCGAATGGGTAACCAAGTAGTATGTATATATACATAGGGCAGGCTGATAATTAAGTTCCGTTTAATCATAACTTTTTAATTTTTCACAGCATATACATAAACAATACGTCAAACGAAAGCTTAATATCTCAGCTACATACTTAGCACTCTATTTTTCGATGTAGTCACCGTCGCGATCAACACACCACCTCCAACGTTTCACTAGTTGGCTCACGCCGTCAGCGAAGAATTCAGACGGCTGTCCACGGCACCATCTGCGAACATCTGCGATAACTTCCTCATCATTGTCATAGTGATGGCCCTTCAGGTACTTCTTGAGTTGGGGAAACAAATAATAGTCAGAGGGGGCAAGATCGGGGCTGTATGCAGGGTGAGGTAGGGTCGTAAGTTCCAGCTGCCTTAAGACGTCCTGAGTTTGGCGACTGGTGTGCGGGCGCGCATTGTCGTGTTGCAGGATTGAGTCCTTATCACGCCGAATACGTCTGAGTCGGAGTTTGAGAGCTCGGAGTGTTGAAATATATCGCTCAGAGTTCACAGTTTGCCCTTGCTCCAGAAATTCCATGTGGACCACTCCCTCCATGTCCCAGAAAACGGTGAACAAGACCTTTCTTGCAGAGGCAACAACCTTGAACTTCCTTGGACTTGGAGAAGTTTTGTGCCTATACTCCATCGATTGGGCTTTACATTCTGGATCGTAGTGGTGGACCCAGGATTCGTCTCCAGTCACAATGCGTTGCAGAAATGCTTCTCCTTCTGCATTGTAACGCTCTAAGAGTTGAGTACACATGTCCTTTCTCTGCGCTTTCATCTCTACAGTGAGCTGTCTTGGGACCCAACGGGCAGAGACTTTTCGGTAACCCAGTACAGTTGTGGCGATATGGTGCACTCGTTCTTTCGAAATGCCTACTTCATCTGCAATTTCCTTTTGTTTGACCCTTCGATTAGCTCTAATCATGCAGTCAACTTTCTCTCGATGAGCCGTGTCCGATGCGGAAAGGGGCCTACCCGAACGCTTTCGATCACGCAGAATTGTCTCTCTGGAGTCTTCCCCTTTAAAAATTCTCACCCATTTGCGAACTGCACAGTCTGAAATGCACATTTCACCATAAACTGTCTTCATTCTTGCATGAATGTTTGCAGCAGAACATCCCTCAGCTGCCAAAAACTCGATAACAGAGCGCTGTTTGATGAGAAGGTCATTGGAAGTCGCCATTGTCTCATAAACATGGCTACCACATCATGTGTTGCGCGTCACTGCATTATGAGCACGAATGACGTCACACAAACTTGTTGTTATAGTTAAGTCTAGAAAAATGGTTCGAGAGTATATGTATGAAATTTTAGGTCGATGTGACGAAAACTGACCTAGTTATTAGCAAACGGAACTTAATTATCAGCCTGCCCTCGTATATATATATATATATATATATATATATATATATATATATATATATATATATATATATATATATACACTCTTGCACTACCGGAGATGTGGGGACCGTTATATGTTTTTTCAAGCGCAATGTGGGAACTTCGATTTTTTTTTTGGGAACCCAAAAAGTTCCCATAAACCATTTGGCTGAAATTTTGTCAGAATGACCTATGGGGTATAATCGATGCACAGCCAAAAGTTCCCAAAAAAAGGTTAAAATTAATGCGGTTACCTCCCTTCACAGAATTTAGTTGTCAGTGTCTATTTTTAGAATGAGGCCAAGACTTGCGATCAGCCGCTTTCTGACAGTTTCGTCTCCTGAAGCGGAGGTCATAGGTCGTAGTTGACTTGGGACTTCCAACTATGAGCTCCGCCTACAAGTCATTTCCGGTTTCCGTTTATTTAGTACAAATACGTACGAATGCTCACACCGAACCAAATTTACTGGAGAAATGGTAAGTAATATAAGAGATATTTTTATGCGATTGTTATTGAACTTTCGTTTAAAAAGTATTTTATAGTGCGATTAACGGGTTTTAAAAGCCTGCATGTGTTTTAGCAATTTCATACACTAATACTCTTTCGAACACTGTAGTGTTAGAAATCTCGAGATCTAGATCTAGATCTAATCTAATCTAATCTAGATCTAGGTTTACATCTAGTAGATCTAGATCTAGATTTAGATCTAGCAGACCTAGATTTAGATCGAGATCTAGGCTTGCCTAAAATCTTTGTCTAGCTATTATCTAGAATCTTTTCATCCAGTATATTATAAAAATGACTTTTTTCAGCAAGTTTTTTAGTAGCTTTCACCTTATGCAAGCATAATTACTCTAGATCTAGTCCCAAAGTTATTTAAGGATGGTGGGCCTCTCAACTATAGCATGAACAACGACCCACACCAAACAGTGCGGTCCCGGCTCTTTTGTTTACATGACAGCCATATTGGATACGATACTGGAAAAAAGCAAAACAATTTGAATAAAAGGCTGCTTCTTTGTTGTTTTTTCTTCAATACATGTTATATATTTTTGACTCCTGCTTTTTTCCTTTGAGTTGAGTATTCAAGACGGGTCGGTAATCATGCTAATGCGTGCAGTATCCAATATGACTGCCATGTAAACAAAAACTGCACTACTGATAAAGAATTCTGTGGGTTCCTGTTACAGTCGAGAGGCCAATTCATTAATCCATTTGAGTGATGGAAAGATAATGTGATCCTCAATGATTTTGGGTTAACAATACTGGGGTAGAGCTACAGTAGAAAGGCAATAAATAATTAAATAAGAACTTAATTATAGTGATAGGGAATTTAACATTCTTGACATATTTAAGCAGTGCCTCACAAGGGAAATAATGTTCTTTTTATAAAAAGCCCCATGCTCAAGTTAAATATTCTAATGCAATATCTCAATCAACGAATTGTTCTCTACAAACACGAAACCCATGTGTAACATCAATGGTAAACAACCCCCCCCCCCAATCTGCAAACACACATGGGCATACAGACATGTATACACACTTTCTTGATTTCTCATTTTTTTTTCTTGCCTGGCTGACTAGGATTAGGAAAGGGCAGTGTGTGGGGCTGGGAAAACTTGTGACAGATGCAATTTGAAAATTAGCTGTAGTTGATCTGTCTTTTTAAAGCCGTATTTAATTTTATTGTGTTTTCTTTTACAAATCTCAGCAGTGAGGGTTTAATTTGTATGATCTATGAAACCTATATAGATTAAGGCTTGGTCCACAGAAATGTTTCAGATTAAAATATGCATCTACAGTTTAATGAATGTAAATTTTTTTGTAATGATGTTTGTTATGTTTATATTTTTTTCTCCAATTCTCTCCTTCCTTTCTCTTTTTAAGATTGAAAAAACCTCTTTCACTGCTGCTAGTGGAAAGCATAGGCCTTACATAACAGCTCAGTCAGTATTAGTCTATTACAGATTGTGAAGAAGTACTCAAGAGGTCTGGAACAATTTTTACTTGTGACCGTCTACCTCTATTATTAAGAACACTGTATTATCTCTCAAACATTATTCTAAATTTGAAGAGAATGGCTAACTCTCATATATATGAAATGAGTAAATAAATTCTCCTCTACCTTTAATTTGCCTGTTTTTATAAGTACTTAATTCAGCTATTCCATTGGATGCATTAGCCAAAAAAAATCACACTAAAATCCCAATAAAGGATGTTTCAATTTAAGCAGAAAGATCAATAAGTTGTTGCAGTTACATTCCTAAGACACTTCCTAGACAGAGTTTAGTTTCAGTTTCAGTTCTGACTTTATTTTAACCATGATCTTTTTCCTGGTTTATACAGCTGCCTGACCTTAACTCAAGTTATATGAAAAGTAAATGTTCACTTAAGTCAAGGGATTTTGAGTTTTGTGTTAAATTTTCCCATCACCAAAAATGGTACTTTTCATGGATTTTGCAAATGTATCGATTGAGCTAACCTTTTGCTGCTAGGGGATAGTAAGGTTAGCACTGATGATATTATATTGTTTTGTAGGTTTATAGTTTGACTCTGTTGGCAATGCAATAGAGATCTCCCATACTCAAGAGGGGTTCTTAATTATACTCTTGCCCACGCGGTCCAGTTTGAATTAAAAGTGATATCTGTTAGATGATTTTTTTAGAGTTGATATTTTACCAATATTGTAATTGTCTTTATTTTGATTTCTTATCCTATTGATGATGTTTACTAAATTAATCTGCAAAAAGGAGGATAATTACTGAGCTGAAATGTGTCGTTGTTGGCATATTGTTATATAAGAATAACTGGAACGGACATCATCCTTATAATTTTCCAACCCAATTAAAAGAATAAAGAATACTTTTGTTTGAACTCGTACAGCAGTACGTGTGACTACTCAATTCTCTGAATTATGAGAGTAGCTAGCGTCATTTTGAAGCCACATATGAATTGATACTTTAGCAACTTAATGGTTTCTTATTCTATATTTCAGGGCAGTGTCATTCCTCAAACATCATCTGACTCTGACAGCTCTGTTACCAACCCTTTTAACTCTGACAATAATGAATCATACATTCCAGACTCGTGTGATGATGATGATAAGGATGAGGCTTCATTCTTTCCAAGCCAAGTATTACTCTTTTGAGTTTTAAAAAGTAGCTGATTTTTTTAAATTCTAGTGAATATTTAAGTTACTGTTTATATCATTTAATATTACATGACTATAAACACTGTGTATTACTAGCAATCTGGCCTAAGCTTTGTAGACGGGGCCGAGTTAAACTAAAGACTCTTCAATCATTATTTTACAAGCCCCTTTGCATGCATCAACTAAATAGTGTTAAAGGTAACCTTAGCTCACTTAATGTAATAAGGTAGGATTCAAAAAGTTATACAACACTGGCTATCACTGCGACCGTAGTGAGGCATGTGATAAACATCTATAACAGCACTGCCTCCTGAATAATCCATTTGAATAGATTGGGTTGTTGAACCAAAAACTCAGCAACTGAAAATACCCAATCATGTTATCAGACCTTGAAATGATCCAGCACCTAGAGAAAAAAGTTTGAAGCAACTTACTTCTCCCCAATCACACTATACTGTCATTGATTCAACTCATATAGGTTTTCTTTAATTCTTTGAATCAGTGCTTATGTCACTGAAACCTCTATACAGTTGTTGAGATTCTGGGGTAAGGGGATGGAGATCGACTCATATTCACATCCAGGTAGTGTTTTCAGTGAATTCTTTTAGTCAGACTGGCAAATTACATACATGAAACAGACAGGTAGAGTAAATGCTTTGCATGCACAACACACCTGTTATATACTTGGTCCATATTAGTCTTTAAAAAGCCTTAACTTTTTTCAAGGCCGGAAACCAATTCCTCTAAAATCAGCAAATACGGCAAAGATAGGCCTGTTTTAGTGACATTTCATATAACTTCTTAGAAGATGCAAAAAAAAAAAAGTGAATTTTGTGAGAATAAAGGAATTTAAGAATTGTGTTATTTGCTTTCAGGCTGCCTCAGCTTTGTTGGAGGATGAAGTTTCTCAAGAGTAACCAGAGCAAAATTCAAACAAGCCTATATCTGTGAGTAGTGAAAAAGATATAATCAAACTTGCTGCAGATAGTATTGGGTAATAAAAATGATTTTGATGAAATAAAAAAGTATAAATATAAGGAATTACTCCAGACCATATCATATTGTGATTATGTAGTTAAACAGACATGTGAGTAAGAAACCAAAAGGAGAGTAATTATTATTTCAGTTATAGAACATTTGTCTTTAATATAACTGACATGCTGTCCTCTCCTTCATTAAAGCTTTAAGTATTAGTAGGTTACTTTATTTCTTATATTTTTAAGAGCTTATTGTTTAGAATACTAATGACAAAGAAACTTTTTAAATATACCCTTTTTTGAAGCTTTATTAGGAGAGTGCTTTTGCAGATTACAAAAGTGCTGTATATTACACATGCTAACATGAACGACCAAAGATTTGAGTTATGATAGGGGTCTGTGAAATTCACTTAATTTCCCATTAATCTTACGTTATTAAAATATGAATTGTCATCAACACATGTGTTATTTTTTACTGTCTTGAAAAGCAAAACAATTGAAAATCATGCTGCCCCATAAATCTTATCCATGAATCTGGGAGTTAAGTAGATCTTGAAATGCTGATTATGGGTTCAGATACATGTCTCTTTAAGTTTGTTCTTTTTGTGTTATTTTGATAATGTCGCTAAGATGCATTACTCCATTTATTCTTATTTCTTAGGTATCCACTGTGCCGACTGTGAGAAGAGCTACACCAGGCAAATTCGACAAACAACAGTTCTGCTTCTATTGCAAGACTCCTGTTTTAAAAATTGCAAGACACCTAACAGTCAGACATTCTTCAGAACCAGAAGTGGCCAAGTTATTGTCTTACAAAGAATCGCAAACAAGGTATAAAGATCATTTGACAGGAATCCACAAATTGAAAAATAAAGGAAATTTTTTTACACAATATAGAAGAGCTTCAAGCAGGTGGATGCAACATTGTTGTTTCAAAAAGACCAAGCAAAGCACGGCCTGATACTGATTTTTTATCTTACATGCACTGCTATGGATTTTTTGTCGGAGAAGAATTGTGGAAGCATGAGAACAAATGTGAATTAAGAGAGAGTGGTGAGAGCTATGAGCCTAGGAAAACGATGTGTATTAGTGGAGCCTTTCTAGAAAGTGCGTGTTTGGCAGGTGATGAGGAAGAGTGGTCAAAGAATGTGAGAGAGTTTGTGTTATCTTGCATGACTCAACATGAAATTTATAATGTGGTTAAGAAAGACATGCTTATACTGCGTTTTGGTAGTTTACTCCTAAAAAAAGTTAGGGAAAGGAAGACCACATGACATTTCCCAGAGAATGAGACTGTTAGGAAGATTGCTTTTGAAGCTTATGCAAATTGACACTAAAAAGGATAGCCTAACCAATTTCCTCTCTGGTGAGGCCTTTGACATTGTCATAAACGGGACGGAGGAGCTCTGTGGAGTTATGCACACTGGAGATGGAAAGCGTGCTTTCAAAACCCCTTCACTTGCTCTTCGGTTAGGACATTTATGAATCAAAATCGGAAATCTTAAGAGAGGTTGGGCCTTAAGGTGCCAAAACGAAGCAGACAGACTGGCTTCTGAAACATTCCTTTCCTTGGTGAAAAGTGTCCAGTCCAGGATATACAACATGGAGAAAACTGGCACAGGTCACGATGTCCAGACTCATATTGTTTAACGAGAGAAGAGGTGGAGAAGTTTCACGTTTTCTCCTGAAATCATATCAAGACAGACCCAAGTGGGAGGAAGGTAATAACAAAGAAATTCTGGATAGCCTTCAAGGTTTGGAACTGGGTCTTATTAAAAGAATAGAACTCATCGAAGTGCCAGGAAAAAAAAAACAGGAACGTTCCCATATTAGTCACTGAGGAAGCTAAGGAGACAATGGAGACTTTGAAGAAAACCAGAGACAGTGCTGGCATCCCTAATACAAACCCATTCTTCTTTGCTAGTAAATCTTCAGATGGATATCTTAACAGCTGGCAGGCCATGAAGGCAGTGGTCGATGGTGCTGCTGTTGATCACCGGGGAAATATCTCTTCAACAAGACTTCGCAAAGACATTGAGAGAGAGAGAGAGATATGTTGATTGTTGGGTTAGTACGGCATGTCAATACTGTCCCAAAGTTACAAAGCTATCGAACGAAGAGAAAGAGAGAGTTAGACAGACAGACAGAGTCTCTGTGTGTGGAAGGAGAATATTTTTCTCATGCTTCATATTACGTTAGTGTCAATTAAATGCATTGGTAAATCCATCACAAATTTTCCTTGTGGATCAATAAAGTTTATTTTATCTCATTTACGATTTTGTGAATATATCTGTTGATCACTGTATCACACAAAGGTGCTTCTTGTTACTACTACTATTACTACTACAACAACTACTACTACTACTACTACTGCTGCTGCTGCTCCTCCTCCTCCTACTACTACTACTACTATTACTACAACTGCTACTACTACTACCACTATACTACTATTACTACAACTACTACTACTACTACTACTACTATTACTATACTACTACTACTACTACTACTACTACTACTACCGCTACTACTACAACTACATTGTACTACTACTACTACAACTACTACTACTACTACTACTACTACTACTACTACTACTACTACTACTACTACTACTACTACCACCACTACTACTGCTACTTCTATTACGACTGCTGCTGCTACTACTTCTTCCGTTATTGTTAATAAAATTTACAAACACATGATCATGAGTTTACTGCCAATCATGGATGAATAGTGCAATAAAATGCTTCCATATTTCTTGAATGAACATTAGGGTAAGATATATGACCATGTTCTTAATGATAGTTGTCAGAACTAGGCTTTTCATTGAAATGGTTAGAAAAAATGAAGCCCTCTCCTTTCCTGTGGAATTCAGAATAGATTCTTGCTTTATTGTCTTTTTTGACAACATTAATATACTACAAGGAAGCACACTTTTGTTAATTGAATTTCTCAACCACAATCTTAAAAGAAGCATCCTCATAAGGCTGAAACATACAAAAATAAATATATAAATGTATACCTGACACTGCAAATAACTCAAATTTGAAATTAACTTTGTAAACATACTTTAGCTTGTACCATGGTTTTCACTCTCCAGAAACTAGTAATAATTTGAAAGGATTTCCCTGGAAATAGGTGGACTCATACCACTTGTTTCATTTTCCCACTCCTCGAATTTCAATGCAAAATGAATCTCTATGTGGCAAGTAGGAAGCCCTTTACGTTCTCGTGAAAGCAATGAAGATTTCTTGGAAGCTTGTACATAAAAGGGTATAAGGGATTTGAAGTTGGGTTGACTCTGGCTTGTAAATATATTCGTTTGTGGGTTCCTACATTTCATTCTTTCCGTTTTAGCAATCATAATTATGGCTTGTTTTACAGGTTCCCACAAAGTATGTACACAAACGAATCAAAGGTTCCCATATATATAATTATATATGGGCTTGTTGGAACTTGGTTCCCATATCCCAGATTTTTATATATGGGTCTAGGTAAAAAAAATTATGTATATATAGCGATGTTCAAGTTATATATGGTAACTATGAGAAGGCCTTTTTCCTCTGAAACTAGTTTTAATTGTCAAACTCACCTAGAAATAGGCGTTCCCAGAAGACGGTATATATGCAAATTAAATTTCAGGTTCCTATATACCAGGTTTTATGTGTGTGTGTGTGTGTATTATATATATATATATATATATATATATATATATATATATGTATATCAATTTCTCAATTAAGATACCCGGTACATTAAAATGCGACTATAAAAATGGACTAAAAACAAAAACGAAATTTAAAAGAAATCCAATACCCAGGCTGATGCATCTCTACAGTTTTGATTATGCAGTGAATAAAGGTTAAACAATGCAATGTATTTCAGTAGATTAGTTTTGATGATCCACAAACATAGATAATCGATTGTTTGGGTAATTTTCAGGAGCCTACTCCACCATAATTATAGGTGCGATTAGAAGAGATTTAAAGACTTTTAATTTTAAACAAATCTTGAACACAAACATAGTTGTGAAACAGTGAGAAATTGAGAGAGAAATGAATGAGTCAAGGGAATGATAAATTTATAATTTTTGATCATCATAAAACAGTGAGAAGAGTTTGAACGAGCTAGAGAGAGTGAGAAAGGCAGATTAAGTTAGACTAAGAATGGTACAGAATAAGCTGAAGAGGAAAGGGGGGGGGGGGACGTAAGATTTGGGAATAAGAGAATGAGATGTAGAAAGGAGAACGGAAGAAAGAAAAGCTAAAAAAAAAGGGGTAATGTGCGGAAAATATGAGGGCTTAAAAAGAGATTCAGAGTGAGAGGGAGAGAGAATGTAATGCTTTACATGATGTGGACGAAGGATTAGTAAATTGGAGAAACAAAATTGATTTTTTAAAACAAAATTTTTTCTAAATCTTATTATAAATCCAACACAATCTATGGCAACCACTGTGGTAATCTACATAGATATGTCATGTTGTACAAAGTGAAGTTTTAGAACAAAATCTGTGACAATTATAGTAATTTATGCCAAAAAAATCTTCACAAATATTTCTATACACATGTAAGATTATTAATAACAGAATCTGTCTGGTCTGTCCTTGTACATCACTTTACCGTTCCTGTATTGACTTTCCTTGAAATCCTGAAATAATGGAAAGAAGAAATAAACAGCACTCATTTACCCAAAATTGAAAAGATTTTCAAGAGCACCAATGGACTTCAATGAGGAATATCATGTCAAATTTAACATGCATTTCTTAATATTGACCAAGGGGGCTGGAAACTAATCTTTTCGAGTACAAAATGTACCGAATTGGTGATGACTTCCAATAGAAAATTCATCCATACTAGTAAACAATGTTCTGTCTCTGCAGAGAGAAGAGAGAGAAGGAAAAAAAAGATGCAGGAGAGAGCTGCAGAAAGGGAATGAAGATGGAATAGAGACGTAGAGAGCTGTGCAAGAAGAAAGTAATATAGAAGAAGAAAGGTAGGAAGATGATTCTTCCAAACCCCCTTTTTTCTTTCCCTCACTCTCTCAATCTCTTATTCTTCTCACATTGTATCGTTTATTTTCTTTTTCTCTTTCCTATATTCACTTAATCATAATATATGTATAAAGATCGTGTAATGGGTCATCAGATTTTTGTGGGCCGCCAATTAAATGCAAAAAAAAAATATGAAAAAGCTACTCTAAATCACGTGATTTTACGTGGGCATATTTTTAAATACCAAAGTTGTTTTACGGATTTACAAAACGACATTTTAAAACCCTATTCACACCTATAAAGCATGCGAGACAAACCAATGAGCTAGGTAGACTTTATAATTAGCAGTGCAAATCTGTGGTTGTTTTTAATGCGAAACGAACACAACAATTGTTTTTATTTTTCAATCCCGTGGTTGGAATAAGTTAGATTGTCGAAACTACATCTAGGAGGTTATCTTATTCTCTTTAAATCTAGATTTAGATCTCAAGAGTGATCTAGATGAAGATCTAATTTAGATCTAAATATTAAGGCTAGACTGCCCATTGGTGTAAAAATAAAGATTTAATCTATCTAGATCCAAAAAAGGAAAAAAAAAAAAACAGATTGAGAAAGAAGAGAATATTAAAATGATTTCATTTATTTAATAAAGAATTGCATTCTGTAACTCAATTTCGTTTTTAGAATAAGAATTATCTAGATATCTACATTCTAGGTAGAGATGGATAGGTGGAAGCATAAATCTGGATCATGTAACTAAAGAAGAGATATCAAGACCATTTATAAGCCTCTTTGAATACACATTTCATCCAGACATTAGACTTGATTCCTCAACATAGGATATGGATCCAGAATCTAGAATCTAGACCTAGATTTCACCCAGACACTAGATCTAGACCTAGTTCTAGATCTGACCCCTCCATATCAATTTAATGTCTAAAAATCGATATAGATCTAAATCAAATCTTAACTCTGGATCTAACCTTTCAACATCAACCTAGATCAAACTTAGATTCTAGACCTACATCTGTCAATGCATTATGCAGCCACTGCACCCAACACAATCATCCACTTTAATCATTTGTTGAAAACCACACCGCGCACATCTAATCTAGACCTAGACTTTGAAAATTACTTAAGCCTTTCCAATGGCATAAATCTAGATTCCAGATAGAGCTTACCTTTAGATCAATCTTATTGTACAAAAAATAAACCACAATCCGAAAGAAAGATCGAGACCTCTAACCTAGACGACAGAATCATAATTATATTTCACATTACAAGTAAGTCTCGTCTAATTGATATATCTATCGTCCTTCTCTATTCATAGAATACAGCTGAGACTTCAAAGCGAGACAGGTTTCGAATTAAGAAAACTTTTAGCAAACAGTGCACTGGCACAATCGGAAGAGATGGGCCTTTTATAAAATTTTGCAAAGGTGGATTCATTTTTCCAGCCGGCAGTTTTTATGACATTTGAAATATCAGTGCATTTGAAAGCTGCCGAGGATGCAGCAGCTATGGGGCTTAAATATCTTACATCCACACCAGCCTTACTAAGAAGAATCTTTAACCATCTTGCCAGAGTATCTTTTGTCATCCCAGCATGTTTAGTCCGTTATAAGTAATGTTTAAGACATTTGATGACACAAATACGCCTGTCTTCTCAATAAGCACAAATAGTTAAAGCTGGGGATTTCGGCGAGTTGGTCTTAGCAAGGGTTAAATGTGAAACAGCCTTACTCTCTGAGAGATGCATATACTCTATGTCCAGGGCACGAAGTGCTTGGCATTGTTGACCAGTTACAAGGGTTAAGAGAGTTACCAGATAAGCACTCAGCATGTGGAAGCTAAGATTCGCCGCCGGTACAAGACGTCGGAGATAGTTCAGCACAATGGAAACATCCCAGAAAGAAGAGTATAGCGGGCGAGCAGTCGTAAATTAAACACTCCCCTCATAAATCGACACACCAGCGGCTCAGAAACCGTGTCATTAACACTAGAAAGTGCAGCTCGCGCCGAGTTAATTGTGCTGTAACCGTAGCCTTTCTGAAACTTTTTTTTTTTAAAACTCTAAAGTCACATGTTCATCGCGTACATGAGGAATCAAGTTTTTGGATTTGCAAAATGTGCCAAATCGTGACAAATAAATATTATATTGGGTTCGTGTTTTCTCTCTCCAGCTGTTTAAAATAATATTGAGGGTAGCAGGAGACATGCCTTTCTTCCTCATCTTCGTCCTGACAAGACGAAGGCCATCAAACTGAGTTTTGGATGCAGAGGATGTATTGCGGCTTTGTCCGATGGTTTTAGATGCAGTGGAGCGTATATTGCCATCCTCTCTATCTTTGGAAACCAAGCTTGAGTTTTCCACAGTGGTACCACAACTAGTGCCTTCTCCGTCTTGTCGTCCAACGATTTCTTCAACACCCTGGGTATCAGGTTAAATGGTGAGAAAATATAATCGTACTCATCCCACGGTTCATAAAACGCATTGATAGCTGCAGCGTAAGGATCAGGGTACAGGGACATGTACCTGGGTAGTTGGTAATTTGTGCGTGAGGCAAACAAATCTATTAAAGGAGTTCCAAATCGTTTGCAAAGGACTTGAAAGTCTCAACATTAAGGGACCATTCCGTGTGAATAGATTGTTTACGGCTATATCTATCAGCAGAAACATTATCCTTTCCAGCGATATGACAGGCTGAGAGCCATATCCTTTTGAATTTGCACCATAAAATCAATTGCCTGCTCAGTTTAATGCATTTAAAGGAGTGAGTACCTCGCATGTTGTTAATGTAGGAAACAGCAGCTGTGTTATCAAGCTCAATGCGAATGTGACAGTCATGGAGGTTGCGACATAAAGATAGAACATATTGATATGTTCCGTTTTTTTCTCATCACTTCACATGCCGTAGGTCACCTCATTCTTCATCACTACTCCCCATGCATAGCGAGACGAATCCGATTTAATGGTACCTACAGGTCTATCTCTGGTTAAAGGTTTAGTGCTGTCTAAACCTTCATCTAACCACTACTGTAATTCCTTTCGCGCTTCCTCTGATAATTGCACCCTCTTATAATCATACCGGTTATGCTAGGATCTTAATTGTTTTCTCTATAAATGCCCATACTGAACAGCGGGGAGGCACGCTATCAATGTTCCTATAACTTGTGCTAGGTTTCTCACTGAGATGGGATTAGCAAAGACGTTGACTTGTTAATCAATTCCCGGACATGCCCTTTTTTCTTATCGCTAAGGGACACTGTTATGTCGCGAGAGTTCAATATAAATCCTAAATGTTCGATAACTTGAGTGGGCGTGGTAACTGACTTAGGAGATATATCGAAACCTAATGACGTTAGAGTTTTAGATGCTTTCATAACGTTACAGATACATTCATCGTAGTCTGAACCTTGAATATATAAGTCATAGTTGATAACCATGGACCTACTATGTGCCCTGCATTGGAGGCATCAGCACTATTATCAGACAAAATTAAGCGTTCCCAATTTCATTATGAACGATTCTGTTTCCGCTGGGGCCAAATTTATGCTACGCCTGACATGTAGCAGAAGGGGGTTTGTCATCCAATGAATTTGCATCTAGTCAATGATCAAAGGCTTAATGTCTACATTCACTGTTAATGATCTTCCGAAATCTCTTTCTCTAAAGATGACAATGATTACATCATTTTAGTTTCATATTGATTGACTTGATCTCTTTGTTAGTTCTGGATAGTTCTCTTTCATAAATCACGTAAAAAGTGTATTATGTGTGTCTTATTTAGTTTATTTAGTTGTGTATCTGTAATTATAAATTATCTGTCTCTAAGAGCTTAACTGTTTTCTTATTAGGTCTTGTTGCTAATCTAAAGGTGTATCTGGATTTTTTATAAATGTGTAACAGGTTAATGTACAGGTTCCGTGGTATGCTCTAACCACGTGTGCCTGTAACCGTTAAGTGCAAACCAAATAAGAATGTTATAAACGTGGAAAGGCAATTATTGTATGAAATTTACACTTTAAAAACAAAATTAAAACACACAACATAGCTGAACATATTTTAATGGCAATCCCATCAAATCTTTGAGTTTAATGCACGTGAAAAATGGAATAAATGAGTTTTTTCGTCTCCTGTATTACAACCTCAAAACCAGTTACAATATTAAAGCACAACACAGCCAACAATGTGTTCTACCAACGTGTAAGCTTCTTGTTCAAACATAAAGAACAAAATTCTTCTTGCTAAGATGAAGTTGACCCATATTCCCCTTGGTTTTGTTTTGTTGTTTTTTTTTTTTTTACATTTTATGAATTCTTTCATAACTTGTTTTCAAACTAATGCCTTGTCAGATGCAGTGGGACTAAAGATAACCATAGCCGTTTCAGTGGAGCAAGAAGGACTGATACTAACTTTACTATGCAGTTTTCCTTTGGTGTTATTTTTTCACAAACAAGCTCCAAAGCAGAACTTACTTATAGATGGACACCACCTCCCTCCCTAAATAAGTCAAATGTAAAAAGAATATTATACTATACATTGCTCCATGTCTCGCTTTATTTAATTTAAGTGCATTCTTAAGTCTGAATAAAACCTTGAGGAATTCCTTTTGGAAAAGTTCGTACTTGAATATGTAGAGATCATAAGTCTTGGAGGATTTCTGTGTGAATCCAATCATACTGCAGTGTGCATTTTTTTTTAAATACTTTTTTATGCTTAGACTAGTTTTTGCACACTTTGTTTCTGAATTTTTATTTAAAGTTTTTTTTTTCTACATTCCAATACTCACCCTATTCCTTATGGTGCCCCATGTGAGAAGACCCACCGGAACCGCAAATATACAGAATGCCACAACTGCAGACCTGAAAGTGCCTTTGAAATGTTCAGCTTGAGTTGCCTTTAATGACATGAATCTCTGAATTGCAGGATCATGCTATACAAAGAGAAAAAAAAAAGAAAACATGCCTTGAGATTATGAAGGTTTAAAATGTAAGATAATGACCATGCTCATTTGAAGAGCATGAAAACCTTAATATTCTTTTAGTTGTACTGTACTTTAAGGGACTTTAAATGACGGGAAGAAAACTTTCACAGAAATTAGCAATTTTGTTAATTTACGAACTCAGAACTTTCTGACGGCACCATACTGAAATCTAAAATGATTCAGATCAGACAATGCAATTTGTAAATGGTATTCAATCTGTGCATTGACTCGTATTTTGAAGTCTTTCTGATTCATTTCTCTTAATTCGAAGTCAATGTCACCCCATAAGGCATCACAATAGTATTAAATGTGTGTCTCTCATCTCAAGCAGCAAGCAATGCTATTCACTGTCCTAGGAGGGAACTGTTGCACTGAGTGAGAAAGAAGCGCCACTAATAATGCTAAAACTGGTACCGTGGAACTGGGAAAAGGGAGAGTTGCTCATTGCAGGCACAAAACACACGCATTCATTGAGCCGTAGGTTCACACTTGCCCTTCTTTTGTAAAGTGAATCCTCTTAATTAGAAGTTTTGATCCACTCCCATACAAATCGAATTATGAAACATTGTACATACAAACAGGTATTGGTATTTCAAGTGTTTAAAAATCAGAACTATATGAATGTAGTTTGATTTAAAAAGGTATGTTCGGCCACAACTCAGACCAAATTTACAACCTTGTAATGCAGTTTATCACATAAGAAATGGAGAAAAAACTGTGACTAAGCACCAAAGCATACACTTCACCTGTTTTCTGAAAATATGAATCTTGCTAAAAAGTATCATTGAAAATTCTGTTCTACGCATCACACGCTCTAAAAATGTAGCAATCTAGAAATTGAGATGTCTTACAGTAAAGCCCACTTATAACTTTCAACAGACAGCCTCTTTGCTGGAGAATGTAAGAATCCACTGTACACCCCTTAGTATTTTTCACTTTGCATTGAGTAAAAGGTTCCTAATACCCTTTTTTTAGAGAATTGAATGGGCTACAGTTCTAACTTTTTTTTTAGCACTTTTAAGAAAGCACATTCAATAATTATGACAAAAACATTGTGTTAACTGTTGAACAAATGAAAAAATGCATACACATTGTAGGCCTACATGTATGCTCCGAAGGGAAAAAATGTCGTTATATTCAATTTTTTTTTTATTGCAACCTTCAACTACATCCAATTGCACACAACATGCACATAAATGAAGGGTTTCCTGCTAATACTGACGTAGTAGATATGAATACTTTTGTGAAACATATTTTCATAATAAAAACAGCAAAAGCCATCAAATTTTACCTAATATAGAAAAAAAGAAACATAATGAATGTTTGGTATAAAGTATTTATTGGTACCCTTTGCATTTCATATAACTAAGACATAAATCCAGTCTTTCACTCAAAAAACATACGTTTATCATTGTATGAAAGATATTTGACATTTTGATATTATAAACGTACATGTAGTTTACCTGCATATTTTATAGATTCTTTTCTATCCTAAGAATAAGGCTTTTATTGATCTTGGAAGTCAAAATCTGTATAAAAAATCATTAAAATCCAAAGTACAAATTCCCATAATAGCAATATTGCAAAAGGGAGTAGTTTCAAAGGAGAAGAAAGAAATAGTATAATCTGTAATCAACACACCAATGCAATTTACAGAATCTGAAATTACTAAAATGTTGGGAGAGGGAAGCTGGAGCAATGATCTTATTTCAAAATACATTCATTAATTGTTGCGATATAAAGATAAAGAGCAAAACTGTTTACGGACATTATACAAAGAGATAAAAAAAAGAATGACAAGGGCCTGCAATTTTATCATGAATGTTGAAATATTGCCTTCATGTTATAAGCCTACGCATTACTAAAAAAAAAAAAATTATGAGAATGAAATTGAACGTTAGTAACTTCTTATTTTTTCAGACTTGCAAGTGGATAAGTCCTCATTTCATTTCCCTCAAATTATCTTCCCCTCTGTTTCCCTGACTTTTAAAAATATTTGGCATGTTTCAAATTGGCTGAAATATCTCTTCTGTTCAAAACGATGATGCGATAAGCACTGGTTTAATTTATCATGCAGCAAGTGCAGGAAAACAGCTAGAAGAAAATATCTGTTTTAAAGGAGTAGTGGCAGAGCCAAGGGAACAAAAGAAATGAACGAAGTGCATATGAAATACAGAAGCAAACGCAAGCTATATATATATATATATATATATATATATATATATAAGCCTATCAAGTATCATTTGTAGGAATATTATTAGAAATCATTCATGTCTTGATCAACACACTTTATAGGTTCAACAAAAGACATCTACTTTTCATATACAATGAGTACAAAATAACCCACAGATTGAATTGTGTGTACAAATCTATACATATATCTGCTGTTGAAAATTATCTTTTGTCTTGTCTGGTCATTGGTCCATCAGACAAGTACAGGCCAGGTGGTCAAGCAAGCGTGACCACTGGGATGGGGTCTTTCGGTCCATGATCAACACATTCATATAATAATAAATGTTTTCTTGTTTACATTCAGGTCTGGAAGAGGAACCTGTGTAAGGATTACATTTCAAACATCCATTTGCTTTTCGTATCAAGACATGATTTACTTATAAATTTATAAAGAAATAAAAAACCACCTTGTGTTATTCCAAATCGAGCCATATTTCACTCTTGCAATATTCTAGTCCTTAGAAATATATAAATAATTTTTTTTTCCTATTACAAGAAATAGCTAAATCTAGCTTTATAAAGTCGGACATTTTTTAAAATATAGTCTTAGAAAGAAAGCCTGGTTTAGATCTAAAGAATAAATGTTTCTTTTCCGAAATAATAGTGCCAAGTCAATAAAATATGATATCAGCATTACATAATTATATACACTAAAAATGCATGATACATGTATCAAGCTGTTATGATTTTCTTTTGGTTCATTTATAATGATATGCAGTAGGTCAATGAACTGTTATGCTACTTACCTGTTTGGATTGTAGGGAAGGGTGGTCTCAGGGATGAAACTCCATCCTGACTTTAAGTGCTCCTAGTCTTATCCTCTGTCTCCCCTTCATCACACTTTATTTTTAAACAGTGTATGTGAGCAATTCTCAAAAGGTCAATAGTAGCCTAATTGGATGATTTCATGCAAGTTTTTCTTTTTCCAATTTCAAAAAGATTTTCTAATAAAAATGATAATGTATTCTTCCAGCACATGTTGAGGAGATAGAAGGTATAGTTTGGTGTACCTTTAAAACCACATGATTTAATTCTGTCCAGTTTCGTATTGAATCAGTTACCGTTTCGTGAATAAAAAAATTCACATAAAATACTGGTGTTTTGGGTGGTTTGTTTTTACAACGTGGCCAACTGTGTTCGTAAAATCCACATATTATTTCATTTTTTTTCTTAATACGGTAGCTTTTCACTTAAAAACGGAACTAAAAGAGAGCAAATTCCTTTTAAATCTAAGCTTTAATATGTGCTTCTCGACATCATGCTCTATGTCATTTTGAGGCCTATTTTTAAGCTGAGCAGAACAACTGTTCTAAAAGCCTAGCTACAGAGAAGAGTGCTAAAAATAGAATTAACTTCCCTACAAAAAATAGGGTGAATGCAAACTCTAAAATCTGATTGGGCCTCTGGAAACAAGCTAGGTCGTTTCATGGCATACTATAACGTCCAGAATATACTTTGTTCCTTGTTCCCTTTCACTTCCTGAGCTAGACCGTTGTTGTCAAGTTTACCGGAAATGACCTCTTTCTTACAATAAAACCTTCTTTATTCTACACTAGTCTCAATAGTCAAAGGGGCCATTCATTTCCATTTCTGTCATCACCGTCGTAGGATAACGTCCAGAAAAAAAAAAGTTGCTGACCATAGTGGCCAGAAGCATTTAAGGCCCCATTACTACTGTTTCTTATGGGTTTTTAAAGTCTAATTTCAATTATTTCTTGATTTTAAGGTGGGAAAAGTGTTTAACTTAGCTTCAGGTTGATTATTATTTACAACAACGTGTGAACTGATGTAGACCTATGTTCTTCACGATCTTCCTGGTGTTACAAAGACAAAAACTTATGTCACTGTAAGTAACATCTGGAAGAACAAAATGTTCCAAGATTGGTTTGTTGAATCTTTATCAACATTGTAGACACTTTAGACTCTACCTCTTGATGAGGAACCAACGATGGAAGCAGTTTACATTGAAGTCTAAATCTATTTAAAAGCTGTAAACACACACAAAAATCTGGAACAAGTTCTTCCCAACGTTAAAATGAAAGACATGTCACTGTAACATCGGGAAGTTTGATAATTATTTGCAATAATTTGTGAACTAACAAGTTCTTCTCATTCTTTCAGATGTTACAATGACAGAAAATTGTGTCACCGTAACATTTGGAAAGACAAAATGCTCATTGACTAATTTTAAGAACTTTAATCAATACCGAAGACGTCCTAGAATGTAACTCTTGGGTATGAATCAAATGCAGTCAGCTTAAAATTATATCTAAGCAATTTTAAAAGCTGCAAACAAAAAAATTCAGGATGAAGTTTTTTTTATGTTACATCACACAAATTGAATCCATTTACTACCATAAATTATGAGCCTTTCTTTTCAACTGTCATATTTTAATTTATAGTAACATCTATTTTTTCACTCTAGGTATTAAGGGTATGTATTTTTTGCTTCAAAGTTTGCTAAATTTTAATCTTTTAGTATCATCAGTAACATCTGGAAGATCATTCTATGGTGATGAAAACCTATATTCAAAATAAGTATCTCCAAATCTTTTTTCTCAATAAATGTACACCTTTCTCTATGATATTGCACAATTTTGAGACAAAGAGAGACAAAATAAATTCCAGATCGAATGTAACGTTTTAGGGTTGACCTTCTGAGAATAGCTCATATAAGACTGTCTTGATGATTAAGACTTGCGCAAAAAAAAAAAATCTCAATTCATATAATAATAATTTGTACTAATTTTCAACTAATTTTTCCACTTTACTGTTATTAGTTCAACAATTTAGGGAATGTTACATCAGTTGCCATGATTGTTATGTTAGTAACTCACTGTTTTTTTTTCCCTTGATGCCATATACCTGGGTTTTAAAAAAAAAAAAACTCTATACTCTTGTTGTTTGGCATCTTAGTAACCCATGCTAATAAAATAATTTCATTCATATTTCAAAAAAATTTACAGGGAATCAATTTCAATTGTAAAAGTAAATGTTCAATTTCTTTAAGTTAGATCGGTTACTGCTATAATCTCTTCACTGCATGAAAAAAATAGTCAGTGCAAAAAAAAATGTTGGTTTAAATGGTGGTAGTAAATAAGTAATGCTTGTAAACAGCATACATATTTGGAAGTTAGAACAATTTATTTTAACATCGCCACAAAAGGCAATGTACAGTTCTTTGACGTCAGTTACCATGGAATGCCCTTTTGATAATTAGGTCATTATATCATGTATGCACTATTACAAAGCTCAGTTTGAAAGAAGCGGAGAGAATAGTGATTCATTTGATATAAAATAGTGGTACTTTCGAGCTTTTGGCAGCCATATATACAGTGTAACAGAGCCATAAAAATAACAACTTGGCAAAAACATTGCACAGGCCTGTTCTTCTTCATGTAAAAAAGCTATTGACAGGGGCCCAGGGAATGGATTTAGATTTTAATTTCGTAATGAAAATAACTGCTGTGGTTACAGTCTTGTTGAAACAACTCTGGTGAAAGTCAATAGATTTGTTATGGCTAAGGGGGATGAAAAGGCTAACTTGAGTGCGAAGGGACTACGGAGGCATGGTAGCTGTAAAGAGGTAAGGGGAGCCAAGAGTATCTGGTGTGTGAAGCCTGTAGCTACAAACTTGATCTGGCAGAGGAGTGGTCACAGCAAGAGAGGAGGTAAGGCAGCTGCAAATCTTTAGAGGGAGAGTTGGTTTTGGATCTTGGCAGGTAGTGGACGTAGAATTCCCACTGCTCCTGCAAGACAACCAACTTCAAGAAAAGTTGAAGTTACAAAGATGAGTATATTTTACTAGTTTACTTAGATCTAGATTTAGTTATATCTATAGTGAGAACACTATACAACTCTAGAGTGACGATCTATTGTGAGGATAACTACGCACAAATCTTTAATGCCCATATTCAAAACAATTTAACGATATCGTTAGGTGGTTGTTAACTGGCTAACGCAGGCGTTAATTAAATGACGCATGCAAAAGACAAATTTTCGCTAACAACATGTCGTTAGTTTATCGTTGGGGGACTTTTTAAAGAGAGCTAACGATCACGTTAACGATAGGTATAGGCCTACCCTAAAATTTTTACGAACGCTTTAATGGACCTAAGTGACGAACACATTCCAATCGTTTTGGTAACCAAGGAATTGTTTTTCTCTCCCAATATGGTGGCTTTGGGAGCGTTTGCAAAAGACAGATTTAATGGACTTTTTTTTTTCTTTAAAATGTGCCTTATAATAGATCAAGATCTAGAAAAGAGTTGAATAAAATCTTATGTCTATTTATTCTACAGCTGCAATTAACGGACAATAATCAATTGTGAGTGAATGGTTATATTAAAAAAAAAAGGATGGAAAGGAAAAAAAAAAACCTATCAACAATTCTACGAGTTCAGTTACTATAGTCTTAGATCTATAGAAGTGATCTGGAATGTAGACTAGCCTAAACTTAGATCTAGATTGAAAATTTCAAGTGTAGTAACGAAAAAAAAAGATTGCAAGTTTAATGTTTTGCGAACATGATCTCGCAAACACTACAGAATCTAGGAATTTGGAAGTGGTGAATGATGAATAGACTAAACCTACATGTAGTTTACGTTTAATCCTCGTCCAAGGACTACTATATTGACAAGACGTGCAGAGTCAGATTCCTGACTCCGCTAGCGGAGGCGATCGAAACTAACTTACTTATCTACGAGGGCTCTTTCAGAAATAACCGAAAAATGCCCATTGCTCAGCAACCAGTGGAGCTTTTTTAATTCTGTAAACGACACAATATTCCTTATTTCCTTACGGATATTCTCAGAAATTATGAAGTGCACCATTTTGCACAATGAATGTCTAGACGATTTTAAAGATGGCGGCCCATCTTGAAACTTGGTCAAAGGAGGAAATCAGAGCTGTCATACGTTTTTTGAACGCCAAAAGTCTGAATCCTACCGAAATTCATAAAGAACTTCAGAGTGTATATGGTGAGCATGTTATAAGCCGTACACAAGTCTATCACTGGTGTAATTTGTTTGAAGCCGGCCATTCCGACTTGACAGACAGGAAAGGGAGAGGGCGTTCGATAACTGCGACGTCAGAAGACAATGTGAAGCGAGTTGATGAGCTTATTCGTCAAGACAGGAGGTTGAAACTTCATGAAATCGCAAGCAGTCTTGAAATTTCGGAAACTTCTGCCCATAGAATTGTATTTGATGAACTTGGCTACAGAAAAGTCAGCGCAAGATGGGTTCCTAAGCAATTGACAGACAATCATAAAGAACAAAGATTGGACATCTGCAGGGAACTTTTGAGAAGAAGCAAGAGCTCACGCAGGGTTCACGGGCATACTGCCAACGCCGGCGGAGACTTTCTAGGGTACGATGTGACTTTTCTTGCCAGCATAGTCACCGGTGATGAGACTTGGTTGCACCATTGCACCCCAGAAACAAAGCAAGATTCGATGACATGGAAACATCCATCCTCACCTGTCGCGAAGAAATTCAAAGTCATGCGGTCAGCAAAGAAAATAATGGGAACTGTTTTCTGGGACAGTCGTGGTGTTCTTCTATTCGAAACCTTATAACCTGGAGAAACAATCAATGCTGCAAGGTACTGCCAAACTCTTGACAAGCTTAGGGAGGCCATTCGCAGAAAGCGCCCAGGGCAGTTGACCAACGGGGTCATTTTGCAACACGACAACGCTACACCCCACACAGCACGAGTGACGCAAGGTTGGCTAGAGAAATATGGATGGGAGATTTTGCCACACCCACCACACAGTCCAGACCTCGCACCATCTGATTATCACCTCTTTGGGTCACTTAAACGTGAGCTGGCAGGAAAACGCTTTGATGACGATGAAGAGCTTGTTGACCATGTGCGGAAATGGCTACAAAACCTTGACGGAAGTTTCTTCCGAGAGGGTATCTATTCCATGATGCGGCGTTGGCAGAAGTGTGTTGACAGACTTGGCTGTTACGTAGAGAAATGAAGGACGAGTCAAGGTATGAACACATGCAAGAATTTTGTTGGTAGCATAAAAAACGCGGATTTTACAGGCATTTTTCGGTTAATTATGAAAGAGCCCTCGTACCAGCGGCCTATTTTTAGAACGAACGTAACCCAGAAGTGGCGCCCTGTAAAGAGCAGTAATCTCGTAAATTACAGATTGGTCGAATCGGTAGATACTAAGATCATTTATACATATTGTGTATTTCAAATTACATGAAGTACGATCACCAATCATCTGTTGTTAATGCAGAGGAAAAACATTGGATTTTTTTTTTGTTTCAAATAGCGCACTATTTTTTAGGCGGAAGCGTGTTTATATTCCACCGGTAGTGGTGCTAAGTCAGTGCTGGTAAATTTGAAAGCGAAGTGTGTTGTTGATTTGCTAGATCTATCCATTCTTGTGTTGTTTCACGCGATTCCACTGGATATTTGAAACGTTTTTGTTGTCAACATTACAGACCTTTGCTCTAGCATCATGCCGAACAAGTGTGGTGTTGTGAACTGTAAAGGAAATTATGATGAGACGAACAAATGTCATGTGTTTCGACTACCAAGAGACGAACTGGAGAAGCAGAAATGGCTAAGCGTTCTCCCACCACGTGCAGGCTTTGTTGTTGATCCGACAAAATTCTTCATTTGTCAAAAACATTGGCCATCGGATACTGAAATGGTAAAGATTCCAGGTGGTCACACCAGGCCAGTGAATCCACCAAGTGCTTTTAATGTGCCAGTATCGTGTTTGCCCTCCCCGAGGCCACCACCTCGCCAACCAAAAACTGAGGACCAGCAACTCAAATATTTCTTGAAAAAGGACAAAATCACTTCTCTTCACGAGTTCACTCCTGAGAACGACCTACATAAGAAATACAAAGATCTCAATCTCATAATATCTCGCTCACAGGACAAGCTTGTGTGTATGGTCATGGAAACAGATTACAGTCAATGCTCTGTGTCAGTTGTTGTTCATAACAAGTCAACTTTGTGTTTCCCTCTGACTCTTAGTGCCTTTAAGAATGGGATCAGTGTTCCAGTGGGTAAACTTCTCAGTCCAAACAATGGGCTGTCATTCTATTCTCAATTCTTTGAGGCTGTGCATTCAGTCATGAGTCGGTTAGTTGGAAATAAAATGCAAGGATGACCTCTCATTTCCCGAGGATGAGCCTCTCATTGGTGATGGAGCAAAAAGCTTCATTGACGAAGTGTCTCGGGGTGCCCTTACAGTGCCACATGCCTGCACATTTGACTTTGTATAATGTGCATTATCCTTCACAAAGAAGTCAACACACAAAGTCTGCTGCCGCAACAAACTGATCAATGTTCTCTCCACAATCAACATCTTCTTCGACGTTGGAGAATTTTCAAATAATCTGTTGAGACGCCTCGCAAACGTGCTGCTCCACGGGTTACACAATTTGGAAAAGGATCACCAGCAGAACTCAACACTCTACCAGACCTCCCTGAAAAAGGCGCGACTAGCAGACTAATTCAGAACCACATTGAAATGGTGAGTGAATTGAGTAAGTTAATTATCACTGAATTCCCTCTTGGCACTTTTCGAGGGTTCATGTCCCATCCCAACAGCGGCTGTTTCGTAATGATCTAGATTAGCTATTTTTCCTGTTTAGAAAAGGAGTACAGGCTCTAGCTCACCTTTGAAAAGAAACAACTGACAAAGACACTCTTTTTTGAAACAATGAATGATCTGTAACCACGTAAATAGTACTCAAAATGGCGCTGAGGTGGGACATCATTCCTCGGAACGCGCTCCTTTTTACTTTCCACAGAAGAACCCATGGCGAGGCAGTGTACAATATGGACAGAAGGTACACACACTGTCCATTTATTCTCTATTAAAATTGGTAGGTTGATCATTGGGAGCGAAGTTGTAGTATGCATGTGGTGGCTTCATTTTTGTGTGCGCCAGAGGGGTAGGTGGGGGGGAGGGAGATATGTCACGGTTTCACTATTTTGCCAAAACCAAATTATGAGAAATCAATCCCATTGTATTTTACCATGCTTTTTTATATCGTGAGAGGTAAACATACCCAAATTATGAGCACCAGATCTAAAAAATGAACCGCCTCCGCTAGCGGAGTCAGGAATCTGACTCTGCACGTCCTATCAATATAGTAGTCCTTGTCCTCGTCACATATACTAATATGCCACGAAATAGAATTTCGTTACAAGATGGTATAACTAAACCTAAACACACAGAGAGAGAGAGAGAGAGAGAGAGAGAGAGAGAGAGAGAGAGAGAGAGAGAGAGAGAGAGAGAGAAGGAGAGAGAGAAGGAGATGTTACTTAGCTTTTTTCATTTATCAAGACTGAGCAATTGCAATCAAACTCAAACTACTTGAATGCACTTGTCAATTCTGTACAGTTGCAGATTCCTGCAGACTTCATAGTTTTATGACTAGTGTATTAATTTAATGAAAATTCCTAGATTTTCAATAACTCTCTCTCTCTCTCTCTCTCTCTCTCTCTCTCTCTCTCTCTCTCTCTCTCTCTCTCTCTCTCTCTCTCTCTCTCTCTCTCTCTCTCTCTCTCTCTCTCTCTCTCATTTTATCTCTTCGTTTCTCTCGTTTTTCTCTCTATATGTATCTACGCATCATCAAAGTAAAGAGAAAAGAAAGGAAGAGAGACAGGAAGAGAGAAAGGCAGGCAGACAAAGTGACTGACAAATGGCAAGATAGCAAGGTTTTCTTTACAGATTCTCATTTTCCAGTAGCAATTAGCATACATGTGACACTGATCTATATATAAAAAAAATTGTGTTTCAAAATCCAATGCTGGCATATTCCAAATTCAAATGGAAGTACGCATACATCCATGATTGAAATCATGAAAAGAGAAGTACATGGTTTATTTTGTGGTGATACCAGAAAAAAGTTTTCAAAATGCATGAGCCCCATAGTTCTTGAGATTATATTCTTTTGATTTTCTCTGTTTGTTTGTTTCTTTTTTAAACCTCATTAACATCATCATTATTACTATTTGCTCTTACTTAAAAAAAATGTTTTTACATTTCAGCCCTGATAATCCAGCTTCATAGAAAATGAGAATATTATCCTCAATAACCCATAACTTCTAAACTTATAATAACAAGAGTGAGCACAAAGTATTGAATTAAAAAAAAATATTAAAAGATTAAAAAAATAATTATAGTGAGATGTAATCATACATATACATGTATATATTTCTCTCTCATACTTTGATAGTGGTAAACTGATTTTTTAAATGGCCTTAATCATCAGTCATTATTGAACCTATGAGATTTTGCCTTAGGCTTGCTTTTAGAATTAATACATTTTTTTTTAATCAAGCCCAATGGAAGTCATTATTTTTTTTAAAAAAATTATTTCATTCTTTATTCTCTAGGAAATTTAAGATTATTGTTTATTCAGAAAAAAAAAAGCTGAATGAGTTTAGAACATGAAATCTCTCGGAACAAAGCGATTTCAATATTGGACTTTACAAATGGTATATAGAGTGCAATCTCTTTTTTCTTGCTGAAATTTAGGTAACCATAATGTTTTATCTACCAAGAAATACTAAAGTATTACTTTTCTTATGAAATGCATCACTTTGTTATGTTATTCAACTTTTTCAATCTGCAGTTTTCAATAAATAAAGAGTGGAGATCTTATTGTTTTCCTCCACTACCTTTAAAAGTTACAGAGACTGAAAACAGGCAGTTCAACAAATTTATCAATAAATTTCCTGCAGTAAAAATGAACTTGTTCATTCCAATATTCTAAATTCAAAAATAATTTACAAGATTTACCCACTATATGTAGACTATATATATATATATCATAAGCCAATATCATTTTGCAAAAATCTGTTTTCTTCAATTGTTTAAATGATTAATTGTCCTCAAAAAAAAAAAAGAAAAGAAATAAGAATAATTGAAGGCTTTAAAAAGCCAGTCATTTGGAGTGCACCATTTAAAAAAATCTTTCTGTTTAGAAAAGACGCTAAAAAGACCAACTAAATAACCAAATTTACTTAAGTGAGCAGTGATATTTTAAAAAGACATTGAATTAAGCAAATCACAACTGTGATAGAAACTAAATATTGCTGAAATTGCACATGCTGATCTCAAATGATATATAGCTGATTTTTTTATTCAGATTATAACAAAGAAATATATAAAAACTAACAAAACATGTAAGAGATAGAGAAGTCATTTAGTAATGGCTAAAAGTTTCAGTTCAAAGACCTGCTTATAAATAACTTCTTTCTATCCAGTTTTAAAAATATTGTGTTTATTGTTCCTTCAACTTAACAAGCTGGCCACAAAACATTTGAAATAATATACTCCTCAACAAAAAGATTTATATATTTTTAAAAGCACAGAGATTGAAAATCTGTGAATAATGTTGCACTCTTTGCAAAATTTATCAAGTTTTGAAATTGATTTCTTAAAGTACTGGTATATGGATGGCGAGGGGGGGGGGTTACAGACTAAAAGAAAAATGTATTTATAACTAATTGCTGTTAAAGAAGTTGAATCAAATAAAAGGAGATGTATTGCAAGCTCATTTATGTAACGCCTAAGATACTGTATTATTTCAGTATTATTTAATTTCATCTCAACTGAGCTATTTTATTTTTTTGATAGAAACCAGGCGTAGAACACACATTTTACATCATAAATTTTAGTGAATGGTTATTAAAAAGAGTACAAATTTCAAATAAAATAATGAGTATGTTATGCCCATCAGAGAGGGTACTTTTTTACCTAGAAATAGTAGAATGTTTTCAACTTGCTTTTCATTTATAATCATAATCTGTAAAGACTTTTCTAAATAAATTGGAAAATGAGAGTAACCAGGAAAAAGGCCATAATATACAAAAGAAGGTAGTCAAACCAAGGGATGTTTAATTCATACTAATGTTAGCTGCATTAAGAGAAAGCATTGCTACAATCCCAATTCTTAATTTTTTTGTACACTTTTATAAGGAATATATATGGGTCAGTCCATAAGTACTGTTTACCACCTTTGGTCCAAATTTTCAGATGCATAAAAATCAAAGCACAAATTTAATAATTATGTTTAAATTCTTGGAAATGTTTTAAAATAGCATCAGCTACCTCCCATAAGCTTGAAAATGTCATAGGATTTATATTAACAGCTTTATTTACAAATGAAAACCAAAAATGTGGTAAAAATCCAATTCAGAAAGTGGACATCAAAATATGCCTGACTTAAATGCTATAGTCAAGCATCATGGAAAGTCACTTTGCTTTTGCAAGTGTCTTAATGTAAGACCAATATTTCAATTTTTAGATCTACGGATACGCAAAACTCGAAGTTTCCGCCATTATGTGTTGAGCGGCAGTTAAAAATTGCGTTAGACCTGTTACTATGTTCGTCCATTTTGAATTCCTTCATTTCAAGAGAATTTTCAAACGCCTGTGTATGACCCCAGTGTCAAAGTCCAATATTTAAATCAAACAAATAATGAGCAATAGTTTGATGATTCAAACCATTAGTAAATGGCTTGCGTCAGTAAACTGTTATTAGCGGTCAAACTTATGTGGTAAAATCCTCATCCTTTTGTAACACTACTAACACACACCGTGGGGCAAAAGTTTGTTTCACCACAGAATCAAAAAATTGATTTTTAACTGCCGGAAACTAATTTTAACATATCATCCAGGTTTCTCTTTCACTTTCGCAATGGCAGCCTCTACACGGGTATGGAAATCGGGTCGTCCATGGATTTTGTGTTGTAACGTTTCCTAACGTTCCCGTGATACTGATAGTGTAACATTTCCTAACGAATTGCACAAAGAATTGTAATATAAGGAAACTAATGTAAATTTAATAAGCTTTAACTGCCTGTAGTTGATTATACAAATGATTAAAGGTCTCGAGGATGTACTTCAACATATACGAAAGAGCCATAATACATAGAACAAAGAGTAGGATTCGATAAGGACGAACCTAAGTTTGTCCCTTGTAACATTCCAGTTGGCTAAAAGCCTAGAGCCGCCATAATTTTCTATTCTTTATTAGTTTTGATAATTTATATCCAAATTCTCTCTTACTTTGAATGCTCTTTTAGAAGAAAATAAATTTAATAACTTGAAGTGAGTTTAAACTCGAGGAAAGCCAAGGGGTGTTATGAGTGTTACTGGGTACAGGTGGAGTGTGCTTCTTTTGAAACATTTCTAACATCTTCTTTATCACATATGCCCACTCTATGATTCATTAAATATCTCTTTACTCTATTTCGTTTTGTTGTGTTTTTTTTTTGTTTCCACAGTATTTTCAAAATTGCATTTTTCCTAACAACCTATTTATCTCTAATAAGAGTGGATTCCAAGCTTTTGAAATGTTTGTTTTGTTGTTATATCATTACAGGTAGAGCAGTGGCCGACTATGGTAAATAAATTCAATTTCATCTGGTACAATTTTTTGTTAAAGTTGGAGTATAGAGTAATATTTTATCTAAAACATGAACCCAATATAAAGGAAGACAAAAGCATTTATATTCAGTCATATTTTTTTTTTTTTGTCCAGTAACATTCCTAACTAATCACTACTCATCTGCTTTTTCTTCACAAGGGCAGTATTTTTTTAAAAACAAGTCAATATTTTTAAAAACATAAAGATTTAATCATGTAAAACACAATTTTTTTATGGCATATTAGTAGATCATTATGTGTCTGGTATACAGTTTTCCATTTATTGTTTGTCCTGTAATGTTCCTAACATTCAAATATTTTCATACCATACTTATTATTTGAAAATAATCTCGAAGACCCTTTTAGATTTTTAAGATGGCTTGTCCTATAGCTTTTGAATTAAACATATGTATAACCATGATTTTGGTGTTTCAACATTGCTATAGAAACTTTTGCCTAATGTTTTTATGTCACATGATCGTCCTGTAACATTCCTAACAAATCACGTTCACCATTCAATCTTCTCTAGGATCAATTTTAATAAAAATACCTTGGATGTTACACACTACTCAAAGTCTTTGTGTTTATAAATAAACATATGCTTTTGTTATTGATATTTTGTTGCAAATGATCATATAAGTTTGTCCTGGTAACACTCCTAACAGGTGGTGGTCACATCAGTTACATAAAAATTTCTCCAAAACTATGCTAGCCTGAGGTCTGCACTTTTCACACAACAAATATCAAGAATCAAACATTCTAGACAATACTTTGCAATTTTGATGTGACATATTTCAAATTTGACCCTCTATGTCCACAAATGGTAAACAGTACTGGTGGACTGACCCATATATATCATTTTTAGTAGCATTACTACCAATGGACATTAATGAAGGGCCTTTCCCGTCTAAATCTTGAAAAAAACTTGGCATGGGCTATAATGATTGGAAACGTTTAACCCATATGAAATTGAACAAATAGCTTAGTTTAGGTGATCTTTTAGATTATTTAGACTCAGTCAAAGAGTTAGCAATGCCAATCCGACGTCCGCAGGCTAGACAACTCTAGCTAAAATTCAGTGTGCCGCGGCCCGTAGACCTAGGCAAAAAAATGGACCGCGATTAAGCAACGGTTGCCGTTTTATAATTATAACTACAGCGTCATTTTATAACGCATCGCGATGAAACTTGGTGTACAATCAGAAAAGATATTCTTCTATACTTCTGTGGTAAAACGGTATTGATCGGCCGTCTGGAAGTGTTCTTTCTGAACGAGTTTTTTCTTTTCGTTCGCTGCTCTCTAAAACTAATGGGACTACGCATTTCGTCTTTGGACAGATAATTTTTTAACATTTCTTGTGCAATTTTTACTTACTTACATTACTTTTTGTCCGCGTATTTGCTCGTATTCGTCTTTGAAAGACACCCACCCTCTCAAAATAATGACACTTGACATTCAAGACGAGCCGGCCTGCTAAGCCTTTGGTATAGCGCACAAACTGACGTTTGATTTGTGACGTCACATGGCTAAGAGCGCTTCTCTCATTGGTCGAGAGCATGTGAACTGGGTTAGGCGAGTTTATCTTATTGGATTGTCACTATTCTAATAATGGCTTGCAAAGGGGTGCTTAGGGTAGATCTACGTATATAAAATAAATAGCTATCGGATTTTGAAACATAAAAATGCTATTAAAACATAAAGTATACATTCTATTTTTAATAAATTTGTAGCAATTTAGAAACATGACTTTCTTTCAAACAAGTTTTACTCAAAGCGCTTGGAGTAGTATGTTGACTTAACTTATACCCCCTATAGTATTCAGTTTAAAATAATCCATTAGCGCATCTACAATATGGGGACTGTTCTCCGCTTTTAAGACGAATAGTTTGTTTTCTTTTAAGAAAAAAAAATAATAAATAGTGGTACATTTGCAGTTGCCTGTACATCTATAAAGAGTTTTTGTTTCTTAAGTATGCTTTTTGTATGAAGATAACATATTATCTACAAAGTTAGCTTATATTTAATTGGTGGTTTCTAACTATTCGTGTAGGATCTAGATCTAGATCTAGCTCTTGGCGGGGAGGTTGGGCATTGAGTCTGATCTGATAAATCCTGTTAAATGTGAAATGAGCGTTCTGTATGACTGATCCAGTAACCAAATACAATATTGTAACTCAAATAACTAACTCATTGAGGCTGGGGTGATTCCATGAGCAGTCACGCTATTATTACTATTCTAATTAGGTACGTGTACTAAGTCCCACGAACGTAGGAAGTTGAAGGATAAGAAACGCTCAATGAACATTGTATTATCTCTCAGTATCTGAAGCGAGCTTCTATGAATTTTCTCCTTTTTCTTTTTTTTTTTTTAAGCATCCTCAATATGGATAAAGAAGCTCTTGTTTAAAAAATATGGATGCCCTGATTCCACGAATAATGGATTCAGATGTGAAAGGATGGCTCTAGACTAACGTTACCTGCAGGGGTTTGGGTCGCAAATTATGGCACTTATTTCTACATAGCAAGTGTAGAATGGAAGATAATTTATGCCATCAGCGTAATTTATGCATAAACTTACCATGCTGATTTTAACAAATTAAGAAACAAAACAAAAATACAATTTAACCATCTTGGTTGATACTTATGATAAGAACATTTGGGATGTGGTAACTTCTGAAATAACATAAAGAAATGATAAAACGGTAATTTATGCTAATTGATGCATAAATTAACTAATGCATATATGACTGCTATATTTCTTTTAATGAAGTAAGAAACTAAATGATACATGCATTATACTTCTGCCTGCAAAATTTTATTGAAATATCTTGGTAAATATGGGAATTAGGGAGGTTTTACGTTCTAAATAAAGGAACGCGAGTTTGGATTCGGGGGTAATTTATGCTAATTTAAGCAAAAATTGACCCTTAGAAACAAAACTGTCAAAATTATCTCTGACAAATTATGATTCTATATAAAAAAATACACTTCAATGTCAAATTTCATGGAAATATATTGCTAAATAAAGAAATTAGGAGGTTTTAACCTCCTTCACAACAAAAAACAAAGCACCAAAAAGGTCCATTTTTTGGACCATTTAATCCTCTTTACACCTATATACACATTTTTGGCTTACTTAAATCCTCATAACTTTTTTTTTCTGGACCGATTCTCAAAATTTAAAAAGTTTTCTTCTTTTGAGAGCAAGCTTTATAACTTCCAATCATTAGTAGGTAAATGTTACGGCTTTGAAATTTTGGATTGGCATTGCTAAAAGAGTAGGCCCTAAATTATGCGTCTACAGGCCTCTGACTTTACATCAATAAATTAGAATTTAGATCTAGATCTAGATACAGATGCAGGTTTGCTTTAAAGCCTGGGTCTAGATCTAGGCATAATCCTTAGGCCTTGAATGAGATAACATGCTGGCAATTTAGTTGACTGAAAGTTTAGGCCTACTCTTGAACTCGTTCAGAACCGCAATTATTGTTCCACATCTTACAACGCATGATTGGGTTGAGTATCCGATAAATCATTATTCTCGATTTAGAAATTATCTTTGATGACTGAATCTTACATACCAAAAACCCTCCAGGTTGACTTGATTTGAAAGGGTTCGAGTATTTTTTTGTCCACTCTGCTCTTAGAGCCTCTCTCATTTTCGACCTTTCTTTCATTGCACGCAGTTCCTCTGGTTTCGCATCATACATCTTCCATGGGTCCCATAATCTCTGACCTCCATCCGACATTGTGTCCAGTTAAGTAACGACTTATAGATTACGGCAAAATTATCATTCAGAATCAATCTGGAATCTAGACTAGATCTAGACTCTAGTTCTTGTTGTATGTCTAGATCGTATTGTTCCCAGATTTGGACACGGCGAAAGAGACAGAGGGCAGTGAGGGTCATGGACTCCGGAAGTGAGGGTAGATGCGTAGGCGACTACAGTGTAGATAGCCGGTCTAGAAAAAGCTTTGCCAATTTTATTTATTTTTTTCCCTGTTTATTAGATCAGATGACCGTTGTTTAATCTAGCTTGCAAACAAGCAATTAACGTATTAACTTTTTTAGAACTTCTCAATCTCGCTCCTTTCTCATTTTCTTTTTTTCGTAATGTCTTCCCCTTTATTAATCTCACTGTACCCCTTTAGTGTCTATCTATATTTCATTTCTCGCCCTCCCTCCCATTCTCTCTCTCTCTCTCTCTCTCTCTCTCTCTCTCTCTCTCTCTCTCTCTCTCTCTCTCTCTCTCTCTCTCTCTCTCTCTCTCTCTCTCTCTCTCTCTCTCTCTCTCTATCTATCTATCTATCTATCTATCTATCTATCTGTTGCTGTATACTTAGGTATATATAATCGTAATTTATTTCAACTTATTATATAACAATGTAAAATCTCCACTTTAAAGCTTAAAATATGCTAAAAACTTTACAATTTAAGAATACTATAGAACCTTAATAAATTTTTATAAATTCAATGTGTTGTTATATGTCTTCACTGTGGTTGTAGTAACAATTTGTTGATCCTATACTTATATGGTTTAATAAATAAAACCTTTGGGGAGTTTTGTTCATTTAGCTCAGCATTCAAAGTCTCTGAAACTTAGACTAGTGTCAACTAAGGTATATGAGTAATTAAAAATGAATTAAATTGGAAACTTTACAATGGTCAAAATTTTAACAGTTCATTCTTGGTATCGAGTTGGAAGCTTGACGATTCGACCAGATCTTATGATTTCCACAGGGTGTTGGGGATGGCTCTGTTGAAATCTCCATTGGGGGTTGTTGTCCAGGGACACCAGCAGGTGGTTTTTGTGTGCCTCCTGTTGGGGGCTGCTGGTGCTGACTGGTGTTCGTAACGCGTAGATTATCCAACAGGATTTGAGATCAGGCTGTGGCGTTTATCACCCTTTCCAAGAAGATATTGTCTGTTGCTCCGAAGCATCCCATCCTTGGCCTTGATAATGTAATGTTTTAACTCAGGCAACCTGCGGGTGTTGATCATACCGCTGCTTACTGAAGCAAATGTTTTCCTTGACCCTATTCTTCTCCCTCTGGTTTTTTTCTATCGGTAGCAATGTTCTTATTTTCCTTTCTATTAGCAACTCTGCAGGGAATTTACGTTGGCTTTTGGTGAGGCCGTGTAGTGGAACATTGAAATGTTTGGATCTCCTTTGCTTTTTTTCGCTTTCTTGAAAAATTTTTTTTAACCCTTTGAACATTTCTTTCTATCTTTGAAAAGCTAGACTGGTTGTTATGTGTACTATTTCTCATGTCGAAACATAAATTTTGGAAGGTTCTTGTCACGTATTGGGGGGGGGGGCATTGTCAGAAACTAGAGAGATGGGAGATCCGTGTCATGCAAAAATGATCTTGAGATGTTTCATGACGCTTTTGCTAATGGTTGTATCAACCTTACAAACCTCAACGAATTTTGAGAAGTAATCACCAACTAAAAGAAAGTTCTTTCTATCAAAGTGGAACAAATCGGTGGCCAATTTTATTCATGATTCGTTTGGGACACCATGTGGCTGTAGTGACTCTTTTTATTTCGCACTTCTTTGTCTTTGACACACTTGGTAGCTGTTTTCTTTCTCCTCTATCTGCCTCCTCATCCCTGACCAAAATATTGCTGTTTTCGCTCTGTTTTGAGACAATTTAATGCCGAGATGACTTTGGTGGATCAGCTGTAGCATTTCTTGCTATTTTGCTTCAGCAACTATTATCAAATTTTTATTTCCGTTCAAAAAGAAAGATCCCCGTGACATTCAGTGATGTCTTCCCTGACTGTCCAGTATGGCCATATCTCTCTAGGAACTTGTCTGATTGACTGTGGCCTTGTTTTGGTCTGAGATCTCTGTTTTTTTCGATGTCTCGTCATTTTCTTGTTTTTGTATAATTAGTGTGATCTTTTGTGCATGTCGAGTTGCGTGAAGTGTTTTGTCCACAGATTCAACAATGGCTCGGATCTCTTGTTCCGAAATATCTGGGTTTGTTGAATTGTTTTGTTCTGTTGCTCTTCAGGACAAAACTTGTTCTTTTCATTTCCTGTAAGATACTTGTAAGCAATATGGTCGCATTCTGAGCAAAAATCTTTTAATTCTGGCAGGGCATTTTTTAAATGGCTTTTTCATACAGGCGCTGGCTTGCGGCGACAACAGACGTGCCTGTGTTATGCTCTCTGTGATTCTTACAATTTTCACGGATTTCTAATATTTTCGGATACACAGTGTTTCACTAATGTCGTTGCTTTGTGACATGAGACTTTTCTGTTGTTTTTATTGTGTTTTCGTGATACATTTCACTTGTGTCGATTCGTACAGATACGTTCACTGTAAGATTGCTGCCTAGATTGTTCACAATGGCCAACACTCTACAGTATTCTCCCGCCATGTTAAAATCATACGTCCCACAATATCCCACCCACCCTCTACAGATACCTCTAATATAAAAGGTAGAAAGAGGGGCAAGAAAGGCGGTTTAAAATCAAAATACCAGCGGAGACCCTTTCGTCCCTTCGTGCCCTGCGTTATTACTGGCAATGTAAGGTCCTAATGAAATAAAATTGATGAGCTGAACGCTCTCTCCAAGTTTAACTCGGATAAGAAACACGCCTCCATCAGTGCTCTAACGGAAACCTGGCACAACTCTGACATCCCTTCAAAAGAATTTTCACAATTTTATCAATAACCACATGAGACCATTGCAAGACCTCTGTCAATTTGCGTATCAAGCAAAGCGTAGTAGGTGTCGAAGATGCAATTCTGGTCTTTAATAATATTCAGACAGGCCAAATAGTTATTGCAGGATTCTTTTCGTACACTTCTTTTCGGCATTCAACGCACTGAAACCCCATTTATTATTCCACAATGTCAAATCTAAAAATAAATAAATACATAATTTTATGGGTCCTGAACTTTTCGACCAATAGAACATAGTATGTTCATGCTGGTAAGGAGAAATCAAAACTCATAACAACAAAAACTGGTGTTCCGCATAGGTTAATGAGAAACGCAGATGTCGCGACTGAGCAAAACTTCAATTTTTCTGTTCTTGCGTTTCGCGGTCTCTAAGACCGTCCAACATATTGGTTTTGGTCACAACACACTACCTTTCCATGACAACAAGCATGAAAGGGACACCCAACCAGCATTGTTCATGGCCCTTATAAAAATTTACAACTTGTGTGGCTAATTTTCTACCGTGATTTAAGTCGAAAGTTTTCTCGATTCACAAAAATCGAGAAGCTATGTCTTTTTATCTAATTCACGACCTGAAATCGACGCCTTTCCGCTATAGACTGAGGCCTTAAGGGACTACTCAAACTGTCACCTTTCATTATCATAATTTAAAACAAACAACACTTAAATGATATGTGACATCCACAAACTTAGCCGGTAAATTTAAGTACAGTATTTCAAAATAAAAAAGATGCACCTGGTGTCAATTCTTTCTAAATAGATCTAGATCTAGACCTAGTTAGATATATAAATCGGTATTTTACTATTACACCCAACTCGCACTGGCATTTGAAGTGATGTTTTTCTGTTAGATTTCAATGTGCTGAGTACGAATTTGAAGGTTTTATTCGCAGCAAATAAATAGTTTTTGAAATATATGACTTTTTGTTTTGGGTTATTTCTTCTTTCTTAACCTATTTAAGCGTATTGATTTACTCGAGGTAGGTGCCTTTTTGCATGTTAATTACTTCCGTCTTTTGCGCATGCGTATTACTTTCTTTTTAGTTACTCTTTGCGCATGCGCAACGTCTTACAATTACCCATGCGCATGCGCAATTAAAGGCGCGTCTTTTGTTCATCGCGTCTTTTGTCTCATTTCATTGTCATTGTAATAATACACTCTCTTTAACTAATATATCTTCTATCTAATTTAGAAAATGAGGTTTAATTCCTTGCAAAGGACCCACATTTTCTTAATATAATTATTTACTTAATTAAGATCTAAATCCTAATCCATAATAAACTTAATTATAACGTCACAAACACACACATATATATATATATATATATATATATATATATATAGTTATATATATAGTTATATGACAAAATAAAAATCCAACAATATTTTAGATTTCTAATATTTATTCTAATGAATTCCCCCCTTCTACATAATACAAAACAAAACAATAAGTTTAAGAAACTAATATAACTTAATAAATATATCTATGAAGTAAAATTATAAATTATTCCATACTATTTCATTACTATATAATTTATACTATTACATTTCAATTCTTGGTAATCCTTTCTTTTTACATCTTGCACATTCTAGGTCTTCTTCCATACACACACAAATCCTTGTCTGTTCTTGAGTCTTCTATCTCCCTGCTCTGTATCTGTTCCTCTGTTTTAATATTCTTTTGATGATTTGACTTTGTTTTATAAAATTGTCTTTGAAGTTCACTTTATTGATTTTTTTTATAATTGTCTTGTAGACAGAATATAAGTTCTTGCCTCAACCAATCAGTTCAGGTGATTGATTTTTATTTCATTTCTTTTCAGTGTTCTTTTCAATTAACACATGAAATTGAAGTATAAAACTATTTCAAATTCTCTATATCACATTTATTGTGAGTGGTATTTTATTACAATTGAAATCATGATATTTAGTTTATGTTTCTTTTCCCCTTAGGGTGTCAAATTGACGTAGCAAACTTCTTTATGCCAGTTATTACAGCAATATTTTCATAAAATGAAATAAGGAGATTTGCTTTTATTTTATTTTTCCTTTGGTTATTGCGGGTAATAAATTTTTCCTGCAACAGAATAGGAAAACAGTTTTTAAGTTGGCATCAGCCATTCAATCGTTAATTTATTTCAACAATAGTCAACAATATCACGATTTACTAGATTGCATGTTCACTCAAAAAAAATTTATCATTTAACAAAATTTCTGAAAGGAAATTATTTAATTATTTCTTTAAATCTCTAAATCCTTTATTATTATTTTACTATTTATATTATTATTAATTTAAATCTAGATCTTGATCCTGATCACAAAATTTCTCACCTCTCCCGACTTAGTTATACAGATGTAAAATCTCCTGCCATTCGTCTTTCATCAAAAATGTAATGTAAAAGAGGACGAACCCTCGTGTTCACTAGCTTTTATAGTTCTAAGGCTAAGCTTGCCTTCATTCATACACTCTTGCCTTCCCACCAAGCCTTTCAGTCCCTCACTGCTCGTGAACTTCACTCACAGTCATTACTCATTAGGCTCAACAGCTGATGTGTTTTGATCGTGATCGTGATTTTCTTCATGGCTGCTTGTGATAAGTGTTCTTTTGATTATTTTCAAGTTATTGCTGAATTTTATAATAACGACGCTAAGTCATTAGCATTTTTTCGATCTCATAGTGTTTTACCAGCAGAAATAATTTGTCCACATTGTTTTTCTAACTGTAATTACCGCGAGGTTCAGAGTGTTTGGCGCTGTAGGAAGTCTAGTGTTGTTCCTAAATCTAAGAAGCGACGGTTTTGTGGTTTTTCTGTTTCCGATTATAAAGGAACATTTCTTGATAATAGCAATATTGCCCCGTGGAAAGTATTACTATTTATTAATCACTTTCTTAGTCACTTGTGGGACCACAGAACTGTGGTATCGTGTTTAAATATATCATCTAAGACATCTGTGGACTGGCGATCTTTTTGTAGCGAGGTTTGCAATCACTGGTTCTTAAATCAGGAGCAGATAGGAGGTGAAGGAGTTGAAGTTGAAATTGACTAGACCCAGTTTGTAAGAAGGAAATACGAGAGGGGGAGACTTTTGAACGACATTTGGCTGTTTGGTGGCATAGAAAGGGTTACAAAAAAAAAAAAAGATTTGTGGTAGCTCTCACTGGGAAGATAGAAGAGAAGGGTAACAAAGAAACACTTGTGCCTTTAATTCTTAAATATATTAAGCCTGGTAAACTATTTATAGTGACGCGTGGGGTGCCTATAGAGGATTGGGGGAAATAAATAATTACACGCATAAGGTTATTAACCATTCTCATTATTTTGTGGATCCGGAGGAAAGCACTATTCATACTCAAAACATTGAGCGCCTCTGGAGGAATATTAAAGAGTGGAGTAGGAGGCCCGGAGTGCGCTCAAAATATCTGCACCAGTATTTGGCCCGATATTTATTTGTTACTGGGACAGAGGAAAAAAATTTACTGCATTCATTTCTGACTCAGGCAGAAATTTTCCGCAGGGAACGAAAAAACACAGTGAAATAGAGGAAGATTACGGAGGTGTTCGAAGTAGCAGAGACGGAGTAAAGGTAAGAGCTGGATTTATTATTATTACTTTCTTTTTTACTGTGTGCTGCTTCTTGTCTTTCCGGTTCATCTTGACCTGGATTTGATCGTATTATCAAGTGAAAGTCGCTTCATTCTTGTCCGCGGGGGGGCATCCCCCCCTCATTATTTGAGTATTCATTCTTTTTTTGGGGGGGCAGGGCAGACCCCCCTCCAAATTTTTTATTTATTTATCTTGTTAACATTCCATAAAATTGCGCCTTCATAGTGTTACGTAATCGGGACTACTTTCACTTATAATGCGATCACGGTCAAGGTCGACCGGAAAGACAAGAAACAGCACTCTTGTGAGTGTGGGTGTAATAGTAAAAATTTACCTCTAAATCTAGATCTAGCAGGTCTGATTAAAACGCCCGAATCAGTGACTATTGATCCATTTTTGAAATTACTAGAGCTAGATCTAGCGATTTACAAAGTATATTCTGAATATTGTGATGTGAAGCAATATTTATTTAGCGAAGCCAGTCTAATCAATGCCTAGCCTATTCGATGCATTAGTGGCACGATATCGTAGATCTACATCTAACCTGTGACAATTCAATTATTTAATTTTGAATGTATTGAAATTTTAAAGATATTAGTAGTATAGTACACGTAGTAAAGTATAGTTAACTGAAGGGCAGACAAACTCTCAAGTTTTTTTTTTTTTAAACATTTAAAGCACGTAATATTTTATCAATTGAATTGTTTATATAATTGGACTCCAAACCTATTTTTAACTTTTAAGGCATGAACAAGAAATATAAAGCTTCAACTGTAAGATACAGGAAAAGAAAATCTGTTCGCCACCTCGAAAAATTTTCGAAACATGAAAAAATCTGAACAAAATAAAACCAGCAAGCATCAACATACACACACACACACACACACAATGATCTCGGCCTGGTTCCATGAAGCTCACCTAAAGATAGGTGCACCAAACTACAGGACCAGCCGGAGAGAGGGTTACACCCACAAATTAAGGAAAAACGGACAGATACACAAACAGGCCCTTCGAGATGTCCCTGGTATTTTCGTCCTTTTTTCGGAGCCGCCATAACCGTTTTAGTCATTGAGGGTGGAAACTTTACTTATCCTGTGTTATAAATAATAGTGTTCTAGTGGAACATTGTGTTGAAAAGTAAAACATTACTTTCAGAATAATTCTACATCTTTAAGAACTTAGCAAACATTTTTATAAAAGTATTACTCTTTGCAAGGTTAATCTACAATAGAAATAGGATCTAAGCTAGAAGTATACATACACATATTAATGAAAGGACAAAAAAAGTTGAAGTTTTTGCTCAGTCTGGACATAATTAACCTTTGGGAGCGTGTAAATGGCACCTGAAACATTTTTATTTATAGCAACTACGTCACCTCCTCTTAGCGTTATATTTATCGACCATGCGTAGCACAGGTTAATTTGTGATGCGTAGCTTCCGGCGCAGAAGCGGCGAATGTAAACAACTCAGAAATCAGAAGACGATTTCAATCCTTGCTTTAGTAAAGAGAGTGGGCCGTTCTAATCTCTTTATATTTTATTTATTCACCCTGATATTTTCTTAAGTCCACATGGAATCAGCCAACAAAGGAGATTTTTATTATCCAATTAATCCATGCACAGATGTAGATTTCAATTATTGTCCCCGAGATATGGATTGATACAGTTCTACTTCTAGGATGTACACTGTAAATCTAGTCTTGGTCAATGGTCTCAATATTTGGTCTATGGAGATCTAAATCTAGTTCTAGATAACATTACAGAAAGCCGTTAAATAAATTAAATCTATTTAACCCGTAAAATCCACATTATGACTCAACAGAGCTTGATACTAGATCCAGATCCAGATCTATGTAAAATTATACAAATTTACAATTATTTTGATTAAAAATTTGGGTAGAGCATCATTAATCAGACCTAGAAAGAGATCTTTATTTGATTAAGACTAGTAGAAAAACTTAGCTGGATCCAGCACCTGCGCTATATTCTTCTTGATCGAAAAATGAAGGAGGACAATACCCATGCTAAACAATGTGAGATTAACGGTGAGTTTGGATTCTGGCTATGATCTAGACTAATAGATTTTGCAGATCAAATCTCGAAATTCAGACCTCACATTTTTGCCTTTATTTAACTCAAAAACATAACAACAATTGAATAAGAAGCTTAAATTGATTTTAAACAAATTTCAGGTCTGAATTTTTTTGTGCTTAAAATAGCATTAAAATTCTTTGTTCTTCTTATAAATATTTTGTTGAGAAATCACGAACAGTACGCTCAGATTAGATAATCTGAAACTCTGCAAAAGATGGGATGTTAACTACTCACTTGGCACTTTTCAAATAATGCCTGATTGATACTGAGTCATACTTTGACATTCAATTTATGCTAA